>JAZGLO010005457.1:0-296766 GCA_036873155.1 Biomphalaria sudanica
GCGCCTCTGAGTCCACCCAGCTCTGACATTAGTTGGGGAAAAGTAAATGCGATTTGTCGTTAGCCATAGACCACAGAAACAGATGACCTTTACATCATCTGCCCTTTAGACCACAAGGTCTGAAAAGGGGGACTAATTCATTCACTTAGCCCAGTGGCGCCAACCCATTTAAGACTAAGACTATGTCTGCTTTATTGATCCTTATTGGAAGTTTATTAAGATTACAGCTACTCTTTTCTCGTACATAGCTCTAGATATAGATCTATATATTAAAGAAAAACACTCGAAGAAAGAGAACAAACACATGACACACAGAAGTTTATTGAATGACTACACACCGACGTCTTGATCTTGTGCACGCTCTTTAGTCAACGAATAGCGAGTTTTTGTGCCTTTCAGTTCTTGTCGTAGTGGACAAAAGTCGCCCACTACAATTCGACCTAACGATACTTTTGACCAAACAGGTGGCGGTCGTCTTGTAAATTTTTTTTCGAATTTCCGGTCTGGCTGGAAGGCTGACAAATATCTTCGAGTCCTTGCCGGCAGAAGCTTAAATGGACCCGATACGCAGTACTTAGCGCGCCACTGACCTAGCTTATACCAAATTTAAAATATCCATTGGAGTGGAATGTTTTGTTTTTTTATGATACCGAATTGTGTCACGGTTAAGCTTGTAGGCAAGACAAGGTCAAGGCTAGTCTCAAGAATGTGACGCCGTATGATCAGATGATCCATGTGCGCGAGTCAGGGCATGTCACAAAAAAGGCGGGAAACTAGAAGGTGAAGGTTGAAGATAACTTGAGCGAGGGACAAAGTTTATAGAGGTTTTGGGGACGAGACTATAAGGAATATAGTTTTTGTAGTCAGCTGTAAAAAGTGAGTCAGTCAGGGGTCAGTCTGAGTTAGGACTCTGAGAGTGAGAGTCAGAAGTGACCAGTTTAAAGTAAATAATTGGCTACTTCTATTTGATCCTTTCTAATATTGCAGTACACTGTATCTAAATCAATTTAATGAACAAATACATGTATTGCTTAAAGCTCGATTTGAAAGAATTAAACTCAAGAAAATTATATACACTGTGTCATTTTATAGCATCCTAGTTGTGTTTGATTTATATAAACGGAACCTCCGAATCAGCATGTCAGCTGAAGTGAGAACGAGATACAATCAATCTCTTCACACAACAGAGGCCACGTGTACAGAAGGTCGACTTCCACAAGACATTCTGTATGGCGATCTAACTAGAAGGCAGGAGAGCCGCTGGTCGCCCACTTTTGCGGTATACGGATGTATGCGAACGCGACATGAAGCTCCTCAAAATCGACACTAGCAGCTGGGAAAAAGTGGCACTGGATAGATCCACATGGGGAGCGAGAATATAGGAAGGGTCCAAATTGAAGATATCATACACAAACAGTAGTAGAAAGAAGGGTGAAAATGCAACGGCGCCTGGTGATTACAAATGCCCAACCTGTGACCGCAGCCGTGCATCATGGATTGGCCTCTTTAGTCACACAAGAAGCTGCCAAGGGAAAAGATCATCTTTCGAGACATAAAACGCCACAGATATATATATATATATATATATATATATATATATATATATATATATATATATATATATATATATATATATATATATATAGTTGAATCAGTTCAATATTGATTACATACACTCATACACCAAAATAACTTTCCAAAACTGTACAAGTAAGAAGTAAAGGATGATTTTATATTCCTGACTTTCATTTTGAATCGTTTGCATGTGTTTTCAAAAAAATTTAATGCCCGTTTGTCATGACGCAGTGTAGAATATAGGTGGCGTTATGTTTTGGTCTTGATACACTTTTGAAATAATGCGCGCCGTTAATATTTCAAAATAGCTTTCAAAGGGAAGCAATAGCTAGCCATCTTCTTATTACCTTATTGTGGCGTCCACTTGGGAAATTTATCAGAGAGAATCAGGATTGATCACGACTGAATACGTTTATAAACAGTTGATCTTATTAATATTAGAATGAGGAGAAATAGTCGCTTTCAGTTTTTTGTCTTTCTGCAAATATTTTCTTTTTTGTTTCTTTCTAGTTTTTTTTTCCTTTCTTTTTTTCTTTGAAAATCTTTCTTTTAATTTGATGATTTCTTTCTTTCTAAATCTTTCTTTTTTATTTCTTTACTTTTGTTAGACTTTTGCTTATTATTTTCTGTTCTATTTGTTTCTGCTTTTTCTTTATTTCTTTTTACAATCTTTTTTTTTTTTTGCGTTCTTTCTTTTAAGACTTTCTTTCTTTAGCTGTATTTTCTGCTTTCTTTTTTTTTCTTTTTAAATTCTTTCTTTTTTTCTCTTTTTTCCTTTTTTCTCTTTACTTCTTCTATCGTTTCTTTTCATTGATTCCATTTCTACTTGAACTGCCCTACCACACCTTTCCATTAAGAACAAACTGCGCTTTGGTTTATGTTCTGCTTGGTCTTTTCCATCAACATCTGTCATTGTTTTACTGTAAGCGTACACATTTGTTTATAAAAATTAAGAATGCATATTTTATGCAACAACGTATAAACCGATTTTTGATCAATAATTTTATTTATTTTTGTCTTACGTGCATATCATATCAACAGGTGCAGTGTACCACAAATACTTTGAGCACGACTGAACAGTAGGGGCCGCCTACGAGTTTATATGTTACACGAACTCCATTATTATCTTGTCAGTACTTTCTGTTTTTTCTGCTCTGTCTCTCCGTGTCAAAGCATTTCAATACATCCACGTTGTTGTGTACTCTTGTACATCTTGTGTACCGGGACGCTTACCAAGTCCAGCAGTGACATACATTCAAATGTGACGCTCTTCAATAATTGATCACTTGGTTCCAGCTAATCAGTTCCGTGTCTGCGTTGTTGATCAAAGTGAAATGGGGAAATGGGGGGGGGGGGGGGAAAGAGAAAGTGGTTAATGTGGGTAAAACAAAAAAAAAAGTCCTGACGCAGATGTTGTACACAACTTTCGAGCTGGAGGAGGGGGCGGCCATATACAATTCCGACACACGTATCACGGACTGCATTTCAAGAAAAAACAAACACACACATTGTGAGGTCCAATGGAACCGAGAAGCTGTGGCCTCGTTATGCAATCACGCAGTAGATTTGAGAGTGCAACTTGGCAACTGCGTCACGGACCGGATGTGATCAGCGGGACGTTGTTTTGAGGATCACTGTCGCATAGCAACGACCTTCAAATTTACATTCTTTTCCTTAGTTCATTTTTGTAGGCCTGGGGAAGAGGGGGAGCAGGACCTAGCCGTCTTCTCAAATAGAATATGTACACTTCAAACCTTTTCAGTAAATGTTCATGAGAGATGCCGTGTGGCCAGGACAACCTTGACTTTGATCCTCGCCTTATAAGGCTTAAAACTTATATACGCTCTAGACATACATTGTCGTCGTTTATCGAAAAAGTGCGACAGACCTTTCGGACCTTGCTAGGAAGGGGCAGATTTGGAAAGGTTGTCTGTTTGTATTACCGACGATTAACAGGGGTGTCATGTGGCCAGCACAACGACCAACCGAATTTGTTTTTTTTTTTTACATGGTGTTATTCTAATCAAATTTGTTATAAATCTTACGGCTCTACTTTGCGTCTGTTTTCATTTTTTTTAATTTATTTTCTTACTTGATAAATTTTGGCTTATGTGTATCGTGTATTGTAATATAGGCCTAACCAAATGAAACAACAACGTTCTTATTTGAGTTGTAAAAATTTTTTTTTAAATAAATGCTTATGTTTGGTCTGATTTTCCAATAATGTCGTCACTATAAATCTTGTGTAATATCTTTTTTACTATTTCACACCGAGGTATTTTGCGTTTTTTTAGACTGTGCATCTGGTTTACCATGAATAAAATAGTTGTTTGTTGGTTTTTTTTTCGTTACACTTTATAATTAGTATTTTTCTGAGTGGAAAAACCTGCTCCGATTTGATTCCCATTTCTGTAATTCTTCTATCTCTTTATACAATTTTCAAAAAACTAATGCCGTTTTCATTGTTCTATGTATTATACAATCGTCTGCAAATAATTAGACTTTTGTTCCTGAACTAAAGCAATTTGGTAGGTTATTTATGTAAATTAGAAACAATAGTAGTAAGCCTAATTTTAAAACTGTTTCTGAAAGTATTGTAATCATAAGGCTTTAAGTTTCAAAAGACCATTTTCTAAAGGTTAAATTTTTTTCCACTTGTCATAAACTCCTTCGTAATCAGGGGGTCAATTTAAAAACAAACAACAAAAGTCAGGGACATAGAGTAGGTTCTGATGACGCCGAGAGGATGGGGTGAGACCCCGAGAGAGGCTTAGAACTCAATTTAAAGTTACGGCGCGACAAGGTCTGAACAAATGAGAGTAGGGGTGAGGTACAAGAGAGTTTTTGATCAATCGTTAACTGGTTACTTTCTTTGGTCGAATTATTCATGTTATCCTACACCCGTTTTACTTTTAATGGTGATCCTAACCTTTTTTAACCACACAAACGAAACCACGGACTATATTTGAGGCGCGCAAGGCTGTGCACGTGCACCTCCCCACTGGATTATGAGTGCACGTGATTATGAGTGCACGTGCACCCCCCCCTACCGGATTATGATCGCACACGCACCCCCCCCCCCCCCCCACCGGATTATGAGAAGCCGAATTCTACCCAATTTTTTGCACCTTCAAATTCATTATCTTCCAAGTAGGATATGTAGTGCTTCTAATAAAGTACAGTTCTAAATATAGTTAATGTATTAGACTAATAGTAATAATAATAATAATAGTAATAATAATAATCTTTATTATGGAGAAGGAACATTTCTTATAATGTGTGCAATACACCACACAAATCTAGCCCAAGCTTATCAGGAATTGATGCAGACCATGTATGTGCACCCCCCCCCCCCCTCTCTCCCTGAATTTTTTTAAAAATTACTTTTGTATAGCGCAAAAGGTACATACAGCACTAAAAATGTTGACAGGCATGTATGTGTCGCGTACAGATGTGTGTCGGAGTTAAGGTCGTTGGTCTATATATGTAACTTACGTAAGACACTATACATCACGGAGACACGTGCTCTTGATAGATTATATGAATTGTGCCTGGAAAATATCACTAGATCCAGATATGACTTGAATACATTTAACATTCGCTTAAGATTCTTTACTTTTTGAGACGATGAACTCTTTCTACACAAGCTTATATCAACTCTGTCTGTCTGTCTGTCTGTCTGTCTGTCTTGTACACATTTCGAACAGTTTTTTTTTATCTAACTTCCCCTACTCGAATCAAATAGAAATTATTTATGCAAGCTAACAAAACATGAATCAATACACAAAAAAATTAGTCAATAAATAAATTATTTCTTATATTAAAAAGAAAAAAAAAATCTATACTATTAAGAGATATGATTGTTGGTGTATATATATCTATCCATCCTTGCTCTGTCTCTGTCTATATAATTGATGCTGATATGTCTACCATATTGTTGGTGTATATATATATATCCATCCTTGCTCTGTCTCTGTCTATATAATTGATACTGATATGTCTACCATATTGTTGGTGTATATATATCTATCTATCCTTGCTCTGTCTCTGTCTATATAATTGATGCTGATATGTCTACCATATTGTTGGTGTATATATATCTATCCATCCTTGCTCTGTCTCTGTCTATATAATTGATGCTGATATGTCTACCATATTGTTGGTGCATATATATCTATCCATCCTTGCTCTGTCTCTGTCTATATAATTGATGCTGATATGTCTACCATATTGTTGGTGTATATATATCTATCTATCCTTGCTCTGTCTCTGTCTATATAATTGATGCTGATATGTCTACCATATTGTTGGTGTATATATATCTATCCATCCTTGCTCTGTCTCTGTCTATATAATTGATGCTGATATGTCTACCATATTGTTGGTGTATATATATCTATCCATCCTTGCTCTGTCTCTGTCTATATAATTGATGCTGATATGTCTACCATATTGTTGGTGTATATATATCTATCCATCCTTGCTCTGTCTCTGTCTATATAATTGATGCTGATATGTCTACCATATTGTTGGTGTATATATATCTATCCATCCTTGCTCTGTCTCTGTCTATATAATTGATACTGATATGTCTACCATATTGTTGGTGTATATATATCTATCCATCCTTGCTCTGTCTCTGTCTATATAATTGATACTGATATGTCTACCATATTGTTGGTGTATATATATCTATCCATCCTTGCTCTGTCTCTGTCTATATAATTGATGCTGATATGTCTACCATATTGTTGGTATATATATCTATCTATCCTTGCTCTGTCTCAGTCTATATAATTGATACTGATATGTCTACCATATTGTTGGAAGATATTCCTGAAAATAATTTAAAAAAAAAAATAGCTTATTCTTTCAAATGTACAAATCGGATTTATGAGAATATGTTGTATTTACTAATTAATATTCTAAAAACTGAAAACCACAATTTATCTTTTGGTTAAAGAGCATATAAAGAGAACCATTAACAGCCAGTGTGCTCTCCATTAAGCATCTTGATATCATAATCAAACAAAAAACAAGGAAAAAAACATATTTTTACATGCAAAGCTGGTATAAGGGAAAGAATCGCAAAATCATAGCCATATATCTCAATACGGCAAGAGGTATCTCCCCATTTCCTATACAGGCCTAAAAGAAAATTATTTTAATTTATTAACAAATTGTTAAATTTTTTTTTATTGTTTAATGCATTGGTTTCGACAATGAATAATTATTCAACATTTTATCTTGATCTAAGAACCGGAAGTGGGAGAAAACAAAACAGGTGTAACACAACCCATAGAGATAGACGAAGTAAAGATAGTGAAAAAAAAAAGTAAAGTTCCCCTTTCAGACCTTACCATCTATTGGGTAAAGATCACCTGTTTCAGTGGCCCACGGTTGGCGAGGGTGTCACGTGGCCAGCACAACGACCAACCGCCTTTACTTTTTCCTCAACTAATGTCAGGTACCCATTAAAGCTGGATGGACTCAGAGGCGCCCAAAGATCTCTAAATTTTAAATCTCAATCTTCACCAGGCATCGAACCAGTGACCACCGGTCCAGAAGCAAAGCGTTTAACCGCTTGGCCACCTCCGGAGTTAGTGTAAGCTTAGAAAAATGACGTCGTATGCTAATGCTAAGCTTTTGTTGTCCCCCCCCCCCCCATTCTCATGTCTAGCTTTGAGTATTAACTCTTTCTCTCCGTAGTTATTTACCACATTCTGGTGGAATCATAGCTGGGTAGCGTCAGTCAGGAGAGAAAGAGTTAAACAAAATGCCAACGCCTCTTGTGTTACAAGATAGGTTCGAGGTAACAACTGCTTTGTAAGATGTGTTTTCAAAAGTTCATTGCACCAAGATCATGCCAGTGGCGTTCGTGACCATAGCACTGACACGAACGCCATGTCAAACCGACCTGCTGTCAGCCTGGACACTAAATGTGACGGACATGACGTCATCTAATGAGATCCCAGGTTCGCGCGGGGGGGGGGCGGGGGAGGCCTGTGTTTAATCTCATTAACATAATTTACACCCCCCCTCCCCCAAGTGGCCCGCTAAATTGATGTGAGGTCCGTTTCTTCACCTCTCAATCTCACCCACGCACGTAGACAAGCGTCAAGGAAATCTCTTTGATTTGTTGTTGTTTTTTACTTGCCCAAAGAGTTGAGCTTATGGAACATTTCTCAAATGCAGATTTTTGTTAAGTAAGATGGCTGCTCACTGACTCGTTCAATCTTTATAGTGTTTGTTTGTTTTTTAAACGACACAATGTCAATGGCGTTAAATTTAAATTCAATGTCGCAAAATATTTTTTTTAATGTACTACAAAAAGGGTAGAAGAAAATGGGATTATGCAATGCTAAAAGTGCAAGCTAAAGTATTAAATGTCATTTAAAAACAAAGGTCATCCTCTCTTTTTTTAGTCTTTAGACCGGATACACCGAAAAGCTAGCTATTTATAGTTTTTGTTTTGCCATAGATGACAATTTCTTACAATTTGTATACTGTAGTTAAAACATTTTGCATGCATGCTAATCAATGACTTTTACTCTGCGGTCCACGATGGTAACACTTTCTCAAAATTCTGGGCTTCTTCTTCCTTGTTCTCGTTTTCATGTTGGATTGTTCCGATGACTAGACCAATCTATGAGATGAACTGCGCAGTGTTTTCCAAATCATGGAGCTCTCCAAAAAGTTTTCTTTCTATTGGGGTGTTTTGGGGCCAGTGTCTTGTACGGGCCTTTTGGTAAAGAGAGCAGTTTTGGTGACTACTAAAGTATTTATTATCTTGATAGCAATAGATCGAAATGTATGCAAATCAAAATCAGTTAATAGACTAAAAGGAATAACAACACAATGGTCAATATCTTCTTATTATAATATCTTATATAATACAGACGTTACTTCAAAAAAGAAGATGATTACGTCCTATGCGTCATGCATTTAGTCATGCATATTAACCAATGACTTAAATTCTGCCAAGTCACTGGTTTTCCTGGCTAGCTCAGGCAACCCATTCCATGCTCTAATAGCACTAGGGACTAAAGGAGTATTTGTACAAATTCGTCCTAGCATATGGGACGAGGAATGTGCCTTTATCTTTGTGTCTTTCAGAGTATTTTATTAAATTTTGTTTTTGTATTGGAAGACTTAGGCAGCTGTACAATACTTATCTTGACAACAAAGATATAGGAGACTACACAATACTCAACCTGACTATGTCCTACATAGTTTACCTCAACTGATAGCAACGAAAACCCAGTGCTAAGATCACACTTGCAAATGTTTATTTTCTGTAAACTTTCAAAACGTAAAATATTTCACAAGAAATTGTACATCCACTTGTTAGGCCTGCTAGATCAATTTGTAAACTCGACCTAATCCTCGGATTAGGAGAAAAAAAATAAATACATAGAAGATACAATGGTCTAGCGACACGTATTCAGGCCATCGTCTCTAGACTTATTACAGCGCCATCCTGCTTGGGAAGATATGTAATTACTGTCGGTCCCTAGACGATAATAACTAAGAGAAACTCGTACTAACAAATGTCCAACACAAGACTAAACAACGAACTGACCTCTGGACAGAAGTCCAGCAAATAATCTCTTTGTCAGACACCATATTAAATACTTAAACAAACATTACCATATTTTGTTGGTAGACTACACCGACCATCATATAATTTGTAAATAAAGAGAAAAAGTGTTTTATTAAAAGTTAAAAGGTCATTGGAGCACTCAAAAGCAAGTTTAAATCAATTATAATTATTGATGGTCTATACAGATATTGAGGGACTTCTTTAATGCCTTCTTCTTCTTCTTCTTCTTCGTTCTCATTGATTATGTTGGAGTGTTCAGATGAGTAGACCAATACATGAGATGAAATGCCAAAATTAGACATTTTTTGTTTCATTCAGAGATGTGCTTTATCTAGAAATGTGGTTTTGTTCGACCGCCTATTTTTCTTATAGCGTATTTCTTCTTATGACAAAGTTGTCTTTAATGTTATGTTACGGAATTAATCTAAGGCAAAACAACTGTTATATAAATAGAGCAGCTATTGTGTTAAAGTTGTTCTGCCGTCCACTTTCATTTCCTTAGACCAGCAATGTTTTTTTTGTTTTTACGAAGCTTATATCAACTCACTCGGTCTGTCTGTCTGACCAAAAGTTTGTACACCTTATTTCTCTGACACCCACAATCTTTCACGATTAATTCTTTTACCCGACAACACAAGAATCAGTTTAAAAAAAAAACAGTTAGCTGATTAACTACTGCCAATAAATTACTTTGTTTGGTATCTCAAACAAGGAAAAGAAATAGCACTTGACTGAAGTGGTGGTATAAGCTTAATTAGTCCCTTTATATTAAGCTGCCGTCTTAAGCTTAGTGAGCACAAACATGAAATAGAAACTAGTCGAGTCGCTGCGTAGCACACGTCGCTATTTTGTAGGGCCGGACTTAGGCCACTGTAACCTATGCGACCGCAGTCGGCCCCGCACTTTCATAGGACCCGTGCATACTCTAGAAGTAAATTATTAAATTAAACCATATTATAACTTATAACAGATTTCCTGCTGACTCCTGATTTATCAGGAAGCTCCCGGAAATCTCCTGAAATTGCAAAATGTAGGAAAAATTCCTGGAAATCTGCGGGGATTATTAAAATCTTTTGAAAACGTATACAAATCTCCTGAAATATATAAACAAAATTGTAATTTCGGGGAAAACGCCAATCCTACGCGCGATAAAAAATAGCCGGCAATATGCCATACCCGTAATTGTGGAATCTGGTGAAAGAAGCTTCTCGCGCCTCAAACTAATGAAGAATTACTTGAGGTCAACAATTCTCGTAGATAGATTGAAACATTTGGTAATTCTTGCTATTGAGCGTGATCTATGTAGGAAATAGATGTACAGTATGACCGCGTTGGCTTCAGCAGCCTGAAATGGCTTTAGCCCACAAGTTCGAATTCAGGTTATTCCCTTTAAAAAAAAATATACATTTAAAAGGGATCACCAAGAAACCCCGTTTTTTTCTCCCCCCTCCCCACCCCTTCTCAAATTGCCTAGACAAGTCATAGGATCATAGCGTACTGAGAATGCTAAAAGCATGAAATGGCGCTAAATAAAAACAATTGGCAAAAAAAAAAAAATGTTCCTAATCGCAGAGATTAGTCTAGTCTAGATCTGTTACAAATTTAATTACATGACTGATCCAACATAATTGATACACATTAATATGTGCTTTGTTCTAGACGCTATTACTATTGTGTGGAATGTCTGTCCGTCCGTCTGTCCGTCTGTCTGTCCGTCCGTCCGTCCGTCCCGTTTAGATCCCATAAACTAGAAAAGATATTGAAAATCAGACATCATGATATTTCAGACCTTTCAAAGTTCTGATGCAACGGCTACTTTTTTTCTTTTCTGTAAGCGAAAAATCTAAATTTTTTAAATCAATTTTTCCAGCAGTGTTTTTGTCATAAAATACAGCATCTCTACAACTATTCATTTTTAATAATAACAAACGCGGGAGGCTATTTAATAAGGAAGATAACAATTTATCATATTTTTAAAACATTTATGCAAACGGTTTTAGATTTTTTGTCAATAAATGTACTTTTGTACAAATGTATTGCTAAGTTATGCAAGTTCTGTCATATTAACTATAAACTATATTTTAAAAAAATGGTTACTATTTTTTCAAAGAGAAAAATCTATTTTGATATGCATATAAGTGAAACATAATTTACAACAGCAATTGATAACTAATTATTCATCTCATGGTGTGAAATACACCATAGGGCTATATACTTCAACACTTAACTAAAGATTTTTTAATTATTTGTTTTTACGAAATTTTTTAAAATGAGGCTTTGAATATAAGATTGATCCTATACAAAACAATTAGATCAATAAGAAAATCATTATAAGACATCGGTTAGGCAAGGTTCATATCTAACTTCACATTCACTTTCACCTATCCCTTGGTCTGCTGGACCGTTATGTCAACCTTATTTCTCCATTTTTTTCATTTTGATGTTATTTCTGAAAATATTGAAACCTGCCTTTTAACCAGCCTGACCACTTCGAGGGGCCGATTTTGAGTTTGTGTTTCCCCACAAACTGCCTTTGTAACCTTGTTTTTTTTTTTTTTTTTTTTTAATTTGCTTGGTTTTTAATTTAAATAACTAGCGTCTGCGACTTGGTTTCCTAAAGCTCGCCTGTCACGCCGTGTACTTAAATGTCTCTGGAGGGGGACCATGATTGAGAGCTTCATTCATTGCAAACATGGCGTCAAGTGTTGAATCTTCATCTTACCGACTTGCGAGCACTCGGCCTGGTCCTCGCACTGTGACAGGAGCGAATGTCACTTGTAGGGCAAAGTTCAGGAACGCAATTTTCTTAAAGCACTTCTTCAGAGCGAAAAAAGGGGAGGGGGGAAATCGGAGATTCAGTGCTAATAATTGTCTGGGTGTAACTGTAGGTGTTAACAAGGAAAAACGACATTGTTCTTTGGACTATTAAGTCGCGGCACGGCTAATGTCGAATCCGTGACTGGATGGACTTGTCTAGAAGTCTCACTCATTACATCTGTCTCTTGTTCATATGTTTGTTTTGGTTAGCAATGGAGGAGGGCCTATTGTTCAATCATTTTTTTTTTGGTTATGTTTATAATCTTTATTGAAGATTTGTATATATGGAGATTGATATCTAAATGGCTGGCTTTTTGGAGTTTCCGGTGTACAGAATAAAAGAAGCATTGCGAAGTGAAGTATTTTATTAAGTCAATTTCGTATACAGTATATCGTCACCAATGTACCTTTACCTATCACTTAGTCTGTTGGACAGTTGGGGCACCATGCAAGATTTGCCAACCGTCTTTCTCCATTCCTCTTTGTCTTTTGCCTTAGAACCTCTTACAATGGCATGTCCGTCCATTCTTTTATGTTGTCTTCCCATCGCTTTCTCTGTCTGCCTCCTCTTCTTTTCCTGGTACTGTTCCCTGAAGAAAGGTCTTTGCAAGCCACGAAGACCTTGTTATATGGCCATAGATTTTTGGCTTGCGTTTTTCTGCGATATTTAGCAGGTCATCATGGGGGTCCAATCGCTGCAGTTACCCTGTCTCTAATCTCTTGGTTTGTGATGCGGTCTTTAAATGTAATTCTTCTGTGGCATCTCAATTTCCAATGCTAGGATCCTCCTCTCTAGCTCTGCGGTCAGCGTCCAAGACTAACAAGGATATAACAATGTGGCCATGACCAGGGAGCGCAGCAGTCTGATTTGGTGCCGAGAGTACAATATAGTCACAAAGATTCGAATTCAGAAACATCTTGAGACCGAAACACACACCACGGCTGTAGTAGCCTAAGTCTTTCCTAACGATAATATTATTATTTTTAGAAGTATCTGCAAGACCGAAGATAGTGTGCAAAGGCAGTCTACAAAGTGTTCAAAGATAGTGCACAAAGATAATGTACAAGTACTACCGTACTTAAGTATATCTATCTTTGCAGTGGCAACATTTAAAGTATGTTCAGTGTCCAGAGACAGTAATCTTTCATACAAGGCTGAAAAAACAACTATAAATAGTCACAAATCCCTAAGTGGTCGACTTCCAGTTCGACATAGGATTTCCTTGCTTATTTCTTCAAATGCAGAAATCAATGTATACAGTTGACAAAATAGGAAGTTTAATTAAGCGACCTTGATATTATTTAGTTTAAAGTTTAAAAAATCTCCAGTAGCAAGATGCTGTCGGTCGGGCCTTCCATTGAATGTATGGATTATAAAGGGACACCATTAATAACATAGTTTCTGTCAGTAGGGTTAATTAACCATTGATATCAGATAACTAAGGGTTGTGTCTTTATCTCTTTCACATCTTTCTGTCTTCGTGCTATGTTCTTCCAATTTATCACTTTTCTTTCTTTCTCTAATTATACTTTTCTCTTTTTTTTTGTCAGTCTCTTTCTTCTCTTTCCACGTCTCTCTTTTCTCTTTCTCTTTTCATTTATCTTTTTTTCTCTCTTTTTCTTTTCACTCTCTTTCTCTCACTTTCTCTCTCTTTCACTTTTTCTCATTCTCTCCTTGTTTTATCTCTTTCTTTTCTCTCTCTCTCTCTCTCTTTCTCTCTCTCTTTTTCTCTCTCTCTCTTTTTCTCTTTCACTTACTTTCTCTCTTTCTTTCTTTCTCTCTCTATCTCTCTCTCTTTTTCTCTCTCTCTCGCTTTCTTGTTCACTCACTTTCTCTCTCTCATTCTCTCTCACTCACACACTTTTTCTCTTTCTCTCTGTCTCACTTTCTTTCTTTCTTTCTTTTTTCTTTCTCCCTCTCTTTCTCTCTCTCTCTCTCTCTCTCTCTCTGTTTCACTTCCTCCTTTCTATCTGTTCTGTTTCTCACTCAAACTTTAGATTTACTTTCATAAGTCCCCTCATTGCACAATCACCATGTGCACTTGAAGACTGATGGAAGCGACAGCCTCGTGCACAGTGCATACAATATTACCGCCCCAGCAGCCTTCCTTGCAACTGAATGACATGTCATTTGTTTTGACCGTCGTGACAGATGTCAGTGACATATTCGCGTTTGACTTTACTCCCCCCCCCCCCCACGTGCCCAAAATAAAACAATAACTTCCTCATGTCATGCGTAAAACACATAGGTGTTACATTGATGTTACACTTAGAGACCTTACATTGTTTTCATGCAAACATTTTCTTGTTGTTTGTTTGGTTCTACAGTTTCTTTTATGTTGGTACAAACTTGCAGAGTTTGGCTGGAGGTAGAAATAGGTAAATGTGCAGTTGAGTATGGGTTTGATGTTAGAGAGAGAAGGTATGATTTTGTTGAATACAGGGCATGTTTTTGTTAGAGAGACAGAGAGAGAGAGGAAGACAAACTATAAGAGAGAGAGAGAGACAGAGACAGAGAGAGAAAGAGAGACAGATACAGAGAGAGAAAGAGAGACAGATACAGAGAGAGAAAGAGAGACAGATACAGAGAGAGAAAGAGAGACAGATACAGAGAGAGAAAGAGAGACAGATACAGAGAGAGAAAGAGAGACAGATACAGAGAGAGAAAGAGAGACAGATACAGAGAGAGAAAGAGAGACAGATACAGAGAGAGAAAGAGAGACAGATACAGAGAGAGAAAGAGAGACAGAGACAGAGAGAGAAAGAGAGACAGATACAGAGAGAGAAAGAGAGACAGATACAGAGAGAGAAAGAGAGACAGATACAGAGAGAGAAAGAGAGACAGATACAGAGAGAGAAAGAGAGACAGATACAGAGAGAGAAAGAGAGACAGATACAGAGAGAGAAAGAGAGACAGATACAGAGAGAGAAAGAGAGACAGATACAGAGAGAGAAAGAGAGACAGATACAGAGAGAGAGAGAGAGACAGAGACAGAGAGAGAAAGAGAGACAGATACATAGAGAGACAGAGAGGGAGAGAAAGAGAAACTAAAAGAGAGAGAGAGTGTGAAAGAGAAGAAGAGAAACTATAAGAAATAGAGAGAAAGGGAAAAAGAGAGAGAGAGAAAGAGAGAGAGTGAGAGAGAGACAGAGAGAGGGAGAAAGAGAGAGGAAGAGAGAGAAAGAGAAACTATAAGAGAAAGAGAGAAAGAGAGAGGAAGAGAGGGGAAGAGAAACTATAAGAGAAAGAGAGGAAGAGAAACTATAAGAGAGAGAGAGAGAGTGAAAGAGAGAGGAAGAGAGAGAAAGTGAAAGAGAGAGAGAGACAGAGAGAGAGAGAAAGAGAGAGAAAGAGAGAGAAAGAGAGAGGAAGAGAAACTATAAGAGAGAGAGAGAGAGAGTGAAAGAGAGAGGAAGAGAGAGAGAGTGAAAGAGAGAGAGAGACAGAGAGAGAGAGAAAGAGAGAGGAAGAGAGAGGAAGAGAGAATGAAAGAGAGAGGAAGAGAAACTATAAGAGAAAGAGAGAGGAAGAGAGAGAGTGAAAGATAGTGAGAGAGAGAAAGAAAGAGGAAGAGAGAGAGTGAGAGAGAGAGAAAGAGAGAGGAAGAGACTATAAGAGAGAGAGAGAGGGAGAGAGAGAGAGAAAAAGAGAGGAAGAGAAACTATAAGAAAGAGAGAGAGAGAGGAAGGAAACTATAAGAGAGAGAGAGAGTGACAGAGAGAGAGAGACAGACAGAGGGAGAGAGACACACTCAGAGAGAGGGAGAGAGACAGAGAGAGAGAGAGAAAGAGAAAGAAAATGTATTTGGAATTGGAGACTGTTAATCTGTTTCTGTTATTGGAGTCCTGTATTTTGATTACAGTTTAGTTGGATATATGAGTTGTACTTATGAAGACTTTTAATTATTTTTAAATTAATGATCTACGTATTTGTGAAGACTTTGCTAAGAAACAACCGTTGCTAACAAACTGTATCAATGTCCTCCCCCGCATAAAGCAATTTACCATTTCCCAATCAGAAACAGGACACACTCTTATTAAATTTTTACCTTAACATTTTAAAACCCTTACACACCCACCGCACTGTAGACACTGCGCCACCCTTACGAAACTCTTGTCATCTTATTTTATCTTATAGTTTACAGACGTTACTTTAAAAAAAAAGATAATTACGTTCTACGCATTTCATGTGTCAATGTAGTCATACATGCTATATTCTTATATCATATAGGCGTAGGACGTAATCATCTTCTTTTTTTGAAGTAACGTCTGCATAATATAAGATAAGATAAGATAATTCTACTTAGACAGACTCTATTACCTGGTCGTGCGGTTTGCGAGCCGGACTGTGGTTCGGACTTATCGATGGTCCCGGATTCAAACCCTACCCGCTCCCATCCGCTGTCGTCCAGTTGGAGGTTTAATCAAGGAAGTAAATTATCTTCAAGCCCAGCATAACCAACACTCTGTATGGCAATGCAGAACAGCCGACACAATAAAAAAAAAACAACAAAAAACAGCACACTATTTTTCCTTGGCACAGTCTGCAAAAGAGCTTACAGCTCAGCAGCAAAAAGCTGGCTAGAAGAAGAAATCTCTAGAACTTTATATGTGATAAAACTATCATAAAAAGTAGTGCCAAGTCTTTATCATAAAGCTTATGTTAAGTACTATGTATGTTGCTTGTATGTTTGAATTTTCGCAATCCATTTTTCGACTACATATACTTATCCAATCGTCTTACAAGTTCGCATACAACCTCGTGCTCGATGACAAAACATTGATTGATGAAAAAATCAAACAATTAATTATTTAATCTTTTTTACAAAAAACAACAACAACAAACAACCCATTAATTTTGTTTTTTGTATAGAAATTGTAGTAAGCTTTGAGGAGATAAGTAGAATTAGGCTATTGGAATTGAAAGGAAGCTACAGGAAATAAGATAATTAAATAATAATGTAAAGATTATAATAAGACTGTATGTTCATGTAAAGATTATATCAAAGGCTGTAAATAAGTATGTATAGATTATATTAAATACTATATGTTTATGTAAAGGCTGTATGCTAGTGTACAGCTTATAATGTAACGAACTGAAGGAAGACAGAAGAATATCGAAAGAGCTCTGTGATGTTAGTTGACCCGGCACTGGCTCTGTTGTCATGTACCTACAGGTCTCACTATCTCGTCACTAACACGTTTCACAGTCTTCGCCGCTCTTAATAAAGAAACAGTTTCTTCCACTCGCAGGGACGACCCTTTCACTGCTTCCTCAGACAACATCCTGACCAGACAACCCAAACAGGGGGCATACGCTGCTTCTCATCTGCTGGCATGTCCACTGGCGATGATCCCTTTACCAGCTCTAGGCGGGTCGATCCAGTATTACTGTTTCTCCATTCATTCAGTCCTGTAGCACCAAATGGCTAGTAGACAACTAGACCGTTGTAGGGCGTAATAAAAACGAATAAAACCTGAACTAGCTTGAATAACTTCCTCGTGGACAGTACTAAATATCAACTTTATTTATAATAAAGACATAAATCAAGTTGATATAAAATAGAATAAATATTCTAGACTTAATGTAATAATAGTCTTTAACAAAATCCAAAATCACTTCAATAACACAACCTTTCAGTCTCACGATCTGGAGTCGTCTGTTCTAAATTACGACAATAACACCTATGCTGCATCATTCACAACCAATCGCTAACCTCTTCCCACCGTCACCATAGAAACGCACACCCACACACTCCATAACAATTAGGCCGGAATCAACTGCCTTTCTCCTTATCGCAACAATCTGTCCACCACTAGTGTTGAACAGTGCGCTGTTGGCTGGTGCGCACCATCTGCGTCGTCGAAGAAGCAGAGTTGCTAGAATATCAAGGACTGTATGTAATCTATGTAAAATAATCGATTATAAAGATAATTGAGTTGGTAATTAACATTGCCTTGATTACTATTTTCATAAATGATTTCTCGTTACAATTTACATTCCTGGCATGTTTTAAAGTACAAGGGCATGCGTACTTAGCTTATTTATAGCTTCAGCCATGAGGATATAGCAATACCTTGCGTGATTTTTTTTTGCCTTTTCTCAGAAATATTTAGCATCCGTTAAAATTATTTCTGTGCTATTCATCTACTCGAGTGTAATAGTTTACACGTAATCTGTTTTGTTGTTGTTGCTTTGTCATGCAAGATCTTTTTGTTTGTAGTTGTAGAAGATGCAATAAACATGCATGTATGCAACCTGCGGGACCAAGTATTTTGTGTTAATTGTTTGTCTTCTTTGTTTGTTTTGTAGCTGATGAAGGCCTCGTGGCCCAAACGTCCTTTGTTTTACTTGGTCCTGCATTGTTACATATATGTATGGTTATTGTATTTTCTATACAGTAATTTACCCCTGCAGTATATCTTTGTTTGTTAGTTATAGAAGATGTACATCTTTTTTTTTTTGTCGTTATGTAGGCCAAGATCTAGATCTGGCAATTAATAGTTATGTAGCCTACATCTAGATCTTTTTTATTACTATGTAGGCCAAGATCTAGATCTGGCAATTAATGCTTATGTTCATCTAGGTCGTTTTTTTAAATTATTATGTTATTCTTCGTTAGTTTGAGGCGCGAGAAGCTTCTTTTACTAGATTCCACAAATACGGGTATTGCATAAAGCCGTTTGTTTTTTATCGCGCATAGGATTGGCGTTTTTTCATATTGAATGACACCCCAAAATGACAATTTTTGTTGATATATTTCAGGAGATTTGTATGAGTTTTCAAAAGGTTTTAATAATTTCCGGATATTTCCAGGACTTTTTCATATATTTTTCATTTTCAGGAGATTTCCAGGAACTCCTGGTAAATCAGGAGGCCGCGTAAAATCTGTTATAAGTTATAAAATTGTTTAATTTAATAATTTACACCTATAATTAACGCGGGTCCCATGAAAGTGCGTGGCCTACTGCGGTCGCATATTTTGCAGTGGCCTAAGGCCGGCCCTGCAGTATAGCGGCGTATGCTACGCCGTGGGTCGACTAGTTATTAAAATTTCATTTAAAGGTGTTACATTGCTTTTAGAGACAGTGCTAATATATTAAAGTTTTAACAATCAACAAGTAATGAAAGCACCTACGTTCATCAAATATTTAAACAAAGCTAAAACTCAGCACAAGTAGCATCAGCAACGTTTCGCCCATGTATTATAGCGTGACATCAATTATTGCCAACTCTAATCTTTAAAGTGCCTTTTAAATTATTAGTAAGTTGATGATAGAGCTTGTATTATTGAACATCTTGGAGCCAAACTTGTTGCCTTTTTTAACACAATTCCATCTCAGTGAGTTGAGTTTAAATCCATCTCAGTGAGTTGAGTTTAAAATCCATCTCAGTGAGTTGAGCTTAAAATCTATCTCAATGAGTCTGACGGCATGAGCTGGAAGGTATTTTATTTAAGAAGTCTTCAGCGTAGGCATAGCTGGTTTTGATAAAACTTGACTTAAGCGTAGCATTCAGTAAAAAAAAAAAGACCATAAATGGAGGCAGATCCGTCTCAAAATGACAGATGTCAAATTAGATAATGTGTTCGTCTCATTCAGTCATAACGACTATGGTTCATCTCATAGCACTAAGGAGATGAATGCCTGGGCATTGTCTATGGTCGGAACGATATCGCCCACACAGCAGTTTCCCCCTCTCCAAGCAGCTGATATGACCAAAAGAAAGGAATATCCGATACATTTTGGGATCTGTAGCGCCGCATGTTCTGCCAGGCTGTAGCACGGTGTGCCACAATCTGCCTAAGGGTCACCAGCTCCTGATTTTTTTTCTACAGGGTTGTCTCGCTAAGCTTTTCCCGTGTTTGGGTGTAGCCCCCATGGCAGCTGAGGTTTGGCTTCAGAGTTTCCCTTCATCTAAGTGGGTAGCCAGCCATGGCTAACGAACTTCTCCTGCCCTAAACTTGCAGGTTTGAGCGCCAGTTGCCCGCCTTTGTCCCTTCTCTTTTCAGTGGTAACAGTTCCGCCTGACTCAATATCTGAACTACTCGTGAAGGCCAGGAGTTAGTAGATTTTGAAATTCATATTAAGACAGGAAATAGCCTCAAGTCAACTAAAGTATGTTACCTGGTGAGGGGGGGGACGTTCTCTACATTACCACCATACACATTGCAGTCTTCTATTAAAGCAAACAAACTAACACATTATAGAGCTATTGTTCTTTTCCCTGATGATCCAGAGCGTAATTAGTACAGCTTACAGTTGACATTGACATGAGGTGTCACAAGAGAAATGAAAAGACAAAAAAAAAAGTGTTTATGGTTCTCAGTATCAAGAAAATGTTGACTTAATTCCCAGTTCGAGGGGCGGGGGGGGGGGTATAAAGATCCGTTAGAAGATATGTTAGATGAGCTGACACAGAAAAACAAAAGTTTAACACTTTTTTCCTTAAGAATCGTCTACAATTTGTATATCAAACGTTAAAATGGGACATACCTTTTTGTTCTATGCTTTTAGAGTGTAGTACAATAGATGGCTGGTTTAAAAAGATAAGATGTAGATTTATAGTTAAAAGTAAGTTGATTTTTTATGTTGTTTTTTCTTTGTATGTTTGTTGTTCACTGTATGCTGTTATCTACATGCTGTAATTAAAACCTACAATCAGTTAGATCTAGCACGAGCCTTCCCTTTCACAGGTCTGCGATGCTGTACATAAAAAAGGTTGTGGTAAAATAATGGACGCCGATTAAAAGAACAAAAAAAAACACTCTGTAATTCGGAAATGACGTTATATGACCTTGTTCTCATTTTAAGATTTATAGCTACTTAAGAAACTGTTGATATAAATTTGGTCCCGAACCTTTACCCTCTACCCCCGTCACACAGCTATTTGTCCCTCCCTTTTTTTTAAACTTTCCAGCGATCTAAATGTATTGTTATGTCTACTAACGAGTTGATCAGAACCTGATTGATTGTTCTCGACTGTAACAACGCACCGAAGAAGTTTGTTTCTGTCAAGACTAATTGGTCACCGTTTGGTGTTCAGAATAGCCAATCAAGAACACTCTTTGTCCGGGTCGTTGGTATGTTCTGTTCTAGCAGTGCAAACTTGAGATGCTGCTGTATTTGGTTTCCATGTTTCCAGGATAGACTCTTCATCTTCTTTCACTTTAACATTCTAGAGTTTTAGCTCAATGTTTGAAAGTTTAGCTCAATGTTTGAAAGTTTTATCTCAAATTTTTAAAAGTTTAGCTCAATTTTTAAACTTTAGTTCAATATTTGAGAGTTTAGCTCATTTTTTAAAACCTTAGCTCAATTTTTGAAAGTTTAGCTCACTTTTTTAAAACTTTACCTCAGTCATTATTTTAGTAATTGAAGTTTTATCTCAATTGTTACAAGGCTTATATCAACTCACTCTGTCCGTCTGTCGGGTAAAATGTGCATACACGCTAAAATGTGTTAAGGTGGAAGTTTGATTAATTAAAAGATGAAAAAGATTTAAGTCGGAGTCGTTGTTCTCACTAACATTAACCTAATTTTCATCTAATTATGGATTTTATCTTTGTGGTGATTAGAGAAGTGCTTATAAAACTGTGAGAGCCTCTGGATTGGACGGTTATACTGTGTCCGGGATGTACATTCTGCTGTATTACGGATTCCATTTACTCTCTTGTCTACGCATATGTTGGACGTAATTGATAATCATAAGTTTATGAAATAAATAATGTTTTAAAAAGAGTTTTAACAAAAAGCATATAAAAAATATAAAAAAGTAAAGATACAGAGAATAAAAAAAAGATTTTTATAATATTCTGTACCAAATACATGTTTACATCTAGTTGAAATGAATTATGTAATAAGTAACTTCTAATTACATCACGAGATTTATTACTTTACCTTTCCCATCCTTAATTCATTCCTACAACAACGACGCCCCCCAAACACTGTCTTTGTTTTAGATGAATAACTCTTAGAAACTTTGTTCATTACAAATTACAGTACATTTAATCTATTTATAGCTTCTTTGGCGTGTCTGAACAAAAATAAAAGAGGAAGAAATATTATTTACAAAGATCTGTTTTGTTTTACTGCGATGCGGAAAAATATGTTGATCGCAACTGGGTTAGCGTAGTCATGTGAAACACTGCACTCATCCTTAATCTTCGGAATCGAAGACATTGCTAATTATTATTATTAATTATTATACTTTTTTTCTAGCTATTGATTTCTTTGTTTAAAAAGCGCTGTTTCATTCTCTACGCTGACTTCTGTAGATGGAATAGTTTTCCTTTACTTTCCAAGTCTTATCACTTTTCTGCTTCAATGTCCTCTCAATAATTGGACAGAATTTCATTTCCTTTGACAAGCGGTCAGAATTTGGGGAACAAAAAAATTTGCTTCTCTAGGGTGGTGTCAAGATTTGTTCATCTATTTACACTACTGGCCCCGCACCGCTTTGTTTTCTTTGCTACTGATTATATATTTTTGACAATATTAACACAATATTAGTTAACAAACAAAGATTCACACTTGACTTGCGCAATTATCACTAAACTTATAGACACTTCAATTCGGAAGACTGAACAGAAAAGTAGTGATAATACAAAACCTTGAAATAAAAACAAAATAAAATAATGATATTAATTTTGATTATGTACTTCTACGGATCATATGCTAGGACTACATAAACTGCAGTCCATTGTGGTTATTGAAGATTTTTAAAAAAAGGTCATTGAAAATAAAATGTCATTGCGAAAAGAAAAACAAAAAAACAAAAATAAAAATAAACCAAAACAAAAAAAAAAACAATTCATGAGATAGACAAAATAAAATCAAACCTAAACCAACTGTGACCACCATTGCATATATAAATAATCCAACTAGGAAATGTCACCTGGGCAACTCTAGCCACAACCCGACATCATCTGTTGTTGTTTGGTGTCGATTATTGCTGCGAGATTATCTGCCTTTTTCTGCGCTCTTTCCGTTTCGTCTCCCGCTATAACAAAGCAATAATGACGTGTGACTGACATTGTGCAACAATTAAAATGTTCAACTTTTGGTATGAGCTGAAAGTGATGTGCTAAGCTGTGGAGGCGAATGGGCAAATTGTACGGAGCACCAGAAGATGCCCCAAAAGTTGATACATATATCTTTCTATCAAATCATTGATAAGAAATGCTTGACTATATTTTATTGAAAAAGAACATTCTGAAATGCGTGGGGCCAAACAAAAATTTACTCAAGACTCGCGTTGTATACGGTTGTTGAGCTGAAGCACCAAACTGCTGGTATACAACTAAAATTTCAGCTTAATTCGAGATTGGTTTTTGGAGAAAAAACGTGTACAAACTTTTTTTTACCAGACAGAGTGAGTTGATATAAGGTTTTTTAAATTAAATAAATGAAGTACACTTTAGTAATACTTTAAAAAATGATATTTTGAACTAAATTCCCTTCAAAAACACGTCTTTCACTCTGTGCAATCTGGAGTCGTCTGCCCTACCTAAGAGCGCTGGCGACCATGTCACTTATCTTGTATCATTCACACGACATAATCAACAACCAATCGTTAACCTCTTCCCACCGTAACCGTAGAGACACACACACATACACACACATACACACACTTGACGCTATTATAATGCATTCTCGTGAAACACACTTTCATAAAACAGTCTCATGACAACACACTCTAATCAAACCTACTCTCAAGAAACACACTCGCTTGACAACAACCTCTCAGTAAATCTACAAAAAAAAGTTCAGACTCACATACTACCTTAGAGTGCGCCTATCTCCAGCTGTTGCGCTACTATTGCGCAATGCATTCCAAGTAAAAATAGCAAGAAAAATATGCACTAAAATAATATCTGTCTGTTGCTGCTTTATTTGGCTTCATCGTGTTGAAATCCATTAACAGTTCAGGCGACTCTTAGAGTTAAATATTTTGGAGAGAGAGGAGGAGAGTTCTGACCGACGTGTGTACGGAGAAAGTGCCGAAATGACGTTATCAATAAATGAGAACTATGTCATGGAAATATGTAAAGCCAGAGTGAGCCAATTAGAACACTAAGCTTTATTTAGGTCAATAGTAGATTTAGAGTTGACAGATATATGAACGTTGCCAATTTGTTTTTTTTTGTTTTTTTTTTTTGTTTCACAATATTTATTACACTTCTAGAACAATAAAGGACGCACTGGCCGAATGGTAAAGTGGTTTCCAAAGCGAGAGCGTTAAGATTTTTAATCCCTATAGGGACTAAGATTTAACATCAGGATTTTTTTTTCACGATTTCTTTTTGTACAGTGCATCTTTGATGCTTATGGAATGTTCAGTGCGCTTGGCCCAATCACGTCTGTGGACCAGTGGGGAGAGGGTGGATGTCTGCCTTCTGGAGCTCAGCAAATTAGCTTGAGCCGACAGTAGCGGCCCTAGGGGGTGGCAAGTGGAGCGGCTGCCCCAGGAGGTGCGCTCCGCTAAGGCCGCCTCCGTTTGAATCGGGTTTCAATCTCCAGCCACCTTTGATAGGTAGCCAAGCGGTGCCTCTCAGCCACACAGACTTTGTCCAAGTCCAGCCAACTCTAATAAGTAACTGATATTAATTAGTGAAAGTGAAAGCGGTTGTGTCTTCGTGCTGCCCACAGGACACCCTGCTTAACTTTACATGATCTGTACCGGAAGTATGAAAGGGGAACTATACTGAACTAAATGCAAAGAGTTAGGTAACGGTCTATAAACAAAAGACTTGAAGCAAATTACATAGCTTAGTATATATTTTTTTATTTTTACAAAGCTTACATCAACTCACTATGTCAGTCTATCTGTCTGGTCAAAAGTTTGAAAACATTTGTACATGTTATTTCTCCCACAGAATATTTCAGATAAAGCTGAAATTTTGCAAAATTATTTCTTATACCTGACAACACAAAAATCATTAAAAAAAACAATTAGTTAATTAACTATTGATTATTAATTGATTTGTTTGGTATATCGATGCGGTGGTAAATTTTAAGTAGCCCTCCTTATATTTGTATGTCGCAGCTTTAAAGTTTGAAGCTTACAATAAATAAATATAAAAACTGATTTTTCATAAGCTATTTGCTGGCAGAGTGGTTAGTGTGTTGGCTTGTGGAGGCTGAGGAGGCTCTCGAGTTCAAATTCAGGTCGCAAACTGTTTTTCTTTTATTAAATACATTTAAAAAGCGATCACAGTGATATCCCCTTCTTTCTCACACTACCTCTTTCCAACTAATCCAGACAAGTGATAGGATCATAGCCTATTAAGAAAGCTATAAGCATGAAATTGCGCTTAACAAAAACAATTGGTAAATATACTTGTAATCGTGCAGATCTGCTAGTGTTAGTCTAGATTTATTAAAAATTTTAATAACATGATTGGTCCAAACTAAATGATAGAATACGCTTAAAATAAGCTCTGTTGTTGTTATTGTTTTTTTTTTGGTATTTTAAAAATGTTTTTCTTTTTAATTTTCACTAAAAATGGAAAGAGGCTTTAAAGACACTTTAAAATGAGATCAAATTAAGAATAATAACTGCAATAATTGTATTAATCTTTCTGGTAGAAGGAATAACTTTTGTTGATTTTTATTTCTGTACGAGGATAATCTATTTCCCAAACACTTCATATACGATGCATCGAGCTTCATAAATCAGTTCCCTGTATAATGCAATGCTAATGATCTGAGATAATCTCCCCTGAGTGCGAGCTGCTTCGGAAATCGCTATTTGCATAACGATTGTGAACTACATCTAAAACATTGGACTTATGCGGACGTTCAAATTTTTTTTTTCTTTATTCAATCCTGTTTTATTCTCGTGATCTCTACCTGTTTTCAAACAAATTAATTGGTGCAATACATTTCTAAAAATAAAAAAAATGAAATATATGGTAACATTCCATCTAAAGATCCGGGCCTAAGCGGTTTGAGATATATGTCAGTGTCAGGGTAAAAACGTTGAAACTGATTTACAATTCAGCTTATTGCTTCACTGCTTAAAAGCAATATAATTCATAACAACTCTTTTGTCCCCCCCCCCCAAAAAAAAAAATGAGTTAAAGCAACGCTGTTGTTTGTGTAGTCTCTACGTGAACCTAAATCCTGTACACAACGCCATCAACGATATCAAACAAAATGAACAAAATGAATGTCAATGAAGTAAAAAGAAGGGGGAAGTGACGGCACATTCTATGAGTAAACTGAAGCATGGGCGTGACCAGGGGAGGGGTTGAAGTACAACGGGTGAGTCGGAGTTTTTTACTGATTTTTTACTATGATTTCGTTTATTTTAGGTGAGATTTTAATACTAAAATATCAATTGCCCCAGGGCAGCCAAGGCGGTTTTTAGTTTAAAACCCCTACCAGGGGGTTTTGCAGTTAAATCCCCCTCTTCTATGAAATAATAAAAAAAGAATGCAAACGACAATCCTTAGATTTCAAGAGCATAGCTAAGGAAGATTTTGATTTTAAAACCCCTTCCGAAATTAACGATAAATCTCCTCTTCAATATATGACTATCCATTCATAAGTCAACATATTTTATAAGCGTAGCCAAGAGGGGTTTAAAAACCCCCTCCAGTGGGGTTTGCAGATAAAAAACAGCTCTTCAATATGAAACAAGGTTACAAAAATAGTTTGTGTGGAAACAAACTGAAAATCGGCCCCCGTAGTGGTCTACCTAGAGTCTGGAGTCTTCACCAGGATTCGAACACGGGACTTCAGGTTCCAAGTGCTTTACCACTCAGCCACAGCATGTCCATATATTCATTTAGCTTACACTTTATTTTTTAAAATTTAAATTTAAAAATTATTAACCTTATCCATACATTCAAAATTAATAACATGTAACATGTAATAAAGAGAAACTTAAAAAGATGTATTCTTCTTACAAAATTAGATAAATTGGCAACACGAAATAAAATGTTCTTGACCTTTTTTAGTTAGGCAGTGAGCTAGCTAGAAATGACTTGAAAGACTTGGAGTAGGTCTATTTGGACCAGACATTCCCCTCACAAAATAAAAATTAATATCTCCTTTTGATCTGTTGTCACAGATAAATAACTAAAATACTGCAGTATAACATATTAGCACATCGACCTTCCTTTAAAAGTTGTTATCACATCCTTCTTTTTAAAGTTCTTAAGACAGAGATTTACTAGGAACTTTAACAACTCGACCATTTCTGGCTGTCTTGCCTGGCACAACAAGTTTTCTAGCCGTTGGTCTATAACTGTCTGTTTTATTTGTTCCAACAGTTTGCTGTTCATTGTCTTCATCGGTATCATAGTACCCAGAGATGTCTTCATCGGTATCATAGTACCCAGAGATGTCTTCATCGATATCATAGTACCCAGAGATGTCTTCATCGATATCATAGTACCCAGAGATGTCTTCATCGATATCATAGTACCCAGAGATGTCTTCATCGATATCATAGTACCCAGAGATGTCTTCATCGATATCATAGTACCCAGAGATGTCTTCATCGATATCATAGTACCCAGAGATGTCTTCATCGATATCATAGTACCCAGAGATGTCTTCATCGATATCATAGTACCCAGAGATGTCTTCATCGATATCATAGTACCCAGAGATGTCTTCATCGATATCATAGTACCCAGAGATGTCTTCATCGATATCATAGTACCCAGAGATGTCTTCATCGGTATCATAGTACCCAGAGATGTCTTCATCGATATTATAGTACCCAGAGATGTCTTCATCGATATCATAGTACCCAGAGATGTCTTCATCGATATCATAGTACCCAGAGATGTCTTCATCGGTATCATAGTACCCAGAGATGTCTTCATCGATATCATAGTACCCAGAGATGTCTTCATCGATTTCATAGTACCCAGAGATGTCTTCATCGATATCATAGTACCCAGAGATGTCTTCATCGATATCATAGTACCCAGAGATGTCTTCATCGATATCATAGTACCCAGAGATGTCTTCATCGATATCATAGTACCCAGAGATGTCTTCATCGATATCATAGTACCCAGAGATGTCTTCATCGGTATCATAGTACCCAGAGATGTCTTCATCGATATCATAGTACCCAGAGATGTCTTCATCGATATCATAGTACCCAGAGATGTCTTCATCGGTATCATAGTACCCAGAGATGTCTTCATCGGTATCATAGTACCCAGAGATGTCTTCATCGAAACTCTTGTTCAAAAAGCGTTGATTTCGTCTGTAGGTTTTCCTTCTTTTGTCTTTATGATGTAAGATCTGGGTGATGAATGTTTTTTTATGACAACTGCTTTCTGCCATGTTTGTCCTAGACGAACTCTCACTTTCTCTGCGACAGAGTAATCTTTAGGTAGTCTTGCTTTTGCATCGTATTTCACTTTGCTTCTCATCTGTCGTTCTTTTAGTAATGTCTCTGTATTTTCAGCTACTGATGGTTTCAATAGTTTGGGATCAGTTGGAATGATGTCCCTGAGTCTTCTACTCGTCAGCAGTTGTGATGGTGAATACGGCAGTCCGCTTATCGGAGTATTTCTATACTCGAGCATAGTGAGATATGGATCTTTCCCACTTTTGTATGCTTTGTTGAATATCTGCTTTACGATACCAACATACACCTCATTTTGACCATTAGATTGAGGGTACCTGGGGCTTGATGTGGTTATCTTGAAACCCCATTCAGAAGCAAACTCTATATTGGTAGCTGTTAAATGGCATATTGTCGCTCACTATTTCTTCTGGTATGCCATGTCTAGCAAAAATACCTTTCATTGCCCTGATAACACATTCTGCTGTTTTGTTCTCCAGTCGTTTTATTTCAGGATATTTGGAGAAATAGTCCACAACTAGCAAGTAGTCATTGTTTTGCCATTCAAACAAATCTGTCGCAATCTTAATCCATGGTCTGTCTGGTACAGCATGAGGTAGCAATTTTTCCATGGTCTGTCTGGTACAGCATGAGGTAGCAATTGTTCCATGGTCTGTCTGGTACAGCATGAGGGAGCAATTGTTCCATGGTCTGTCTGGTAAAGCATGAGGTAGCAATTGTTCCATGGTCTGTCTGGTACAGCATGAGGTAGCAATTGTTCCATGGTCTGTCTGGTACAGCATGAGGTAGCAATTGTTCCATGGTCTGTCTGGTACAGCACGAGGTATCAAATTTTCATTCACATTATTTCTTATGAACGTTGCACATGTTGAGCATTTCATTATTGTCGACCTTCGATCTGGTTTTCTCAAGACCAAAATGACCATACTTGAGGGAATTATGATTCTGTTCTCATAAAACAATATTCCATTCTCTTCATGAATACTGTCTTTAAATGACCAATACACTTTTACTGTTTCATGAACTTGAGTTTTAACTTTGGCCAACCTTCTCTGACATAATTAATTACTAGTTTCAATTTAGCATCAGATTCAGTTTTCCTTCTAATTTCAATAATCTTCTGATCACTTCCCGGAAACTGTGCTGTTGCGCTATGAATTCTCATAACCATGTCATCGTCTGAATTTGATTGTTCTTGACTCTTGATGTACGCACGCGATAACGTATCAGCTATTTGCATTTTTTTAACCTGGAGTGTAAATTACTGTTAATTGATATCTCAACAGTCAACTGAAGTCTTGGTGAAATCTTGTGTAAAGGCTTCGTCACAATAGTTTGCAAAGGTTTGTGATCTGATTGTACAGTCACAGTTCTTCCAAAAATATAATGGTGGAAATGTTCAGCTGCAAACACTATAGCTAACATTTCCTTTTCTATCTGTGCATATCTGCACTCTGTTTCTGTCAATGATCTGGACGTATACACAACTGGTCTGTCTTCTTACATTAAACACTCTCCTAACCCTTTAGAAGAAGCGTCACACTGAAAAGTAACTGTTTTTTCAGGGTTAAACAATTGCAGAACTGGAGCTTCACTGAGTGTTTTCTTTATTAGTTGGAAAGCATTTTCTTGCTCTGCATCCCACTGCCATAATACATGTTTCTTTAGCAATTCACGCAACGAACTGGTGATTACTAACATGTTTGGAAAGAAAGTTCAACATCCCTAGCAGTCTTTGAATTCCTGTACGATCTGTTGGTGCTGGCATCTCCATTATTGCTTTGATTTTAGCTGGATCTGGACGAATACCATCTGCTTCAATTTGTCTTCCGAGATAACTAACACCAGAAAGTTTAAATTGTATCTTGTTCGAGTTGAACTTTACATTGTTTTTTCTACCTCTTTCCAGAACATGTAAAAAAAATTCGATCATGTACTTTTTCATCTTTTGCTGCAATCAGCATGTCATCTGACATGATATGTACACCTGGGATGTCTCCTAATACTTGATAAGCACGTTTCTGTAATACTTCACTAGCTGAGGATATACCAAAAGGCATTCTCAAGAATCTGTATCTTCCAAACGAATATTGAATGTACATAAATAAAAGCTTGGTTCATCCAACTCCACTTGCCAATAAGCATCCTTTTGATCAAGTATACTCAACACTTTTGCTGCTCCCAGTGAACTATTGATTTGATCAAATGTTGGTATAGTGAAATGTTCTCTCATTATAGATTTGTTCAGTGCTCGGGGATCTAAACACAACCTCAAAGAATTATCTTTCATCTTTGCTATAACCAAGTTATGAATCCAATCTGTTGGTTCATCAACTTATGTGATCACTCCATCTTGTTGCATGTGTGTGAGTTTTCTTTTCAATTCTTAATAGAGTGATGGTGCAACTCTGCTGCGCGCGCATTGAATAACAGGCTTTGCGTCTGATGTCATTTAAATGTGATACCTCAGACGGACAGACGGACGGACAGGCCACACAAAACTAATAGCGTATTTACTCCTTTCGGGGGCGCTAAAAAGCAAATTATGCACTCAAAATGCTATGAGCGTAGCTAATGGGGTTTTGAGTTTAAACCCCCCTTCAGCGGGGTTTGAAGTTAGAAAATACTACATCTTCTATTTTTTTAAAAAAAGCAAATTACGCACTCAAAATGCTATGAGCGTAGCCAAAGGGGTTTTGAGTTTAAACCCCGCTGAAGGCGGGGTTTGAAGCTAACAAATACCTCTTAAATATAATAAAAAGCAAATTACACACTCAAAATTCTATAAGCGTAGCCAAAGGAAGGTTTGAGTTTACCCCCCCCCCCCCATTTTTTGTGGGGTTTAAAGTTAAAAAAAATACCTCTTCAATATAAAAAAAGCGAAAAGCTCAAAATTGTATGAGCGTAGCCAAAATTTCTGGCTACGCCCATGAACTCTTGTCTGCTAGAACTGACGCGCGCCGCCATCATTTGTTTTCCATGTTATCACTGTGGCGCTTCCTTAGTTTTGCAATGTTCGGCGCCTCTAATCATAGAGGCTTTGGAAGAGGCGCTTAGTATTGCCTAGTAATAGAAATGATTTGAACATGATAAAGTAGAAATTAGCTGTCATAAAACCACGCTAATCTTAACATCTTAACAAAGCCTGCTTTTAGACTATCACACATCAAGCCCACTTTTAGACTATCAACACTAAGCCTACGTTTAGCCTATCACCACTTAGGCGGCACAAAGCCTACGTTTAGCCTATCAAGACTAAAACTACTTTTAGCATATCAACTCCTAAGCCTACATTTGGCATATCAACTCTACAGTAAGCCTATCAACACTAAGCCTACATTTGGCATATCAACTCTACAGTTAGCCTATCAACACTAAGCCTACATTTGGCATATTAACTCTACAGTTAGCCTATCAACACTAAGCCTACATTTGGCATATCAACTCTACAGTTAGCCTATCAACACTAAGCCTACATTTGGCATATCAACTCTACAGTTAGCCTATCAACACTAAGCCTACATTTGGCATATTAACTCTACAGTTAGCCTATCAACTCCTAAGCCTACATTTGGCATATCAACTCTACAGTAAGCCTATCAACACTAAGCCTACATTTGTCATATCAACTCTACAGTTAGCCTATCAACACTAAGCCTACATTTGGCATATTAACTCTACAGTTAGCCTATCAACACTAAGCCTACATTTGGCATATCAACTCTACAGTTAGCCTATCAACACTAAGCCTACATTTGGCATATCAACTCTACAGTTAGCCTATCAACACTAAGCCTACATTTGGCATATTAACTCTACAGTTAGCCTATCAACACTAAGCCTATATTTGGCATATCAACTCTACAGTTAGCCTATCAACACTAAGCCTACATTTGGCATATCAACTCTACAGTTAGCCTATCAACACTAAGCCTACATTTGGCATATCAACTCTACAGTTAGCCTATCAACACTAAGCCTACATTTGGCATATCAACTCTACAGTTAGCCTATCAACACGAAGCCTACATTTGGCATATCAACTCTACAGTTAGCCTATCAATATTTAGCCTACATTTGGCATATCAACTCTACAGTTAGCCTATCAACACTAAGCCTACATTTGACATATCAACTCTACAGTTAGCCTATCAACACTAAGCCCACATTTGGAATATCAACTCTACAGTTAGCCTATCAACACTAAGCCTACATTAGGCATATCAACTCTACAGTTAGCCTATCAACACTAAGCCTACATTTGGCATATCAACTCTACAGTTAGTCTATCAACACTAAGCCTACATTTGGCATATCAACTCTACAGTTAGCCTATCAACACCAAGCCTACATTTGGCATATCAACTCTACAGTTAGCCTATCAACACTAAGCCTACATTTGACATATCAACTCTACAGTTAGCCTATCAACACTAAGCCTACATTTGGCATATCAACTCTACAGTTAGCCTATCAACACTAAGCCTACATTTGGCATATCAACTCTACAGTTAGCCTATCGACACGAAGCGTACATTTAGCCATCAAACTTAAGCCTACTTTAAGCCTATCAACACCAAGCCTTCTTTTTACCTATCAACACCAAGCCTTCTTTGTGCCTATCAACACCAAGCCTTCTTTGTGCCTATCAACACCAAGCCTTCTTTGCACCTATCAAAACTAAGCCTACATTTAGCCTATCAACTCTATGCCTTCTCTGAGCCTATCAACACTAAGCCTACATTAAACTTATTAACACAAAACCTAACTTATCTAACTCTTAACAACAATAACTTGCATGATAATTAATATCCTAAAACTAAATATAAAAATGTAGTTTTTCCAAGTAATAAAATACTCTGAAAGACACAAAAATAAAGGCACATTCCTCGTCCCATATGCTAGGACAAATTTGTACAAATACTCCTTCTTCCCTAGTGCTATTAGAGCATGGGATGGGTTGCCTGAGCTAGCCAGAAAAACCAGTGACTTGGCAGAATTTAAGTCATTGGTTAATATGCATGACTAAATGCATGACGCGTAGGACGTAATCATCTTCTTTTTTGAAGTAACGTCTGTATTATATAAGATAAGATAAGATAGATTAGGAATGGGCTAAGTCAAGACATATATTTCATGCTAGTCTCAAAGAAAACTCCGTTATACGCTATATATGTCTACATTGTTTAACAACTCTTTTTCTAAAACACTCTTTTTTTATACAACAGCCTCACTAAACAAACCTACTAAAGAAGTAATACCAAAATACCTTAAAACCTTAGTAATAAATTTTCAAAGCATTAGGATCAAAACAGCAGACTTAGAAATTTTATTAGAATGTGAGAAACCAGACATAATTGCAGGAACAGAAACTTGGCTACATCCTGAAATTTATAATGCAGAAATTTTCAATAGTAATTATGAAATTTTTAGAAAAGATAGGGCAGATAATCATGGAGGAGTTCTTCTAGCAATAAAAAACACTCTTATAGCAGAAGAAATTACCTTACCTAACTCAAAAAAATATAGAATCAACATTTTGTAAAATTAATACCACCTCAACATCCCTAATAATAGGCAGCATTTACAGACCACCAAATTCTAGTTTAGAATACATGCAGGAACTATGTAATCAGATTTTTACACTTAAAGAGACAAATAAAAATGCAGTTTTTTGGATTATGGGTGATTTCAACCTACCTGATATAAATTGGAAAACACTAACCATAGATAAACCCCAAAACCTTAAAGACATAAATAAGCTTTTCATAGAAACTTTACACAACCTAAGTTTAGATCAAATCATTAAAAAGCCAACTAGATTAAACAACACATTAGATCTCTTCTTAACCAACAGACCTGGATTAGTAATTGATTATGATATTATCCCTGGTCTATCAGACCATGAGATCATAAAAATACACAGTCAGATAAAAGCAGTAGCCAATTCAAAACCCAAAAGAAAAATCTTACTCTGGATTAAATGTAACCTAACACAACTACACCAAGCTGCATTAAACTTTCAACAAACATTCTTATTAGAAAAAGACATTAATCAACCTGTCGATGACCTCTGGAATTTCATTAAAAACCATCTTAAAAGCATTATAGAAAATCATATACCAACTAAATACACATCAAACAAAATAAATAAATGCTGGTTTAATAATAGACTAAAAAAGCTTTGTAAGCAGAAGGAAAACCTATATAGAAAATTTAAAGAAACTAAGGCAGAAAGAGTTTACAAAAAGTATATAAAAATTAAACACTTAACCCAAAAAGTAAGCAGACAGCTGCAGAGTGAATACATAAACAATGTAATATCTAAAGATAACAAATAAAACCTATGGTCATACATTAAGTCTAAGAAAATGGAATCAACAGGCAGAATTTAAGTCATTGGTTAATATGCATGACTAAATGCATGACGCGTAGGACGTAATCATCTTCTTTTTTGAAGTAACGTCTGTATTATATAAGATAAGATAAGATATACAACTGTTTCTCTTCATATACACAGGGGTGCCAGTTTGATGTGTACAAGAGACATCGGTCGGTTAACATCGGAGTCGAATGCAAATCTATTGTTTAGGCGAGGCGAACCAAAATAGTGACGTCTCCACAAATATCATTTTTTCTCTTTCTTTGTTTGTTTGTTTTTTTTCCCTCTAATACCCACGTGATATATGTACGTCTATTGATTGGCTGTCTTCGGTCTAACGTTCAGTGCGCATGCGTTTATTTACGATGACAACCAAACATGTATTTGTGACACATGCGAGGGCTTGTCCATAAGTTACTTGTTCCTAGTTGTCGACCTTTCATCTATAAATAGACTTATCACCTTCTGATGTCCGAAACTTGCTGAAAGTAGGGACATATTGCCCACTGATAATCCACCGTCAGTTATTGCTACATTCTTCGTCTTCAATGTAGGTGTCCTAAGAGTCGAGTCTAAGACTCTTGGAACTCTAGGCCTACGAAAGCTTGCCTAAAGGCAGCACGGAAAAGCCTTCTCCTACATACCCCTTCCCCCCCACCCACACTGGTCCACAACTGAGATTGGACCAAAGCGCTCTGAGCATGCTATAAGCATGAAAGTAGCGCTATGTAAAAGCTATAAATATATAAAAGCCATAATTTATTTATCTGCCTGTCGGAACAAACTTCTGCCTGGGAAAATTCCAAGCATGTGTAAATATCTTACAGCACTTTTATCGATGGCTAGAGGCCACGGGCCGTGCACACTGGGGAAGCTCCTTCTCTGTACCACACCAGCCATGCAGGGGTCTCGTCACAAGGGCGGTCCTAATGAGGAAAGGTGTGTGGATAGGGACATGTTGGCGCTTTCTTCCATCCCCACAAGTGCAATGGACTCGGTCCGTTTGTTTCTCTTCCCTATTTGACCTAATCGTCGTCACTATCGGGCCTTTTCCACCCCCTAGCGCCACGCTGAGGCTGAGAAGCATTGCCCACAAAGGTAACCTTCCTCGATCATTATGTCGGGATGGGTTTTTTTTTTATTCGGTAAATACAATTGCACATTTGCCAAAGTCTTTTCCCATTTTTTGATTTAGACGCAAGAAGGGCACTTAGGTTAAGTTTATTCCATAGATAGATAACTGCCAAGGATCATTATATTATAAATCACTCATGATGACATAGAATACCAATCAAAAAAAAAAAATTAATTAAAATAACTTCAAGACACATCAACGGAACATCAGCAAATACAATGCAATAGGGCGGTTAAAATCGTCAAGAAATTGAGATTCTATTTTGTTTATTAACACCTAAGTTAGCGTACACTCATGAGAATTGAACACCTAAGTTAGCGTATACCATGAAAATTGAACACCTAGGTTAGCGTATACCATGAGAATTGAACACTTAAGTTAGCGTATACCCATGATAATTGAACACCTAAGTTAGCCTATACCCATGAGAATTGAACACCTAGGTTAGCGTATACCACGAAAATTGAACACCTAGGTTAGCGTATACCCATCAGAATTGAACACCTAAGTTAGCGTATACCCATCAGAATTGAACACCTAAGTTAGCGTATACCCATGAGAATTGAACACCTAATTTAGCGTATACCCATGAGAATTGAACACCTAAGTTAGCGTATACCATGAGAATTGAACACCTAGGTTAGCATATACCAATGATAATTGAACACCTAGGTTAGCGTATACCCATGAGAATTGAACACCTAGGTTAGCGTATACCCATGAGAATTGAACACCTAAGTTAGCGTACACCCATGAGAATTGAACACCTAAGTTAGCGTACACTTATGAGAATTGAACACCTAAGTTAGCGTATACCATGAAAATTGAACACCTAGGCTAGCGTATACCATGAAAATTGAACACCTAGGATAGCGTATACCCATGAGAATTGAACATCTAAGTTAGCGTATACCCATGAGAATTGAACACCTAAGTTAGCGTATACCCATGAGAATTGAACATCTAAGTTAGCGTATACCATGAGAATTGAACACCTAAGTTAGAGTACACTCATGAGAATTGAACACCTAAGTTAGCGTATACCATGAAAATTGAACACCTAGGTTAGCGTATACCCATGAGAATTGAACACCTAAGTTAGCGTATACCCATGAAAATTGAACAACTAAGTTAGCGTATTCCCATGAGAATTGAACACCTAAGTTAGCGTATACCCATGAGAATTGAACACCTAAGTTAGCGTATACCAATGAGAAATGAACACTATTATTATGGATCTAATATCTATACTTATAAATATACTCTTAGTTTTACGAAAGATTTCTTACTGAAAATTATTTATTTGAATGATTTTTTGTTAAAGTTATAGGTTTTACAAATGTGAATATAAAAAATGTGTTCTTGATAAAAAAAAAAAAGAACAATAAAGTAACAGGAAATATTAACTGGTTGTCAATTAGCTTTTCATGTTATATTTCATTGTATTTCTTTAAGCTAGTGTTTCCCAAACTTTTTCCTATACGGAACACTTCGGACATGCGGACTATTTGGCGGAACACTGGGCCTTTTTTTTTTATAAAGATATTAATTACTCCATTAGTAAGTGGAACACCTATTGAGGCTTCTCGGAACACTGGAACACAGTTTGTGATACACTGCTTTAACCCATTCGCGAGAATTTGAGATAGTGGCTATATATATATATATATATATATATATATATATCAGTGCTTTTTTGAATAAAAATAGGTGCCGGTTCTCAGTGATGGAATGCCTTTTAACTACTAATAAATTAATAATCAACGTTAGAATACAAGTTATAAAAGTAATGATTTTTCCCCACATTGATAAAGGTGCCGGTACGCCGTACCAGTACGTACCGTCACAAAAAGCAGTATTTGGAATGCAGTATTTCCCGTGGCTACGCAACCCAAGCTGTGACCTACATATTTTGCCACCTCCTGGACAAGCATAACCATTTTCCTCCGTTGGTCGATTAAGATTTTCTTTTCGCCTTCCGCGTCTGTCCTCGGTAGCGGATTTTCTTATTGTAGTGACGTATCAAAAGCCATCTAACAGTCGTCTGAGCGACATCAGTCGGTCTGAGTGACCAACAGGGATATCCAGTAGTTTCTTGGCAAGAGATTGTTTTATCATGTCGCCTGTGCTTCTCAAAGCCTCTTCCTGACAATTGTACAGATCATAATGTTTCACAAGTAATAGTGTTAGCAAATCAAAATGTGAAATACGGAAAAGACAATTGTATTTTCCTCGCCCTAACAGCGTTTACATTCTAGAGCAGCGGTACTCAACCTTTTAAGCTCGGCGACCCCTTTTTCGAATCCCCAACTCGGCCGCGACCCCCCCCCCTCCACACACACACACAGCAAAAGAAGAATAGACAAAAACAATCCATATTTTCGATGGTCTTAGGCGACCCTGGCAAATCGTCAATCGACCACAGGTTGAGAACCCCTGTTCTAGAGGGTAAAAGGCCGGTCCAGGGCTCTAGTACACACGGTAACAATATACACGTAATTTACTCACACAGTTAATCCCAGTAATCTATTGTTTGGTTACACTTTTCATTTGGAAGACCCCGTTGAAGCAATACAATTTCAATAATTCAGAAAAATCGATTGGTGGAAATAAAATGAAATACAACAGAACCTTAAGGAAAACAATGGACCAATGGACCAGGAATATTTAAGCCATAGTCTGGTTTTGATCGTTTTAATTAATAAAATTAAAAAAAAATCATGTGGCGTTTTTTTTCACATAAAAGCAAACCGGACAACACTATGATCTTTGATAAGACTCTTCTAACTCTTCTGGAATAAGAAGAGTAGAGATCCAACTGACCACTTAAAAAGTACAGAAGAGATCCAACTGATCACCTAAAAAGTACAGTAGAGATCCAACTGATCACTTAAAAAGTACAGTAGAGATCCAACTGATCACCTAAAAAGTACAGTAGAGATCCAACTGATCACCTAAAAAGGAGAGTAGAGATCCAACTGATCACCTAAAAAGTACAGTAGAGATCCAACTGATCACCTAAAAAGTACAGTAGAGATCCAACTGATCACCTAAAAAGTACAGTAGAGATCCAACTGATCACCTAAAAAGTACAGTAGAGATCCAACTGATCACCTAAAAAGGAGAGTAGAGATCCAACTGATCACCTAAAAAGTACAGTAGAGATCCAACTGATCACCTAAAAAGTACAGTAGAGATCCAACTGATCACCTAAAAAGTACAGTAGAGATCCAACTGATCACCTAAAAAGTACAGTAGAGATCCAACTGATCACCTAAAAAGTACAGTAGAGATCCAACTGATCACCTAAAAAGTACAGTAGAGATCCAACTGATCACCTAAAAAGTACAGTAGAGATCCAACTGATCACCTAAAAAGTACAGTAGAGATCCAACTGATCACCTAAAAAGTACAGTAGAGATCCAACTGATCACCTAAAAAGTACAGTAGAGATCCAACTGATCACCTAAAAAGTACAGTAGAGATCCAACTGATCACCTAAAAAGTACAGTAGAGATCCAACTGATCACCTAAAAAGTACAGTAGAGATCCAACTGATCACCTAAAAAGTACAGTAGAGATCCAACTGATCACCTAAAAAGGAGAGTAGAGATCCAACTGATCACCTAAAAAGTACAGTAGAGATCCAACTGATCACCTAAAAAGTACAGTAGAGATCCAACTGATCACCTAAAAAGTACAGTAGAGATCCAACTGATCACCTAAAAAGTACAGTAGAGATCCAACTGATCACATAAAAAGTACAGTAGAGATCCAACTGATCACCTAAAAAGTACAGTAGAGATCCAACTGATCACCTAAAAAGGAGAGTAGAGATCCAACTGATCACCTAAAAAGTACAGTAGAGATCCAACTGATCACCTAAAAAGTACAGTAGAGATCCAACTGATCACCTAAAAAGTACAGTAGAGATCCAACTGATCACCTAAAAAGTACAGTAGAGATCCAACTGATCACCTAAAAAGTACAGTAGAGATCCAACTGATCACCTAAAAAGGAGAGTAGAGATCCAACTGATCACCTAAAAAGTACAGTAGAGATCCAACTGATCACCTAAAAAGTACAGTAGAGATCCAACTGATCACCTAAAAAGTACAGTAGAGATCCAACTGATCACCTAAAAAGGAGAGTAGAGATCCAACTGATCACCTAAAAAGTACAGTAGAGATCCAACTGATCACCTAAAAAGTACAGTAGAGATCCAACTGATCACCTAAAAAGTACAGTAGAGATCCAACTGATCACCTAAAAAGTACAGTAGAGATCCAACTGATCACCTAAAAAGTACAGTAGAGATCCAACTGATCACCTAAAAAGTACAGTAGAGATCCAACTGATCACCTAAAAAGTACAGTAGAGATCCAACTGATCACCTAAAAAGTACAGTAGAGATCCAACTGATCACCTAAAAAGTACAGTAGAGATCCAACTGATCACCTAAAAAGTACAGTAGAGATCCAACTGATCACCTAAAAAGTACAGTAGAGATCCAACTGATCACCTAAAAAGGAGAGTAGAGATCCAACTGATCACCTAAAAAGTACAGTAGAGATCCAACTGATCACCTAAAAAGTACAGTAGAGATCCAACTGATCACCTAAAAAGTACAGTAGAGATCCAACTGATCACCTAAAAAGTACAGTAGAGATCCAACTGATCACCTAAAAAGTACAGTAGAGATCCAACTGATCACCTAAAAAGTACAGTAGAGATCCAACTGATCACCTAAAAAGGAGAGTAGAGATCCAACTGATCACCTAAAAAGTACAGTAGAGATCCAACTGATCACCTAAAAAGTACAGTAGAGATCCAACTGATCACCTAAAAAGTACAGTAGAGATCCAACTGATCACCTAAAAAGTACAGTAGAGATCCAACTGATCACCTAAAAAGTACAGTAGAGATCCAACTGATCACCTAAAAAGGAGAGTAGAGATCCAACTGATCACCTAAAAAGTACAGTAGAGATCCAACTGATCACCTAAAAAGTACAGTAGAGATCCAACTGATCACCTAAAAAGTACAGTAGAGATCCAACTGATCACCTAAAAAGGAGAGTAGAGATCCAACTGATCACCTAAAAAGTACAGTAGAGATCCAACTGATCACCTAAAAAGTACAGTAGAGATCCAACTGATCACCTAAAGAGTACAGTAGAGATCCAACTGATCACCTAAAAAGTACAGTAGAGATCCAACTGATCACCTAAAAAGTACAGTAGAGATCCAACTGATCACCTAAAAAGTACAGTAGAGATCCAACTGATCACCTAAAAAGGAGAGTAGAGATCCAACTGATCACCTAAAAAGTACAGTAGAGATCCAACTGATCACCTAAAAAGTACAGTAGAGATCCAACTGATCACCTAAAAAGTACAGTAGAGATCCAACTGATCACCTAAAAATTACAGTAGAGATTCAACTGATCACCTAAAAAGTACAGTAGAGATCCAACTGATCACCTAAAAAGTACAGTAGAGATCCAACTGATCACCTAAAAAGTACAGTAGAGATCCAACTGATCACCTAAAAAGTACAGTAGAGATCCAACTGATCACCTAAAAAGTACAGTAGAGATCCAACTGATCACCTAAAAAGTACAGTAGAGATCCAACTGATCACCTAAAAAGTACAGTAGAGATCCAACTGATCACCTAAAATGGAGAGTAGAGATCCAACTGATCACCTAAAAAGTACAATAGAGATCCAACTGATCACCTAAAAAGTACAGTAGAGATCCAACTGATCACCTAAAAAGTACAGTAGAGATCCAACTGATCACCTAAAAAGTACAGTAGAGATCCAACTGATCACCTAAAAAGTACAGTAGAGATCCAACTGATCACCTAAAAAGTACAGTAGAGATCCAACTGATCACCTAAAAAGTACAGTAGAGATCCAACTGATCACCTAAAAAGTACAGTAGAGATCCAACTGATCACCTAAAAAGTACAGTAGAGATCCAACTGATCACCTAAAAAGGAGAGTAGAGATCCAACTGATCACCTAAAAAGTACAGAAGAGATCCAACTGATCACCTAAAAAGTACAGTAGAGATCCAACTGATCACCTAAAAAGTACAGTAGAGATCCAACTGATCACCTAAAAAGTACAGTAGAGATCCAACTGATCACCTAAAAAGTACAGTAGAGATCCAACTGATCACCTAAAAAGTACAGTAGAGATCCAACTGATCACCTAAAAAGGAGAGTAGAGATCCAACTGATCACCTAAAAAGTACAGTAGAGATCCAACTGATCACCTAAAAAGTACAGAAGAGATCCAACTGATCACCTAAAAAGGAGAGTAGAGATCCAACTGATCACCTAAAAAGTACAGTAGAGATCCAACTGATCACCTAAAAAGTACAGTAGAGATCCAACTGATCACCTAAAAAGTACAGAAGAGATCCAACTGATCACCTAAAAAGTACAGTAGAGATCCAACTGATCACCTAAAAAGTACAGTAGAGATCCAACTGATCACCTAAAAACAGAAACCTCCCAGACAGTGTCTGTGGCACCTGGTGCGGTAGCTCAGGGTGCCATCCCGTCCCGTCAAAAATTATTCAAATATGTTCCAATAAACACTATTGCTAGTTAGTTCTTTTTTGTTGAACAAATACTGTGAGCTGATTACCTAATAAAAAAGTAACAAAAGAAAAAAAAAGATATTGAGCTAAACAAATTAAACAATGTCAAGGACGCCATATTAAAAGAGCTAATTGCCAACTAAATATTAAAAGTGCCATTGAGTAAAGTAAGTATATTATAAGGACAGTCTGCTAGGCACTTAGTATGGAGACGCACCATAGTTGACGGCCTTTGAACGTGACATTTAGTGACGTCAAGGATAGTTGGGTTTAGCTGGTGCTAGCTCTGTGATAACAACTTTAAAAGTAGGGTTGTGCGTATATATTAATATTGCGTCTTTGTTTGTTGTGAATGTTTTGTGAGAAAGTAGGATGTGATGTAATAACAAAGATAGTCTTCTATGTCTACTTGTACAAACACAAAGTCTATGTTATTATTATTGTTATTAATAATTAATGTCTACAGTATTTTAGTTATTTATCTGTGACAACCGAAAAAGCTTCTATCCAGAAGAAATGAAGCAACAATATACTGAAGAAAATAAATACAAAAAATGGACAAGCTCTCCTCCGTATCACAAGATAGAAGATGCCAATTATAAGGATACCCCGTCAAAATAGCGCCGACAAAATAGCGCCGACAAAATAGCGCCGACAAAATAGCGCGAACAAAATAGCGCGGACAAAATAGCGCGGACAAAATAGCGCCAACAAAATAGCGCGAACAAAATAGCGCCAACAAAATAGCGCCAACAAAATAGCGCCAACAAAATAGCGCCAACAAAATAGCGCAGAAAAAAATATATTTTAGTCATTTTGAAAGAAATACTTTAGATATCGTAAAATATTAACAGAGCCAATATTTTTTTTTTGTTTTAAAGTTATCATAATTTTTCAGTCATTTTGCAGGAAACACTTTACATACCTTAAAACACAAATAAGCAAAAAATCATAATAAGGTAAAATGAGTAAGTTCAAAATATAGCATTTATTTACATTATGAAAGTGTACTTAGAAAACACGCAAAGATACTTGTCAAATTTACACACGCGCACACACACAAACTTTTACAAAGTTAAATTGTAGGAAATGTCACGTCCATCACTGGATTGTTTCCGTTCATTGGCAATATGGCTTCAAGTCGTCTGTTTAGTTGAAGGTACTTAGCCTTGATTGCAGCGATCAATATAGTTGTCCTGCCAATTGTCATACAAATTCCTTACGCCCTGTTTTGATCAAAGAAAGATGCTGCAGATTTCTGATTATAGTATAACATACTTTCCTATCCTATTTTCTCGGGTCACCACATTTCAAAATCCTATTTTTAGCAAGTTATACATTTTAATCAATGTTGAAAAAGGGGAATGGTATAAAATTTAAAGTACTCTCGTTCTCTGCAAATATGGGATACTTTCAGATCTATTCATATAGAAACAGATAGGAGACATCAACGAAAATGATGCCCAGGACATTAAATTACAAATAATCTGGTACTTTTATACACATCATATATAAGTCCGCGCTATTTTGTCTTGCGCTATTTTGTCGAGAAATTTCGCGCTATTTTGTCGGCGCTATTTTGACCGCGCTATTTTGTCGGCGCTATTTTGTCCGCGCTATTTCGTCCGCTCTATTTTGACGGGTCACCAATTATAAGCTATCCAGACAAGATCAACATCTAATCTTTCGACTCAGGACCGGACCCAACAGAATGAGACAACATATGTACCGGAAGCTCAAAATTGGGACCAGTGAAATCTGCCCATGTGGAGTGTCACCAGAGAAGGCTGACCATGCCCTTCAAAACTGTTCTCTTTATCAAGGGGCCGTACAAGACACTGGCCCCAAAACACCTCAATAGAAAGAAATCTACATGGAGTGCTCCCTCATTTGGAAACCGCTGCGCAGTTCATCTCACGTCATCTGACGCTTTAACATAAAAATGAGAATAAGGAACATTGGTATGGTAAGAATTCAAGGTGACAACATCTGGTTAGGCCTTAGAGACAGAAACTCGACTGTGGTCTTTACGAATTAAACTTTAATCAAGATCTAACGATTCTTTTCAGCTTGTTTTTTTTGACTTTGTTCTTAGTAGTATTAAACACATATAACACACCCGTACAAGAAATGCAAACATCTTCTGAGTAATCTGTCGACGCCAAAAGGCCATCATACAAACACAAGATGAAGGTCTATAACAAAAGGTTGTATTCTTTTTAGCGAATTTCACTACTCATCGTTGACTGCCCCTTTCGAAACACTATATGGCATCCTACATAAATGAGATGAATGCCTGGACATTAGCTATGGTCAGAACGATGTCTCACGAACAGCAATTCTCCCCCAATTCCACGTAGCAGATGTGTCCAAAGGAACAACAAGTGCGGATACAGTTCGGGATCAGCTGGGGTCAGCGGCGTCGCAGGTTCTATGTGTTGCAAGCTACCTTAGGGTCACCAGCTCCCGATATTTTCCTCAGGGAGGACTCCCGAAGCCTATCCCATGATTGTTTTCCTTCTCCTAGGTGGGTGGCCAACTTAGGCCAACGAGCCCCTCCTGCCCGAAATGCTAAATCCTAGTGTCCTGCATAAAGTCTAGCACTGACACAATAGAACTTAAGAATAGACATGTTTTAATGATTTGGCAATGTGATCTTAATAAAGACTCATCATAGCGTCTATAATGTGCTGTATTTTGTTCAATGAACGCTAAATACCTGTTATGAAGAAACATGTTTGAAGAATGATTTGCATTCGCAACTTGGCAGCTTTATGAATTGAGGAGGAAAAAACTTGTTGTAATGTTGAGACTTTTACAACTGTCCCCACGAGAGGGTATTACATGTCAAACGCCGAGACAGAATCTGATACTCCCCAATCAGACAACACTGTTTTAACAATGTGTTTTTATCGGATAGACAATTCTACATGGGCCAATGAAGTGTTTTTGAATTTGGAGATTCCAGAATGAGGAGTTTGCTTAATTAACGTGAGATCCATTGAGGACTTTTAAGTTTAACATGTAACCTTAACAAGAGATCATATAAGACAAAAGAGCCTCTGAATTTCAACCAAATTCAAGAATATTAAACAAAGTATTCTTAGAAAAAACAATCCTGCCTAAAACTACACATCATTTTTGTTACATCTGTATAGAGCAAAGCAGAATGTGGAGTGTCGCCATAGAATGTGGAGTGTCGCCAGAGAATGTGGAGTATTATTAGAGACTGGCGAATGTCGCCAGAGGATTTCAAATGCCTTTAGGGAATGTGGAATGTTCCGAAAGGTGTGGTTTCAAAGAGGGGAATGCATCAGGGAATGTGGAGTGTTATCTAATGTGGAGTGTCAGGGAATGTGGAGTGTTATCTAATGTGGAGTGTCAGGGAATGTGGAGTGTTATCTAATGTGGAGTGTCAGGGAATGTGGAGTGTTATCTAATGTGAAGTGTTATCTAATGTGGAGTGTCAGGGAATGTGGAGTGTTATCTAATGTGGAGTGTCAGGGAATGTGGAGTTTTATCTAATGTTGAGTGTCAGGGAATGTGGAGTGTTATCTAATGTGGAGTGTCAGGGAATGTGGAGTGTTATCTAATGTGGAGTGTCAGGGAATGTGGAGTGTTATCTAATGTGGAGTGTCAGGGAATGTGGAGTGTTATCTAATGTGGAGTGTCAGGGAATGTGGAGTGTTATCTAATGTGGAGTGTTAGGGAATGTGGAGTGTTATCTAATGTGGAGTGTCAGGGAATGTGGAGTGTTATCTAATGTGAAGTGTTATCTAATGTGGAGTGTCAGGGAATGTGGAGTGTTATCTAATGTGGAGTGTCAGGGAATGTGGAGTTTTATCTAATGTTGAGTGTCAGGGAATGTGGAGTGTTATCTAATGTGGAGTGTCAGGGAATGTGGAGTGTTATCTAATGTGGAGTGTCAGGGAATGTGGAGTGTTATCTAATGTGGAGTGTCAGGGAATGTGGAGTGTTATCTAATGTGGAGTGTCAGGGAATGTGGAGTGTTATCTAATGTGGAGTGTTAGGGAATGTGGAGTGTTATCTAATGTGGAGTGTCAGGGAATGTGGAGTGTTATCTAATGTGGAGTGTCAGGGAATGTGGAATGTTATCTAATGTGGAGTGTCAGGGAATGTGGAGTGTTATCTAATGTGGAGTGTCAGGGAATGTGGAGTGTTATCTAATGTGGAGTGTCAGGGAATGTGGAGTGTTATCTAATGTGGAGTGTCAGGGAATGTGGAGTGTTATCTAATGTGGAGTGTCAGGGAATGTGGAGTGTTATCTAATGTGGAGTGTCAGGGAATGTGGAATGTTATCTAATGTTGAGTGTCAGGAAATGTGGAATGTTATCTAATGTGGAGTGTCAGGGAATGTGGAGTGTTATCTAATGTGGAGTGTCAGGGAATGTGAAATATCATCGAAAAAAAGTGGCGTGATTTTGAAAAATACTTAATAAGGTCCTTAAAACCTGAATATTTCATCAAAAATGCCATTTGATACCTTATAAAAACAAACTCTATAAACAACTGCTTAGTCTTAAAATCACTACGCGGTTTATTTCAGAGATAGGGCTACTTCATTGACATCTTTAATATTGTCCTTGAGGTTAACCACTATTGAAAAATCGAAAATAAAACAGAACAGAATAAAGATCCAGATTGTTCCTCCTGGCACTCAAACACTGTTTCATTAGGTCTCCCGAACAGTTCTTTAATTTACACCCCCTTCCCTCACTTAACGTAATACGAATGTCTCTTCAGAAACTATACATCCACCGTCACTTAAAGCCTCTTTAGCCTCAGACCTCAGCCTATTGTTGTAATAGTTTGGTAAACAAAACGCCTGATAAGCACAGGTGTTGAAGTCATTTACAGGCTTAGGTAATAGTAGACAAGAAATATATTACTCCGAGGAAGCCCCACAAACCTCCGTGTCAGATAGCTCAATAGAGGGCCGCCCCCCAAAACCGTGTTTTATCACCAGTAAGCTTAGGTATGTTATGATGTAACTTCCAGCGATAATGTCAATGACGTGTTGGTACGTAAAGAGAACAACGGGACCTCACCTTTGATAATACACACAGTCACGACAGCAGTTACCAAATATATACCTTTTTTATATCTGTGAGTGTTTGTATGTGTGCGCATGTAAGGTAGCAAGAGGCTTACGCGTTTTTTTTCTTTTATAGTTGAACCCAGCGTATGCGACTAAATGACGTAATGCCGTCATATAGCGGTGGTTCTTACGAAAAAAAAAAATTATACTTCGATAGCGAAACTGTTTGTCACAATTATTAGTAGATATGGCAAATATGCTTTTCATCAAACGAGTTGAAGAAAGGAAACGCGAACATACAAGAACACGCCATGATCATTTTTCTATAACATATTGCCCTAAACAATCTAACACAGTGCTTCACAAACTTTTTTCCTTAACGGAACACTTCCCACATTCTGAGTATTTAGAAGAACACTTTGCTTATTTTTTTTTAGAAAAATTAATTCACGTGGAGGCCTACTAGTTAATAATTCCAGTAGTTTGTGACAGGGCCGGTCTTAGGCCACTGCAACCTATGCGGACGCAGTGGGCCTCGCACTTTCATTGGCCCCGCGCGAATTCTAGGTTTAAATTATAAAGTTAAACCATTTTAACTTATTATTAAAGGGTTCATGGAATTCCGTGACATTCTTTAATATACGAAAAAGCCATGAAAATGTCATGAAATTATTTAAATCTTATGAAAACTGATGCAAATCTCCTTAAAAACTGACAAAGTGGTCATTTTGGGGTGTCATTCAGTATTGACAACGCCAATCCTACTCATGATAAAAAAAAACGGCATTGCCAGCTTTGATTTAATTTAAAAAATGTAATAATAAGGCGAATTTTAACCAAAACAAGAACTTCAAATTCTTCATTTACTTTAATAGTCACTGGCATATAAATATATGTCTTAATCCATATTTTATGTCTATTTGTCAATCTATCTCAAACTCTAAAAAAAACACGATATTTTGGTAGTTGATAGTAAATCTAAATAGCAGATCTGAATGTTTATCGGCTTTTTTTTTTGTACTTAGTAAAGTATGAATAAAATTCAAAGACGAATTTATTTTCTAATACAAAATCTTAATTTTCACTTATTATCCTTATCACAACCCAGGAGAGACCCCGCGCAATCCGTTTCGCATAGGTCCCCGCAATCTGGTTTGTGGAACACCTGTTCAGGCCTCGAAGTGGAACTAGGGTTCCGCGGAATACAGTTTGGGGCACACTGATCTAACAATCAAATGCGACGTTGAGATGTCGGCCATCATTTCTCCGTAAGTCATAAACAAGTGTAGGAGAATTGCAGTGAATGTATTGCTCTTGCTTCATGTGCTGCTGATCGGGAATTATGGGAATTGTCTTACATTGAAACTCTTCAAACTGAAGATCAAAAGTGGCTGATATAGAGCGACTTCTCAGAATTCTTAATGCCAACTGTCGACCTAAATAGCATATAAAAATGAGCAAATAAAAATAGTCTCTTAGGCCAATCTCTAGCTTTTTTTTTCTCTGAGATTTTTTTAAAAATTTGGGCAACTTTCAAGAGATAATTTTGTACTCTAGAAATATGGAAAAAAAAAAAACAACAAACGATTAAGGCACCACAAACATGAATTTCTCTCATACTTTTTATAAAGCTTATAAATAAAAGGAGTCAGACAGAGAAAGTGATGGGAAGACAACATCAATGAATGGACATGCTTGTCAGTGAATGAAATTCTATCAAGTTCTTGTGTGCTGCCCCAGCGGCCCAACAAACTAAGAGATAGGTGAGGGTGAAGGTGATATCCACTGTCTGTCTGTCAGTCTGTCTGTCACAATTTTGTTTTCACGTGATTTCTTCCACACCCATTCTCGGATCAAGTTGAAACTTTACACAATTAGCTATTGTACGTAACAAAATAAATCAAGGGTAAAAAATTAACTCTTTAGTCGATGGATTGATTTTTTTGTTTGATATCAAAAAAGGGAAATCAATCCTACATTATTGAGAGCTATAATTTAAACTGTGGAGTTCTTATCATTAGATTATCTTTCTTTGTTAAACAAAGATGTTTTTTTTATTTTGCATGTTTGCTTACACTCTTAAAATTCTGTAGTGCCCTGTTGAATAAAATATGGTCTCTTCGACAGTCGTGAAAATTTTTTTTTAAATTCTCACTTCTAGTATTCTCCAACATGCTAGAGTTTTACATTTGTCTTAAAGGTAACAAAGGAAAACAAACAAACAGCTATTACTTTTGCTAAACTAGCAGACGTGAGAAGGAATGACGTCATCACACCGAAGTTCCTTTCCCGCTTCCGTGACCTTTTGAAGAGAATAAAAGGGAAATAACTGCAGGACTGTCTTAAAAGGAGGTTATATATTAGTGACTACACTGTACTTAATAAAAAACATGTCTGTGAAAGGAACGGTCTCGGACGGTATATCATTAACCTTTAACTTTACACTGTCTCGTGAACCAGCAAGAAAATGAACTCTTTGTCTTTGTCTAAGCAAGGGCAGTAAATCATTTTTTTAAAATATTTGCGTCCACTCTTAAGCAAGGTTGGAAACAGGAACAGTAACTCCCAAGTTTTCAATATTTGTGGGAATATTAATGGTTTGACTAACTGGAAAGGAAATACTTTTGCTTGTTTGTTCTCGTTGTATTTTAAGTGCAAGACTATTGGACGTACGTTCAATCAAATGTCAAAGGCATTTTAAAGAGTTATGTGTCTGTCTCCTAAACTGAAATCCATACAGCAGTGATGCCCAAAAAACGGCCCGCGGGCCAGATCCGGCCCGCGACCTGGTTTCACTCGGCCAAACCGAAGCGTAGGCACAAAGTATAGAAATCTCACGTCCAAACGAAAAAAAAAATGTATCTGTTACTACTTTTGGGCCCTCACTTTTTTCTCAGATGGATTGGTATCATAATCTTTAACATTTGTGTGTTTATGAAATGGAACTCTGAATGTAGAATCTACCAGGAAAAGTGAACCTATCTTTTTGTTGAACGTGATAATAAGCTGACATATTTATTTTATAAAGAAAGTGTGGGTGTCTAATAAAACAACATTTAAAAGCGTCATTATAAAATAAATATATAAAAAATTGTCAAACTACGCCTAGAGGTTTGTGGATCCATGGGAATATTTACCAAAAAGAGACCATAAAATGAGTTGTTGGTAAAGCTACCTACACTGTTGCCTACATTTTAAGTAAAGAAATAAATCTATTTTCTGACGCGTAAAAAAAATATACTGCAATATTTTACGTCTCGAGAGACGATCTTTCCCTTTGCAACTTCTTGTGTTCTTGTGTAAAAAAATATAATTGTCAAATAACCTATTAATTAAGTATTAAATCTACAGGTTTCTACCAAAAATAGTTTCAGAACAATTTCATTTCGGTTTTGTAACTTTTCTCTCATGTGGCCCGCAAAATGAGTGTTGGAGTGTTGGCCCACTGGTCAAATTAGGTTGGCCATCACTGCCATACAAGGTTAATTTAACCAATGCTATTCGCTCTGGATTATGTCTTGAATATTAAATACTTACTTAAATCCATACCTCCGTACATAATATTAACAAAGAAGAAACCAGAGATACATATCATACATAGTCTATACATGACATTCTACAAAGTTTAAAATAAATCCTATATCACTGCAATTGGCTCTATGTCGAAACATTCAGTCAAAGACAACAGCTCTGGCCAGTATTTATTCAATGTTATTACAAACTGTGTTGAAAGTGTTGTGTTAGTTTGGCTTGGAGCAAGATGGCAGGTGTTACAACTGATCATGCTCGCGCTAGGACTGAGAAAAAAAAACGGAACAATATTTCAACCTTATAACCTTTACCTCTACACGGGAAAGTTTGTGCAAAGCTGGCATTGAACATCAAACATGTCATTGACCCAATTATCTCAGTGATCTAACCAATCAGAGTTAAGGGACTTAACCACAGGCAGTTCCGAGAAGTATTTGAAGATTCGAAACAAAACATTCGGTACTGCAACAGTATCCGCTGGCTTAGCATGGGCAGGACATTAAGAACAAAGTAGGATATCATGGAATAAATTGGTTTGTTCATTAAAGGACAATGACTGTGACTTTGTTACTAATATTTCTAATGAAGAGTGGAAGACAAACTTTATCTTTGGCATTGCCATTCTTGCAATGTCTTTTTGTTGTACTTTTTTGCACATGAATTGTATGTTCATGCTAAATCTTTTCAAACAAGGCTATCCCATTTCTCAGGCCAAGCAAGTAATAACAAGCTAAAAAGTGAAACTATTTTAGTGAAATAGCTGAAAAGTACAAGACATTTTTGGATTCCTTAATTTTGGAATTTGAAAGCAAATTTAAAGACGTCAAGAAATTGAAACCAGTTTTCAATACCATCAGCTCACCGTTCAGCATAGAAGCTTATTCAGCTCCAGCGGACATACCTCCAAGTAAATTATGACCTGAAAGAGAAGTTCCAGTCAGTTCTTCCGCGGAAGTTCTTTGGGTCTTGTCAGAAGCAGCATTTAAAAAAAGTTGCTGCTAAATGTTCACATTATTTCTCTCCACATACAGCTATGAGCAAACATTTTCTTGTTTGAAAATAAACAATAGTAAGAACAGGTCGATGCTGACTGACTGTAATTTGAAAGCAGTCCGAAGGAAAAAAAAAAGTAAACAATTAAATACTTCACATTGAGAACAACTGTAAATTTATGGTGAAATGCTGTGATGTAAAAGACAATGATAAAATGTAAAAATTATAACTAAAATTAGTTTTAGAAATCGCTGACTCTTGCTGTAATTCCTCATTGAAAGTGTAAAAAAAATGAAATGTATGTGTATAATAGAGCATAAATGTAAATTAAATGATATATATATGCTGCCCCCAATTTCCAAAATTTTTAAAAATGTGTCACTCGATAGAAAAAGGTTGCCCACCCCTGCCCTAGAAGCTTAACTTCCAAAACAAACCAACTTGTTGAGACTGCGTCACTGTGCTTCATTGAACTGGCCTACAAATACTGAAGCTGTAGCTTTGCCACTGATTCTCATCATGTAACGCAATCAGCCAAACTGTGATGTAGACCTACAGGGTTAGTATTGACAGTGTTGTGGTCTACTCTAGCTGCGTAGATCCTGCACTCTGTAGGCTCAGGGCACGACTCCATCCTTACCGTTTTGTTTTCGCGTTAAGTTGTGGAAATCGTGAAACACATATTTATAGCTGAACTAATTCCATTTATAGCAACACTCAGACTATTTTGAGATATTGACAGCAAATCAATATCGCTCCTTGGGTGACATCTGCAATCGGCTTTGAGCTCCCCCCCCCCCCACCCTCACTTTTCTCTCCGCCCCTCTCTCTCACTCAACATCTTGTTCGTTAGGTCAACCACACAAAGCAAGGGCTTAATGAAGCAATTAATAATGTTACGTCTTTCATCAGCTGGTTATTACATGTGTCGTCATTGGCTGGTTATTACATGTGTCTTCAATGGCTGGTCATTACATGTGTCGTCATTGGCTGGTTATTTACATGTGTCGTCATTGGCTGGTTATTTCCATGTGTCGTCATTGGCTGGTTATTACATGTGTCGTCATCGGCTGGTTATTACATGTGTCCAACACATAATCGTCTTTTCTTAGTTCAGATAAGGTAAAAGGCCTCATACTGTGTCATACTGCGTCATACGACGTCCACTGTTAAAATGGCGTCACAGACAAAGTCAATATGGCGTCAATAAAAAAACAAAACGCTGTGATTGTTCTCCCCCAATCCTTCCTCTGATCAAACACTTTACCTTTCCCCTCAGATCAATGTATGGCAAGTGGTTTGTTCAGTGCTTCGAGAGACTCCCCTAAATCACATCCCTGGTCTGGTAAGAATACCAGAAAGCTGTTGATAAATTACACGAAAAAGGGTCAAGGTTCTTTCATGCCTTCCCCATCCGCCACGCTCCTGTCTACTGCTCCAATGAAGCACTCATAAATGAATGTTAATCATTTTTTTTTGTTATGTGTGTATAATGAAAAGAATATTTGCCAATGACAACAGTTTGAGATCCCTTGATCTCGGGCTGTATCAGAATAACAGCGGCTGTCCAATAAAGTATTTGACATTCTTGTTTGCACTATCAATTTACAAATAATCTTTCCAGTTGGCTCTTTTTTTTCTCTCTATGAAATGTGTAGTTCAAAGTTCATAGTTCTCTGATTTCCACAAATACATTGTTCCTGTGACCGAAAGTTAAGCCAAATTCTATATATTAGCCAGTACTCTACTATAAGAGGGCACCAGAGATATGTTTTGTCTGTTTAAAAAAGAAACCAAAGCGACGCTGTAGTGCTATCACTGCTAGAACGGCGTCACAAAGTAACGTTGAATCAACAGGAGATTAGAGCTCGTATCGAAATCTAGAGAATAATCTAGAATCAATGTATTCAAACTGTAATGGCAGTTTGTCTCAAGCGATACAATAGAGAAGAAAAAAATTCTAAAAAGTCTTTATGAATGGACTCAGTACTTAATATAGATTGACAGTAACGTTTATCTTGGGAACATGAGCCAGGGTATTGATACTGCAACTTGTATTAGCGACATAGATACTCTAAAGCAGGGGTTCTAAACCTGTGGGTCGCGACCCCCTTGGGGGTCGATTGACGATTTGCCAGGGGTCGCCAAAGACCATTAAAAAAATGGATTGTTATATCTATTTTTCTATTGCTCTGTGTGTGTGCGGGGGGGGGGGCGGCTAAGTGGGGGATTGTAAAAAGGGGTCGCCGAGCATAAAAGGTTGAGAACCGCTGCTCTAAAGTCACAAACAAGCTAACAGAAACTAAGTAATTCATGTATTAATATTGTCTTGTGACCTTTTTTGGTGAGCTGAAAGGTGGTTGACGTAACAGAGGGGCCCAACGGAAATGCTTTAAAGACCAGCTTTGACGCCAACTTGCTTTAACTGACCTAGAAGAGAGCACCCGGTAGCAGGCGGCTTCAGAACAAGACAGCTGGAGGTCACATATGAGACGAAAAAAAAAATCCGCTGCCGAGGACAGACGTAGACGGCGAAAAGAAAATGTAAATCGGCCACCCTCGAACAATGGTTATGCCTGCGCTGGATGTGGAAAAATATGTAGGTCACAGCTGAGGCTACGTAGCCACGGGAAATACTGCATTCCTCATTGATCTTCGAGCTCGAAGACAAGCCTTATGTATTACATTGTCTAGTGAAGGGCTTACTCTGACGAGGACGGTCCCAAATCCGGATGAAAAAGGGGGGTTTCTAGATCTGGGTTAGCTACCCTACCCTATAAGAAAACCACCAGCTACAGAAACACCAAACACCAAATGAACACCAAATGAATAGTAGAAGTCACGGGCAGGGAGAAGATTGACTTCCAGCTTGAAGATGTATATATATAACTGGCATTTTACGTCTCGAGAGACGATCTTTTCCCTTTTCAACTTCCTGTGTGACTAAAGAGGCCAATCCTTCATCCACAGCTGCGATCGCAGGTTGGGCATATGTGATCACCAAACGCCTTTGCATTTTCACCCTTCTTTCTGCTTCTGTTGTGTATGACATCTGCAATCCTTGACCCTACCTTTATGCTCTTTCTCCATGTGGATCTATCCAGTGCCACCTATTGCTAGTGTCGATTACTAACCGGATAAGACCCGCGGGCCTTAGTTTGGGTATAACTGATCTACTGGATTGAATTTAGATCTATGTCAAACTTGGAGAATGTTTCCTTCTCATTTTTAAAAGTTTGTCACGAGTATGAAAATGGATTTACACGTTCAGACGTTCAGTCTATGAAAAAGTTTCGCTAGTTAACTTACATACTTTTTGTCTATTTTTCTGACCCTCCGGTTGTGGTAAAGGACATTAAACCTACACTGCGATCTCCACCATGATATAGGGAGCTTTTAAGTTTTATCAAGATTGGTCAAACAGTTTTTATTTTTATTCGAGACATACATACATACATACATACATAAATAAGCCTTACTTTCTGCTTAATATATTAGATAAATAAATAGTAATTTAGGAGTGTCTGGTGTACATAATCTAGAAAGTGTTGATGGGTCGCTCTGTGTAGGATAGTTATTCTCCAACAGCCATCAGATGAATGAATCATTTTCAAGACCTATTAAACGTCACTAATCACTCAACCCGTTAGTTCATTCTCTTTACAGGCACGCGACTATTCCCACCACCAAATCCACATCTTCCCTTTGCCTGTAGCACTGTATCAGACTTTGGGTCGTAAATCAGAATTACAAGACCTCTTTTTCTGCCTCCACACAATAGTCGTATTTTGCGGAAAAGGTCTTAAGACCTCACGGGTTCTGAAGATAAGGCCCTAAAGCTGAACTGTTGCGTGATTTGTACACTTTTGGTCGTGGGGTGGTGGGGTGTGGGAGGCATTGCAAGAATAAGGGCCAAAGCGTGTGCCTTTTTTTTTTTCTAGAGATATGGAAAACTAAGTGCTTTATTTTTTTTTCTTGCTTAAATCATGATTATAACCATTAGATATAAACTTATGCTACTGAAGCTTGAAGTTGTGTTTAGAAAGAGAGAGAGAGAGAGAGAAACGACAGTTAGAAAGAAAGTGAGAGAGAACTAGAGAGAAAAAGAGAGAGAGAGAGAAACGAGAGTTAGAAAGAAAGTGAGAGAGAACTAGAGAGAAAAAGAGAGAGAGAGAGAAACGAGAGTTAGAAAGAAAGTGAGAGAGAACTATAGAGAAAAAGAGTGAGAGAGAGAGAGCAAGTGATAGCGTGAGAGAGATATAAAGAATGGAAAGAGAGATCTTATCTTATTTTATATAATACAGGCGTTACTTCAAAAAAGAAGATGATTACGTCCTACGCGTCATGCATTTAGTCATGCATATTAACCAATGACTTAAATTCTGCCAAGTCACTGGTTTTTCTGGCTAGCTCAGGCAACCCATTCCATGCTCTAATAGCACTAGGGAAGAAGGAGTATTTGTACAAATTTGTCCTAGCATATGGGACGAGGAATGTGCCTTTATCTTTGTGTTTTTCAGATGGGAGGAGATAAATGGATGCCAAGAAAACAGAAAGAACTATGACAACTAGAAAGAGATGCAAAGAGATATGTCCCCGAGTTGAAAACATTCTTTTAACAAAGCTTAAGAAGTCATTTAAAAAACAACAACAAAGCTTATCGAAAGGGGAAGAACTCCGTCCTTAAAACTATCTCTTCCAATAATGTATAAGCTATTTCCCTTATCCAATCTCAAACAAAATAATTTAATGCCAATAATTAATTGAGTATTTGTGTTTATTGATTCATGATTTGTTAGAAACAACAAATAATTGATTATAGTATCAACTTGACCAAAGAATGCGTGAGGGAGAAATTGCATTAACAACTAATTAACGGGACTAAACACAACGCATTTCGCCATATCTGTGAATACTGAAGTATTAGTCTTCCTTGTTGCTATTAAACAATATAATGAATTACTAGTAATGAATCGCCTGATGGGTTACTTTTTACAAATTTATTCAGGTCTTGTCTATCAATGAATAATTGTGCGAAGTTTCAACTTGATCCGAGAATGGGTGTGGGAGAAATAACGTGTTCTTACTTTTTACCAGACAGACAGACAGACAGAGTGACTTGATAGAAGCTTTGTAAAAGTAAAATGAACATGTCAAAGAAGATGTATTGAAAGATTATTGTTACCAAATAAATATCACAAATTACTTGGTGCTTTAAGCGGTAGTCACTTAGAAATGATTAACTCACTATGCAGTGCTAAATTTTTTAAAACAAAAAGCTTAAAACAGTTTCTTAGTTCTGTACAACAGATACACGAACAAAAGAAATCCGGTTAGAGCAGCGGCCCTCAATCTTTTATGCTCGGCGACCCTTTTTCTACAATCCCCTACTCTGCCGCGACCCCCCCCCCACACACACACATAGGCTACAACAATAGATCAATAGACAATAACTGTCTTAGGTGACCCCTAAGGGGGTCGCGACTCACAGGTTGAGAACCCCTGGTTTAGAGGTATATACTATCTACGTATACCTCCGATAAAGCACTGACGATAAATTGCCTTTATTTAGTTGAAGCTTCCGAACTATACATGTTATAGACCTTCTTATGGACTCCGAAGTTTCCTGTGGAAAAAGAAATGTTTACAGCATCTAGACTTGAACCCTTAATCTTCCGTGTTGGCATTCAAGCTGAGCACTTAACAGTCACACATCCGACTTAAAGCTAAAACAAGCAGCGGGAATCCTACGCATGATTTTGGGGCCTGGAAGTACCCACGCTGGGCAAACGTAAAAAAATGTGATTCATTTTCTCATTTGGTCAGCAGTCGTCTTTCCACCTGGCAAGTCCTATAGGAACATTGTTTCAGGGACTCTCAAACAAATATATTTATATATTTCATTTCTTTATCCTTAGAAATATAATTATTAACATGCTAATCGATATTTTAACTACCTTTTATTTATTATCTCTATCTCTTTACCTTTATATCCAGGTCTCTTTAATATTTTTTTTTATTGATTCTTGTGTTGTCAAGTAAAAGAAATATTTATGCAAAATTTAAGCTGGATCCAAGGTATGGGAGATATAACGTGTACAAACGTTTTACATGACAGATAGACAGACAGAGTGAGTTGATGTAAGCTTTGCAAAAATAGAGTTTCCCCTGTTTTCAGCTAGTAATTATTTCGCGAAGTTATACAAAAACTGAATTCTAGGAAAATCGTTAAAGCCCACTTTTCCATATCCGTATCCATCTAGGTTCAAGGTTTTACCCATGAAGAGTTTCCGAGCTACTGGAAAGCTAAAAGAGGAGGAGTCAAAATGTATATCATTAAACTTAATTGCTGATCGGATATTTAAGCTAGCAGACTTTGTTTGGTTTTATTGGGTTTCATGTCGTACTTTCACAATGACAGTCTACTCTATGTGAGTTTGCTTAGCAATTTCTGTTATCTAACGCTAGCTCAGACTTATGTCAGTATTCTTATTAAGAGACTATTTCTGTAATCTAACTCAAGCTTAGGATTATGTGAGTGTTCTTATCACTGATATCATTTCTTTTATCTAACGCTAGCTCAGGCTTATGTGAGTTTTCGTACCAATGATACAATGTCTGTTATCTAACGCTAGCATAGGCATATGTGAGGTTTTTGTTGTTTTTTTAACAATGATACCTTTTCTGTTATCTAACGCTAGCTCGGGCATATGTGAGTTGTTTTTTTTTTTTCTTTTTTTTACCAATGATACCTTTTCTGTTATCTAACGCTAGCTCAGGCATATGTGAGTTGCTGTTTTTTTTTACCAAATGATACCTTTTCTGTTATCTAACGCTAGCTCAGGCATATGTGAGTTGCTGTTTCTTTTTACCAATGATACCTTTTCTGTTATCTAACACTAGCTCAGGCTTATGAAAATGTCTCTGGATTAAGTACGTGTGCAGCGCTACGCTAGGAAACACACTACAGATGTTCGGATCAATACAAACTTATCTCATTTGGAAAATCTCAAGCTATTTAAGGTTGTTCAGATGTGCAAGAAATAATCTGACAGCTGTCAATTGGAAATGGTTCATTTACTTTGGTTTATTTGTGATTTTTTTGTATGAAAAACAAACAACAACAACAACACAACATTATGCCCGTTTCTTTCAGCATTATATTGTGTTCCCTTATTTCTACTATATCTATATAGTTCTATATACTTAAGCACACTGCTTATAAAATGTCCACTAATATTTTGATATTTTATATAGATATTTATACAAGTCTCAAATGTTGTAGCGGCCTACATGGCAAGAAAAACCGCTTTTAGTTTTTTTTGTCAGTCCGTCCGTCAGTCTGTCACGTTATAGCTGTAATTTTCGAAACGTTATTGTCAAAAACAGATCTGACCTTATTAGCTTGCAACGTTTAGGTATTACTGTAACGTTAAGTCTTTTGACAGCGTATCGTTTTGTATTTTAAAATTATATATGCGAGATTTTCGTCAAAACATACCACTTTTCAAAATTAGAGTTCTACAACTGCCCCGAGCACTGTCTTACCACACGATATTGCGAACTATTTCACACTGGGCTAGAAAGTACTGTTTAGAAACAATCCCTTTTAGACCTTGCGATCAATGGGGCAGAAGATTTGTTCTGTTTTGATGGCCAACGTTTAACGATCAGGGTGTCATGTGGCTAGCACAACGGCTAACTGTCTTTACTTTCCCCAACTAAAGTCAGGTACCCATTAGAGCTGGGTATAATAATAACATATACGTAAAAAAACTATCTTCAAAATTGAGGTCACTATTGAAGAGTGCCTAATTTGTCTGTGCCTTATTTTTTTCTTTGAAAAAAAAAAACAACAATTTACCGCTGCCTAAATTTCCAGTGCCTAAATTTCCATTCCCCAACTGGGATATTGGGGAAAAGAGCTGCTTGGTTGTGTAGAGTGCGGTTTGAACTGTTGTCACGGTTGTCCCCTGTTCGAACCCTGCCCTTATTCGCTTTCGTCCTGTAGAAGGTTTGAGCTACGAGGTAACATACTTCATTTCTGAACTCAAGGAGGCGCGGTCAAGCGCCTGGCTTACGAACCGGTGAAGACTTCGGATTTTTTAATTTCGGGATCTTTGGTCCACCCAGCTCAAATGGGTACCTGACTTTACTTAGGGAAAGTAAAGGCGGTTGGTCGTTGTGCCTACGTAAACCGTAGGCCACAGAAACAGATGACCTTTTCATCAACTGCCCTAAAAGGTCTAAAAGGGAAACGTTACTTACTTCTGAACTCAAGTCGTACACAAAAATACTCTTTTCAAAAGTAATAGCCTAATATTTGATGGGTGAGAATATTAAACTGCGTTAGGAATTACCCTAGCATCCCCTACACACTATCCTACCCACCTTATGTTGGACTTTTAATGATGGTGTGAGAACCTCTCACGTAATGCTTTAATGATGTTACTAGAACTTCTATTGTTAGATTTTTATTATGAGAAGCTCTTTCGTAAGGCTGTTAATGATGGTATGGGAACCTCACTCATACAGCTGTTAATGATGGTATGAGAACCACTCTTGTAAGGTTGTTAATGATGGTATGAGAACCTCTCTTATACGACTGTTAACGATGGCATGATAACCTGTCTTGTTATACTTAATGTTGGTATGTTGGTCTTTTTTTATCAGTTAATGATGGTGTGAGAACCTCTCATATGAGATAGCTAATGTTTTGCGAGAACCTTTCTTGTGAGATTATCAATGAAGGTATGACAACTTCTCTTGTGCAACAGTTATTATGTTGTGAGAACCTTTTCTGTACATCACTTATTATGGTTTGAGAGCCTCTCCTGGAACACGTAATAACGGTATAACAACCTCTTTTATGCGACAATTATTAAGGTGTGAGATCCTTTCTTGTACAACAGTTATTATGGTGTGCGAATCTCTATTGTGCAACAGTTATTATAGTGTGAGAACCTTTCTTGTAAGACTGTTAATGATGGTGGCTCTAGAATCGATCGTTGTCAGGACAATAGTTCATTTGGTTGGACACCGTGTGGACTGAGGTCATTAAGAGAGGACCTTTAGCCACTGTACGATTGTTGTTTTCCTAGAGGCCTGACCTCGCCCTCGGCCCGCTACGTTATCAGTAGATGGTTGGGAGAAGGATGTGTTGCGGTCATACAGAGACAGATAGATGACATCAGTGAAATGTCATCAATGATACAAGGATGTTTTTATTCTCTGTGTCCAAGTGACATTTTGGTTCATGCCAGTTTCTAAATGTCAAAGCCATTGGGACACTTAGTTTGATATTGTCAGACTGTTTGGGTTGATTTCTGTTTGTTTTTCAATGTTTGTTTGTTGCTTTCCTTTTTCTTTCTATGTGTTTAAAGACACAGTCAACATATTGCAAAGACACAGTAAACATCTCTTAAAGATATAGATATCTCGTAAAGACACAGTCAACATCTCTTAAAGATCTAGTCAACATCTCTTAAAGATATAGTCAACATCTCCTTAAGATATAGTCAACATCTCGTAAAGACAGTCAACATCTCGTAAAGACACAGTCACATCTCTTAAAGATATAGTCAACATCTCGTAAAGACACAGTCAACACCTCGTAAAGACACAGTCAACATCTCTTAAAGATATAGTCAACATCTCGTAAAGACACAGTCAACATCTCGTAAAGACACAGTCCACATCTCTTATAGACACAGTCAACATCTCTTACTTTTTATTTTCAATAGTAAAATCACATTTCCCAAAACAAATAAGACAATAGCGTAAGCTCCATGTTTTCACAGACAATTAGCAAATATATATGATACAATTAAGACACGATTGTTTTCTCCCAAAGACATAGGCAGCATTCTCTAAATACACGATTGGTGCTCTCTTAAAGACATAATCATATATTTTAAATACATAATTGGTTTCTTCTAAAGACACAACTAACATCTTTTAAAGACACAGCATTTGCTTGAAAATAATTTTTGAAAGAGATTTCATTTAAAATTTCTTTACTTCTGAATGACATATTTGGCCTCATTTGATACGTAACGGTTACGGAGTTAAAACAGATCTAGATATAGGAGGACTATAGTAGAGATTTTAAAACTCAATCTGAAATAAAATCTTAATTTTAAAAAAAAGGGGGGAACTCCACATTTACATCTAGATATCTCAGTACAGTAGGAATTATTTCCCTTTTTCAATATCAACTTAAAATAATTACTACTGTTTAACTCATTCATTCATACTTGCTTGTTTCGCGTGTTATCTTTGACATTAAATGATTGTGGCAAAGTTTTAACTTGATCAGAGAATGGGAAGTGGGAGAAATAACGTGTCCGAAATGTGTATCAGACAGACAGACAGACAGACAGACTTCAGTGATATACACTCTGCATGGCGGTGTGATGATAGATTGGATACAGTTCTAACAGAAACAAGTTGAACATCAGCAAGAATTAGCACATAAACTGTGTCAATAAAAACACTCATCAATAAATTAATTTGTATTCAGGGCGTCGCATTTAGATCATCAAAAACAAAAACTTTGCCGCAGACTCATCGCGCGGTTAAAACTTGTTTTGCTGAGCTCAATTTCGATGCCAGATGAAGCAGACGTGAGATGAATTTAATTTGTAGTCACTTTGACACTGGTTATGTCCCTTCGTCCCTTCACGCTCTGATTCCTCGCCTTATCGATTCTACAAGTCTTAATGGCAGGCCTCGTGAACTGGAAACCTTATGACACATTTCATAGCAAATCTACACTTTCTTTTTCTATAACTTTGACATGTGTCACATTCCTTCATGACATTCTGAGATTTAATCACAACTCTGACATTGACGGTGACAACAACATAAATATAATTAGTTCAAGGTTTTATGTCCCTAAAAATTTTCTGTAATTTGCAGTTGTTTTTTTGTTTTCCCTAAATTTCATTAAAAAGATTCATAACTTCAGACGGTGCATAAAGGGAAATTAAATATTGATTAAGTTATTATCTCTAGTTGTCTTTTTTTTAATGAAGGAGGAGTCGCGTTGAGGAAGAGCAGTTGGTCTATTACAAGGTGTGAGATCTTAAGATGAATTCTTGTTTACACCGTTTGTTTAGTTATCTCATCTATCGTATATCGTCTCATCACTAAGTCATCTAAACATTTGCTCCACGGCATTGCAACATGGATCCTCTGTGTTTAATAATAAGATAAGATAAGAAAATGTCAAACATTCACCAAAGCTGCATACTATATCAAGAGGCCAAAATAACACTCTGTTCCCAAAACCCTCCTATAGAAGAACAAACATACGGAGAACTGCCTGATCTGGATGGTTCATCTCAGATAGAGGATTACTGATCTGAACCCTACGACATGAAAAATGAGAACGAAGAAGACGAAGAAATATGGTTATTTTCCAGATCATGTGAAACTTTCACCAATCATATAGTTAATACCTAGATCATGTACAAAATACCTAGATCCTGTACAAAATACCTAGATCATGTACAAAATACCTAAATCGTGTACAAAATACCTAGATCGTGTACAAAATACCTAGATCATGCACAAAATACCTAGACCATGTAGAAAATACCTAGATCATGCAAAAAACTACCTATATCATGTAGAAAATACCTAGATCATGCAAAAAATACCTAGATCATGCAAAAAATACCTAGTTCATGCAAAAAATACCTAGATCATGCAAAAAATACCTAGTTCATGCAAAAAATACCTAGATCATGCAAAAAATACATAGATCATGTAGAAAATACCGTGATAACGTAAACAATTTACACTTTTTAATAAAAAAAACTTTTTTTGTTCTCTTCAGGATGGACTTAGCCCAGTCCAGTGTGGAAGAATGGCTCGACTCCCATCCAGACGACATGCAGGACTACTTTCTCAGACATGCTGACGTCACGTTGGTGAACAAATGGCTTGTGGCGCACGGATTTAATCAGCTTCCAGATTTCCCAGCTCCCATAAGAAATAGTTCATTGACAAACTTAAGGTAATTCTAAATTAAAACCCCGAAGCTATAAATAATTTTTTTTTTGAATTTGGCTTAAAAAGCGAGTCTGGACAGAACTAATTTAGTTCAGAAAGGAGGAGGAATACATTATAATTTAGATTGTATAGAAACACTCTCCCCACTTTGTTTTTCAGTTGAAACAATTTTATTGGCTTCAAAATGTTTCCTGTTGGCAAGATAAAAAAAATATTTTTGTGTGTGTTTTTGTGAAAGGGAGGGGTTGGAAGGGGCGTGAATAGTGAAGGATCTTTAATTTTTAAATTTATTTTTAGGTATTTATGCGAACAAATCTTCACCTCTCCTAATTTCTGGTATATTCTAGTACATAAACTCGGGCGTAAATTTACGGTAACTAGTCGACGCTACCTCCCCATGCACGAAATAAGTCTCGAATATGACTGTACCAATATCAATACTCACAACGTCATCGCAGGAGACTTTAACGCTAAGTCTCAACAGTGGGGCTATGAATCAACCGACTCGTCGGGACATAAAGTCCATGAACTCCTCAATAATTCTAATTTGATCTGTCTGCAAAATAAACATACTCCTTCAACCTTATAAGACACTGGAAATGGCAGCCAATCTAGACCTGACCTTACCTGAATAACAGCCAATTTATAATCCCACACACACTTCCAAGTCCCGGACGACATTGGGAGCGACCATAGACCCATATTAGTCACAATAGCCCTCTCAGAGGCCAGTGGTGTAGCACCAAAAATTCCGCGGAAGTGGAGTTACACCAAGGCGAACTGGCCAGCGTACGAGGCAGCAGTCGATACTGCCCTTATGAATTTAGCAGTGAAGGATAGTGACGTCGATACCATATACGGCGAATTAACAGCAGCTATGTTGGGTGCGGCCAAGAAGTTTGTCCCGCGGACTTACCCCGGCGTAAGGCAGAAACCCGTGTGGTCTCAGGAATTGAATAGGCTGGTCCTGATACGTAAGCGAGCCCGGAGACTTGCTGAACGGAAGGGTACCCCTGAAATCCGGCGGAAGTACAATCGGCTCTGCAGAGCCACGAGTGAACTGGCCCGACGCGTCCGGTCGGACCATTGGAACGCTGCCTGCGCCAGGATGGATCTTCGGGACTCCTCGAAATCCTGGCGTCTTCTGCGAAACGTAGAGGCCAAAGACACAGTTCGGACGACTGCCCCTCTATTGTCACCCAGAGGGCCCGTCTCTACGGTAACCAAAATGGCCGGCTTGTTGAATCGACATTTTGCTAAAATCAGCAAGCCCGAAAAGAAGTCAGCCACGTCCAAAGCTCTCAACAAAGAACGTAAGAGACTCGAGAGGGAGCCAGATGAGCCTGAAAGCCAAGCAACGTGCAATGCGCCCTTCTGTCGTGCTGAGCTGGATAGAGCGATTGCAAAGTGTAAAAACAGAAAAGCTCCGGGGCCAGATAAGGTTACCCCCGAGATGGTAAAACACCTTGGGGGCATTGCAAGAGGTAAACTCCTGGAGTTTATGAATCGAACCTGGGCAGAGTCCAGACTGCCCGGGGCCTGGAAGAGTGCTATCATTGTGCCAGTCCTTAAGAAGGGAAAAGACGCGACTAACGCGGAGTCCTACAGACCGATTTCACTAACCCCAACGCTTGGCAAAGTTGCTGAGCGAATGGTTAACGAGCGGCTAGTTTGGTCCTTGAGAGTGCCGGTACCCTGGCGCCAGAGCAGGCCGGCTTTAGGGCAGGCTTGAGCCCGATGGACCAGGTCACAACATTCGCACAGGAAGTGGCCGATGGGTTCCAGAGGTCCGAGAGCACATACGCAGTATTCATAGACCTAAAACAGGCTTACGACCGTGTGTGGAAGCAAGGCCTCTATCTAAAGTTAAGAGCCATGGGTGTGCGGGGCAAGATATACAATTGGATACAATCCTTTCTGTCTGGGAGGAGCACACGTACAAAATACCAGCACTCCCTTAGCAAGCCAAAACAACAACTTAATGGCCTGTCTCAGGGCTCCGCCCTGTCCTGTACACTTTTCATGGCCTTTCTGAACGATTTGCCCAGCTCACTGCGGTCAAAAAAACTGCTATATGCTGATGATATTGTCCTCTGGTCAACCGGGAAGAAAGCCGACCAAATTCAGGCGGCACTTCAAGCAGACCTCCATACCATCTCCTCGTATTGCGACAAATGGCAGATTCAGATAAACGTTGCCAAAACGACCTGGTCCCTGTTCAGCCTAGGGATCGACATTCTTAAGGCTCCATTCGAGCTTCAACTCGGTGGGCTGCGACTCCAGCGTGAAAATACGCCAAAATATCTAGGGGTGACCCTGGATAGAAAACTGTCAATGCTCCAGCACGTCCAGGATGTTGAAAGAAAAGCCTCTGAGAAGTTAGCGTTATTTAGAAAGCTGGCCAGCACAAAGTGGGGTGCCAAAGCTAACATGCTACGCACATTGTACTTAGGGGCAGTCAGATCACAAATTGAATACAGCTATACAGTTCAAGTATATGCTAGTAAAACTGCCCTTGAATCACTCGACCGAGTACAAGCACAGGCTCTAAGGTTCATTAGTGGCACCTTTCGGACAAGCCCAAAAAATGCTGCTGAAATTTTTACAAACGTGGCACCCCTATATCTTAGGAGGGAGAGGGCAGTACTCATGGCCTACGAGCGCTATAAAAGGGGCGACTCTAGACTTCCCACTTCTATATTAGTGCGACAGTGGAGAGAGAGGAACCGCATCAAAATGCGATCGTTCCTCCACATAGCGGCCAATTTGTCTAAAACAGCTGGACTCTCCACTGACAGAATACCTATTAGGAGAATAAGTACGTGCCCCCCTTGGAGGAGATTGCCGGCCCCACAAATAAACCTGGCGCTTTTAGGGCAAGAGGGAGCCACCAAGAGGCGATTAACACCTGTCATCCTACAAAATTTGGCATCTATAACCATAAAGTCCTACCCATCGAATGCCATTTTCTGCTACACCGATGGGTCGGTAATGAGGGACCCCGATAGATCGGGGTATGGGGCCCTTATAGTATACCCCGACCGGACTGAACAAGACAGGCTTTCTGGTCCATGCGGCTACGCCGCATGCTCCATGGACGCCGAATTAACAGGGATAATAGAGCGTTCGAGGCCAACGCGAGACTAGCGCCACTACGGTGGTGCTGGTCACTGACTCTCGCTCCAGTCTCCAAGCTATGGGTGGCGGCGGGGGAGGGTCACCCGTAATAGAAGAGGCAATCGGCGCCGCAGATAACATCCGCCGAGATATTGGAGCTGTCGTTTTCATACAGTGGGCGCCTTCACATTGCGGCGTGAGGGGCAATGAAACGGCAGACGCCCTCGCAAGGGAGGATGCAATGGCAGCCACACACCTCGAAGCACCAAGCACGTACTTACAAGCAACGGCACAAATCCGAGCACTCATTCATGAGAAGTGGAATCCGACAGAGCACGTGGTGTCTGGCAGCACATGCGTCACCCAGATCGCGACGATCCATGGTGGCGACTGAAGAGGTCAGAGCAGTCGATTATTGCACAATGCAGAACGGAACACTATCCTATAGGGGCATATTTTGCCCGGTCCCGCACGAACTTTGACTCCCGATGCCGCCACTGTGGAGAGAGCGCTGAAACAGTGGCGCATGTCTTGTACGAGTGTCCCCAGCTCCGCGAGCTAAGGGGGGAACTGTCTGTGTAGTCACTCGACTTGTATGGTAGCTATGAGGCACTACGCCGGTGCCAGAGCACTACGGGAGGACTAGTCCTTCCTGCTCTGATTTTTCAATAGTAGTTCATCTCAGGTATATTCTAGTAAGTATAAATATAAATTCTAAAGAAAATAAGCGAGAACAATGTTTCACATGACTACGCAAACCCAGTTGCGAGCTGCATATTTTCCTGCCTTTCATGTAGACCAGGGGTCTCAAACACATGTGGGCCACAGTGGAAAGTAACAACCATTCAGCGGGCCGCACCACAAAAAGAGAATGTTTTTTTTCATTAAATTTTACGAACACTACTGTCACCGCAGTAAAATGCTAAAATAAAGTTTTTATAATTATTAAATAACATTTAGTGTATTTTATTAAATGCACAGGAAAATTAGTTTACTAAAATATGTTGACGTTGTCTCTGTCACTTATTAAAAAGCAGAAACTGTTGTTCCCCCCAAAACAACAACTATAATTTCTAGGCCTACTGAAGATGGCTCGTCACTCATGTTTCTGTCCACTCAGCTGAGAGCGTTTGGCAGAGACCAGACCATCGACGTTAGGCCTGAAGTCGCGTGTAGTGGCAAGCCGCAAGGTTGCTCTCAGATGTTTATCAGTCAGTCTTGATTGTAATGCTGTTTGGTTGATCATTCTGGGAAAAAAACAACTGTTCGCAAACGTACGTGCTCCCAAACATCGCTAGAATTCTAGCCGCTGCGCAGAATAAGTTTGGAAGCTTCTCTCTTGGAAGAAAGTGGTAGAAATCTATAACACCAATATCATCGTATTTTTGCTTCAGAACAGTATCACACTGCTGCGGTCAAACAACGCAGTAATCAGCTGCTTTGTGCCCTGTAGTTGTGAATTGATTGCATTGAGATGTTGCGTGATGTCAGTAAGAAAAGCAAGATCCGACAAAAACATTGGGTCATTGAGCTGAGGTATGTTTCCGTCTTTCATTGCCATGAACAATGCTATTTCCCGTCTCAGTTCAAAAAATCTCTGCCGCAGTTTTCCGCGACTCAACCATCTGACTTCCGCATGAAAAATCAACTCTCCGTATTCCGTTTCTAAATCAGCTAGAAATGACACAAATTGTCTGTGGTTTAGACCCAGTGCACGTATGAAGTTCACCCTCTTCACGACAACATCCATCACGTTCTTCATTTGTAGACTTTTGCCACAGAGTGCTTCTTGGTGCAGAATGCAGTGTATGGCTGCAAAACGTCCCGCGAAGCTGAGCTGATACCGTTTCTCTACAATTAATCCAACAACACCAACCTTCTCTGAACACATTGCTGGTGCGCGTCCGTAGCCACTGAAACAAGTTTTTTCCCACGGTTACCCACACCTGTCAATACAAGCTTCCAGTTCTTGAAACACGTCGCGTCCTGTCGTTGTTCTTTTCATGGCTAGTAAGTCCAATATCTCTTTACCAATGTTCAGGTTTTTGTCGACCCCACGAATGAATACGGATAGTATGCAGTGTCTGTTACACCAGTAGACTCGTCCAGTGCAATGGAAATGCTACAAAGTCTTTTGCAGAGGCAATCAGTTGCTGTTGAACATTTTTCGCTGGCTCAGTGATCCTGCTTGCAACTGTGTTCGCAGACAAACTTATGCCTTCGAAGAGTTTCTTTTTCTTGGGGCAGATAATTTCACACGCCTGTAGCATACACTCTTTTACAAGCTGCCCTTCAGTGAATGGTCGTGATGCCTTTGCTATCGTCTCGCTAACAACAAAGCTTGCCTTCACAGAATCTTCACTTGCAGTGGGCGGACACCTCATTTACTGATTTGTGCAGTTGTAAATCATTTCACGGCTTACATGTGGTCATTGTAAATTTCATATAATTTTCTTTGAATTCGGGGACGTGGGCCTCGGGCCACACAAAATTGTTTCGCGGGCCACACGTGGCCCGCGGGCCACGTATTTGAGACCCCTGATGTAGACAAAGCCGTTGTCCTCTGCCGGTCTATTTAAATTTTCTTTCCGTCCTCTGCACCTGTCTTCAATAATGGCTTTCCTTTGAGTCTCAAATGTTTGTCCGCAGCCTTTGTGAGAGCTCTCCATCTCTTTCAGAGAACATCTGCTGCCAGCTATTTTTCTCTGTGCTAGTGAGGGTGAAATGGCGCCTGAATCGATTTAATAGCGCTTACGGGGGGGGGGCACTGTGTGACGTGGCAACGAGCTATTGGATTTAAATGGCCCACAGGTTGTGATGTTGCCGGTCAGTGTTGAGGCCCTCTATAACGAATGGTCTAGCCCAGATCCACTTTATCTACACTGATCGATGTCTTAAAACAAAATCAGCAATATACTTGTTAAGTTCCGAACCAAAAAACAAAACAAAATAAAAAACAGCTAACTAAATAAATGTGTATCTTCACATACGATTGGCCACATGGTCCCTGGCTCGAGCCCTGCTCACCATCCACCACCCACGCTGCCCTGAGGGAGATTTGGGCTAGGACGTAATAATCTTTATTACGGATCAAAATTGGAGAACTGCAAATGTCGATTACACTAAAAAGTGTATTAATAATTCCTTATCGAGTAAAGGGAATAAGTTCCACATTGTTGAGAGGTATAGTTGTAAGTGTGTTTCTTCCCATTAGACAAGCTTGTTTACCTCTTATTGGAATTAGTTAATCCGTTTAATTTGCTGGTTATATTTATCTTAAACAGTAATTTATAAAGTTTTTTTTTTAAATATTATTTCAGATATTACTCTATTTTTTTATGTTAATATATTTAACTAATTAATCCCAAACAGATTGCCTGCAGGTTATTATAAGACAGGACCTCGAATGTATTTCCAGTGGGGACCCCTGGGCCAACGGGGCGATATTTATCACCATGAAGTATTTATCTCCCATACCTCTGCCCTTGACCCTTACCCCCGGCAATAGCGGGAAATAGCAGGACCGAAAAGATTTTGATCAACTGTAATCTCATATTGATGAAGCAGTGGGTACTTGATGGCTTCTGCCAGGACATCTGATTTTAACGCACTGGGGAGGGTGAGACAGACAAATGGGTAAAAAGATTCTACACTATTTAAACACATCAATGGCGTTTAGGAAAATAATTATTTCGATTTTGTGTGTGTGTGTGTGTGTGTGACCTCATTATAGTTTCGATTAAACACATGTACACTCACGTAGACCAAAACAAATTTAAAAAATGTTCTCCTAATTAGGCCTTCTGTAAACACTGCTAAACAAACAAACAACACATCAACACATCAAGAACTTGACAACAAGAGCTCGATATAATCTGGTGCTTTGATAATGGTCAATTAAAACAGCCAATAGGACACAATTGGCAACACAATCAACTACTACTACCGTACTGAACTCAACTGTCTCTATTTCCTCCTGGACTCGTACATAACACTTGAGGACTCGACCAGGACCAGCTTCATGGCTGACTAACAGTCCGGGTCTCAACGCTATCCGGTCTTAAACTGCCGCTTTCCTACACACTGTGTCTCTGGTCTGCACAGGCCTATGATCAGAAGACCATAACACTCGTCATATTTGGGTGCAAAGTTCCTACTAGTACTGTCCTCTGTCTATCGACAGCCCTTGACCTGTGTGATTGGCCTGAGTCGTGTGTGTCAGTAGGCCGCACACACATTAGACCTTTTGCGCCGCCAATAGGGTTATAACAATATGTATATATATCTTTGACCACTGTTGATGTTTAATTGCTAGTGAAATTCACTCACTCTTGGAAATTTTTAAGAGAAACTAGACAATGTCAAAGACGCTAGTGGAAACTGGAAAGTTACCTATTAAATACAAATAGCAAACAGTGAAGCGTGGAACTATTTTTGTACTAGGTAACCCGATGTGATTCTTATCTTATCTTATATAATACAGACGCTACTTCAAAAAAAAAGAAGATGATTACACCCAACGCGTCATGCATTTAGCCAGTGACTTAAATTCTGCCTAATCACTGACTCAGACAACCCATTCCATGCTCTAATAGCACTAGGGAAGAAAGAGCATTAGTACAAATGTGCTGTTATCTTTGTGTCTTTCAGAGTATTTTATTAAATTTTGTTTTTGTATTCGAAGATTATGGTTCAGTGTTTTATGTATAATTGCAACTTTACTTTTAAGCCTTCACTACAGAAGGCTTTCTTAATTTAGTGATTTTACTTGATGTGTTACTCTAGTCAAATGTGAATATTCGTTTGTTATGAATCTCTATGCTCTATTTTGTGTCTGTTCCAGTTTCTTAATGTTATCTTGAGCTGAGGGGTCCCAAACAGAGAATGCATATTCTATTATTGGCCTAACCAAGGTTAAATAACAGTTTAGTTTTATGTTCTTTTTTTATTTATACAAATTTCTTTTAATAAACCCTAATGCTTTGTTTGATTTTTTAAAAGCCTCATCAATATGTGGATTCCATGACAGTTGTTCATATATTATAAGACCTAGGTATTTTGTGTTTTTAGTCTGTGTTACTGGTTTGCCATGAAGAATAAGATAAGTGGAATATTTTTGTTGTTGTTACTTTTAACAACTGACATTTTTCTGGGGGGGGGGGGGAAGACATGCTCCAATTTGATTCCCATTTCTGTAATTCATCTAATTCTCTTTGTAAAATTTCTGTGTCTTGTGTTGTTTTTTATTTTTCTAGGGCCTATATATTATGAAATGGTCTGCAAATAATCTGACTTTTGTTCCTGAACTAATGCTATTTTGTAAATTGTTTTTGTAAATTAAAAATAGTATTACACATAAGACTGTTCCTTGAGGGTACACCTGAGTTTACTGTTAGTGTTATGGGTGTTGTTTTAGAGCCATTTATTAATACAGTTAAATCCACTGATTAATGATGGACCATCAATGTCAAAATATTTTAATTTTTTAAGCAAACTACGGTGGTGAAATTTGACAAAAGCCTTGGAAAAGTCTCATAAGATAGCATCTCTTTGCTCACTATTATTGATTACAGGTTGTACCGTTACAAGTGTTCTAAATATAATTATATCTTAAATTTAAATGAGGCTATTTTAGAACACGTTTTTATCGGATATTCCCGCACTCAACTCTAATGGTTTTTTTTTTAATAGTAGAATAACTACATAGACGTTCAGGAACAGTTTGCGCAATGGTGTATTCGTTGTATAAATTATAAGTTTGACTGTAAAAAAAAATAATAAATAAATGTGATTGTTCTAGCACAGTGGAGAGACTTCTTGCACTTGTGATTTAGTGAATGGAATAAGAGTTGGTAGATCATCGTCAGCATTATAGGGGGAGGGTTTGACAATCTTTTTGTCCTTCTATCTGCCTGTCTTTCTATCTATCTATCTATCTATCTATCTATCTATCTATCTATCTATCTATCTATCTATCTATCTGCCTGTCTATCTATCTATCTATCTATCTATCTATCTATCTATCTATCTGCCTGTCTATCTATCTATCTATCTATCTATATATCTATCTGGCTGTCTATCTATCTATCTATCTATCTATCTATCTATCTATCTATCTATCTATCTGCCTGTCTATCTATCTATCTATCTATCTATCTATCTATCTATCTATCTATCTATCTGGCTGTCTATCTATCTATCTATCTATCTATCTATCTATCTATCTGCCTGTCTATCTATCTATCTATCTATCTATCTATCTATCTATCTATCTATCTATCTATCTATCTGCCTGTCTATCTATCTATCTATCTATCTATCTATCTATCTATAGTTTAAATATTAAGAAAGAGTGTACAGAAAACTAATCATACCCATCTGTTACCCACATAAATTGTCATATCTGAAACAGACATATACGTGGGTGATCTGTTGTAAAAATATTTTTATAATGTATGCAATAGAATGCTTGTGCAATTATTTTTTTTGAATTCTTTGAGTGTAAATAATTCAATATTTAAAGAATTCTTTAAAAAAACAAACAGATATTTTTGAAAATTTGAAGAGTGTTTGGCTTTCATATCTTGCTTATTCCAGGTATACCTATTCTTTCAGTAACGAAAGTAGCAACCCATCCTCACCCGTGGATACCAGGTGCAACGACTCAGGATTCTTCGACTCATCACGCCACCAGAGGTCCAATTCCAAAAAGCACCTCCGTCATGACTATGCCAGGTCAAAAAAGCGGAACATATTCCGGACGTACGAGCCTAACGGAGGGGAGTCAACCTTAGAGAGTAGACGGAACAGCCTGAAGGAGATGCGTCAGTTCCGCTCACTCCCGCCAACATCAGTCAATCTTCTTAGCATGTTGATACAATCCAAGGTAACATGATTTGATTTATATTTCAATATTACAATTCGGATTTCACGTTTCCTAGAAATTCGTTTACTCGGAAAGAAAAAAAAACAAAACAAGTATGAAGTTAATGTGTAGAGCTAAATCAAGAATGGAAAGGTGATTTTCATAAATGGCGGAAAGACTATAAATAGCTAGCTTTTTGGAATTTCCGGTGTACAAAGTAAATGGAATATTGTTTAGCAATGTTTCTTTTTTAATGTACATGAAAAAGGATACTAAAAAAAAAACAAAGCTTATCTAAGGGAAAGAACCGCCGCCTATTGTCATTAATCTGAAAATAAAAGGGCTTAGCTCCCTTTCTGCTATATAAAACAAAATTAATTAGTAGTAAATGATTAACTAATTGTTGTTGTTTTTTTAATTGATTCCTGTATTGTCGTTGAATATAAATATTTATAAAATTTCATTCTGATCTCAGAAAGGGAAGAGAAAAAACGTTTCAAAATATAATAAGGGGATTAAATCCATATATATATATATATATATATATTTATTTATTGATTTATATATATATATATATTATTATTAATTACCTTTAATATAGCGCTACTTTCATGCTTATAGCATGCTCAGAGCGCTTTTGGTCCAATCTCATTTGTGGACCAGTAGGGGGAGGGGGTATCTAGGAGTTGGTTTTCCGAGATGTGGATATATATATATATATATATCCACATCTCATTTCATTAAGTAGTATTAATTCCCCTTATTTCGATATCAAACAAAATAATTATTCAACAATAATTAATTAACTGTTTAATTTTTTTAAACTTAGAATTGAAAATTGCAGAAAAAAACATGTTCAAACTTTTTACCAGACGGACAGACAAACAGACCGAGTTGATTTGGAATTAGGGACGATGTTAAGATGTCAGCCATACTAGTCCATGACACTCAAGGAAGTCATAACCAAAAATAGAGCAATGGCTGAGACTGTATAGCTCCGTCTCTTTTTTGGGTGTGTGCTTGGAAGACGCGAAATGTAAAAGTTGTGTTGCTAGCGAGAGGGACAACCTCCAAAGTCCCTGCAATGAAGAAGACCCCGCGGTAGGAGATTCCCATGTCACTGTCCAGCAGACCAGCTCTCATAAACGAAGGATTAATATTACATAACTTTTAGGCCGTTCCAGGGATCTACCTGAGACCCATTACAATTAAAACTCTTAGCATTGTATTTTTGTATTGCCCAGTACCTACACCAATGTTATGTACCATGTTTTGTAACAGTAATAAGGCCCACAGCCTTAGAGGAAGGCATGCCCGATAGCGTCAATGCTGTAGGCTACGCTCACAACTCCCGGTTCCGCTTATAATACTCGACCAGGCCCCACGTGCTGCCAAGGCCGCAAGATCGATTTTGATTATATATTAGAAATAGCGAAAAAAAAAACACCTGTGTTCAGTCTATATTTCAAAGTCTGTGGGTGCAATCAATCTTTCAGATTTTTATATATCTTAGCAAGGAAAATGAAACCATACATTAACCAACAATACGAAAGTTTTTTTTTTTTGTTTTTTTTTTAAATTCTGTATAAATTCCATAGGATCAATTAAATGAATTGAAACTGTTCTCTCAGCGTGTAATCGTTAAGTCAGTAAAATGGCGCCCTGAGTCAAGTTCCGGTGCAGAAATACCAGGATAATAATTTGAGTGAACCAGTCGATACGCATGAATGAATGAACTCAAGGCAATGATCTACATTCACGTAGGCTGGGTGATAGGCTGAGACGCAAGCGTGAGAAATATACTCACCTCTTATAATTGACCAATTATGTAGTTATCTCTTCCATTAGAGTGAATTCGACGTCAGAGACTCAAGGAACTATTTCCACTTGTCGAAAATTGATGTCTGATTCACGCCTATAAATAGGATTACCTTTAACTTATGGCTGTACATTTTAGTCAGAAATAAGATAAAGCCCTGGAATTTGTATTGTGCGTTGCGCGATTACGTCTGATTATATCAGTTTCCATAGTGAGAACTGCTTCCTCGGCACTCTTGTATATTCTCAATGCAGTGGTATCTATTTCCCAGATAACTCGGAGTTTAATAATGAATATAGATACATAGATATCGATAGATAGATAGATAGATAGATAGTTAGATAGTTAGATAGTTAGATAGATAGATAGATAGATAGATAGACTAGAATCACTAGATAGATAGATAGATAGACAGACAGACAAAGAGACAGACATACTGATAGGTAAACAGATAGATAGATAGATAGATAGATAGATAGATAGATAGATAGATAGATAGATAGATAGATAGATATCGATAGATAGATATGTAAGTGGTTTGACGGACGGACGGAGAAACAGACAGGTGCATGTATACATGGATGTATGTATGACTAAATGGCTAAACTCAAGTACTTATAAGGTACGTTTAGCTTGCCAACATTACACAAAGTGTATTTCAAATTCAATACAAGACTCAGTTCGGCAACAGACCGTCTGGGATGACGAATGATCGAGACTCTACTGTTTCAACTCTTATGGTGGCTTCATCTCCAGTATCGTTCTTGTCATTTTATCAACTGAAATAAGTTGCCTTTTTACAAAGCTTATATCAACTCACTCTGTCTATGTGTCTGTTAGTCTGGTAAAAAGTTTGTACACGTCATTTCTTCGACACCCAATCCCAGAACAAACCTAAATTTCGCACAATTATTTCTTTGGTCTGACAACACAAGAATCAATAATGAATTAACAAATAACAAATTAACAAATAAGCTAATTAACTATTGGTAATTAATTACTTTGGTTGGTATCTTGAACAAGGGAAACAAATTGTACTTGAGCGAATTGGTGACATAAACTGAATTAGTTCCTTTATTTATAGGATAGAATTTCTCCCAACGTCCAGTCTGTTATGTTGTCTTCCCATCATATTGTTATGACCCTATTGGCGGCGCAAAAGGGTTAACTATAGGCTCAGCTGACACACACGTGAATCACTCAGGTCAGCGGGGCCATGGACAAGGGACAGTACTACGATTACACGATTACACGCAAATATGACCAATGTTATGGTCATGTGATTGAAAGCCTGCGTGTACGAGTGACATAGTTTGTCGTATTGGCAGTTCAAGGCCGGAGAGCGTTGAGACCAGGACTGTTAGTCGGCCATGAAGTCGGTCCTGGTCGAGTCCTCAAGTGTTATGTACGAGTCCAGGAAGAAATAGAGACACTAGAGTTGTGTAAGGTGATGTACAGTCTAACATTTTAGTTGTTGATGTGTTGCCAATTGTGTCGTATTGGCTGTCTTCTACTTATTCACTCATTATTAAAGTACCAGATTATTGTGGAGCTCTTGTTGTCAGGTTCTTGATGTGTTGATGTGTTGTGTTCTGTTTAGCAGTGATTACAGAAGGCCTGAGTAGGAGAGAATCGTAACAATATTCTCTGCCTATTCTTCTATTCCTGGTACTGTTCCCCGAAGGAAAGTCTTTGCGAGCTCTGAGGACCTAGTGATATGGCCGTAGAGATGTACACTATTTTGTTTTGTCTCATTTAATTTCTTTTTACACAGTAATGTTTTCTTTTCCATTATCTTTGGGCTTTTTTTCTCTCGAGCCACAAACACATTGTCAATCCACACACACACACACACACTCACACAAACACACACACACACACACGTAACGCAAGTGCTTGCTCCTACACGCATGCATAATTCATATTCGATTTTTGTCACCACAACTAAACGTGGATTGATGACGTCATTTCACCTTTTTTTTCCCACCCGCAACGTACAACACAAAATCAGGTGCACATTTTTTTGTAAAGAAGATATTGGGCAACGTCAGAAAGGGAAATGACGTCAAACAGACTGGAGGCGCACATTACATTGAACTGATAAGCAGACGACGTAACGGCGTGAGAGAACTTTTAAACACAGACATTAATTCATGGTAACAAAAAAAAGAATTTTTAAAAAGTAGGATTAGATATCTGCGTTTCACTTTTGTATTTGCTTTTAGATAAAAGTTTACATTAAAATAGAACCGTGTTTGTGGAAATTTGTTTCGTGATGAGATAAAAATAAATGTGTGTCGACACTGAAATCTTGTTTTACCAAAACTTATGTTCATTAGTTAATTCTGTCTAACCAAAAAATGACAAAGTTACTAGAGTTATCGGCCTTAAGCCCGTGTAGCATTTGTAACCCATCGATCCTAGCCTATTAACAAATATGACCTTATCTGATTTATCTCAGACATTTTAAGAATGAAGAACTCAAATCAAAAGCTTGAGAACGAGGTATTAGTGTTCTTTGAAAAAGAAAGGTCCACTGATTGACTACTAGTGTTGGTCCACTCGATTACCCAACAGCAACCTAATGATGAAAATCTAACTTCGTGGGAAATTGAAAGCACCAATAGCATATAGATTGTAATTAATAAGCTGCAAGCCTTTATTTGGATCCTGGATCTACAATCTAGAACAGTGTTCCCCAAACTGTGGAAACCTAGAGCATATACCATTAGGCAGCCTTCTCACTACTACTTTGGTTTTAAACCTGTCCACTAGGGTTATTGTTGAAAAACTTTCTACGAGTGAAATCGACTACTTGATCTACAGTATTCAAAATATACAATAATTCAACAATATAAATAAATTATGGCTTTTATATAGCGCTACTTTCATGCTTATAGCATTCTCAGAGAAGGTTTTTCTGTGCTGCCTTTAGGCGCTCAGTAAACACAACTCTGCCCGAGTCGGGTGTCCAACCTCGAGCCCCCTTCATGGGTAGCCAAGCCAAGCTACGTTCACGTAGCCTCTCGACCACGCTTCCCACTAAAAAATATAAAATATAAATAACTAAGGAGGCGTGGTGGCCTAGTTTTAAATTGCTCAGCTTCCGAACTGGTAGGTTTCAGTTTCGAGTCCGTGTAAAGACTGAAACTTTGAATTGCGGTATTTTCAGAGCACCCTTTAGTCCATTCTAACTTTAATGAGTACCTGACATTAGTTGTGGAAAAGTAAAGGCGGTTGCTCGTTAACCGTGGGCCACAGAATCATGTGACCTTTAGATCATCCGTCCAATAGATTGTGAGCTCCGATACGGGTACATTACCTACTATACAATCAAATACAATGACTAAACATCAATATCAATAACGAAACGTCAACACCAATAACCGAACATCAATTTACAGTGAGTTAACATCAATAACAATAAGTAAACAACACTATACAAAAACCAACAATGATAAGCAATAGAGAAACAGGCGACAACACCTCAACAATATGAACGGATCGTAAAAAGCGAGAAGGCAGACAATTGTTGCATTTTCGAACAGTAAACCAGCTGTCAGCTATCGATGTACACATGTAGGTAGCAGACGTATCTGCGGGAGGGGGTGGGTAGGTAGAGCGCGTGCATGAGTGAACGCGATTGTGACAGATGGCGCCTGTTTATGTTTATTCCATCTTGGCTAAGTTTTATGTATACATGTAAAAATTTTAATAACACCATTTAGTACAGAATTAGTGTACTTGGACGAAGTTTTAAATTTATTTTCCCGATCCTACGGGGCAGAAATAGCTGCATCCTTTTAAACATGTGTCATTTATTTTCCCTACATGCATTTTTTTAATTTTTTTTTTATTGAAACTATTTTGATTTCTACCGAAATATCAAATAGTGAAAAAAAAATATGGGAAGTTTTTTTTGTTTTTTAATGTGTCCTTGTCTTAGACAGAGAGATAGAGACAGAGAGAGATAGATACAGAGAGAGATAGAGACAGAGAGAGATAGAGACAGAGAGAGATAGAGACAGAGAGAGATAGATACAGAGAGAGATAGAGACAGAGAGAGATAGATACAGAGAGAGATAGATACAGAGAGAGATAGATACAGAGAGAGATAGAGACAGAGAGAGATAGAGACAGAGAGAGATAGAGACAGAGAGAGATAGAGACAGAGAGAGATAGAGACAGAGAGAGATAGATACAGAGAGAGATAGATACAGAGAGAGATAGAGACAGAGAGAGATAGAGACAGAGAGAGATAGATACAGAGAGAGATAGACACAGAGAGAGATAGAGACAGAGAGAGATAGAGACAGAGAGAGATAGAGACAGAGAGAGATAGAGACAGAGAGAGATAGAGACAGAGAGAGATAGATACAGAGAGAGATAGAGACAGAGAGAGATAGAGACAGAGAGAGATAGAGACAGAGAGAGATAGAGACAGAGAGAGATAGAGACAGAGAGAGATAGAGACAGAGAGAGATAGAGACAGAGAGAGATAGAGACAGAGAGAGATAGAGACAGATATAGAGAGTGAGAAACAAAGTGTGTGAGGTATGAAAGAAAGAGAAGCGAAAACAAGAGCGAGAGGAGGGGAAAAAAACGTGAAGCACGTGACAGAGAGAGAGAGAGAGAGAGAGAGGAATAAAGAGGTAAATACATACAGAAAGAGAGAAAACTACAGAAAAAGAGAAAGAAGGAGAAAAAAAAGGAGAGAGACAACTAGAGAGAGAGAAATTGAAAAGAAATATATATAGAAAGAGAGAGAAAAAGAGAAAATGAGAGAGGGAATTAGAAAGATAAATAGAGAGAGAGAGAAATAGAAAGAAAGAGAGAGAAAGAGAGGGAGTGAAAGAGAGATAGCCAAAGAGATAGTGAGTGTGGGAGAAAGAAAGAGAGAGACAAAGAGAGAATTGAAAGAAAGAGAGAGAAAGAGAATGAAAGAGAGTAAGAGTGTGTGTTTATATGTGTGTGTGTTTGACTAGAATTATCATGTTTAAATCTAGACATTTATTTGAATTAGAATTCTAACACACGCTTGTTTTCAACAGCCTAGAGATACTTCAGATTTATCTCCCTTTCTCACGCAATCGGAAATATTCGAAAAATGAAGGTTTCTATAACCTTTTGTCATGTAGAATTGTCCTTGCATTTCTTTTATTCAACTAGGTGTTGGATATAGACCACATGAAATAACATAACCTTACATCGACTGTCATTAGGTCTGAAACGGCGAGAAAGTAATTTAGATATTCAAATAACTAAGACCAGCTTCATGCCTTTTAAATGAAAAATGTTTTGTTGTATATGTTTCGGATGTTAGTATCTAGATTAGAATAGGTTACCTCCTAGTCCGAACCTCCCGTTTAACGACGGGGGATAGGTGAATGAATACTATTAGTGTCGGCTTGTGAAAATGTATATCGCTTCAATAATTAAGAAGGAGGGTCCTTTAAATGCTGTATGTCAAGGGGGCACTTAAGGATCGGTTGTAAATAATTTTAATACTCTATGAGTCCAATTGTCAGTTAAGGATTCATTTAATGTTCAGGGGCCAGTTGACGGTCCGTTTTAAAATCTTGAAATCCAAAGGCAAGTTCTGATAATCTTTAATGTTCCATGAGTCAAAGGATTACTTTTTATGTTGTTTTGTTCCAGCGGCTATTGTGGAATCCCTTTTTATTCCCTATGAGTCCACGGTCCAGTTTAGGATTCCTCTGTCTTAACCGGCGACACGAGCATACATAGCGGAGAGATTGTTTATAGTTATATATATATATATATATATAACATGTCGTTTAGACTTTCATTAGTGATACTTTAAGTTGACAGAATCGATATCTATATCGATATCAGGCAGGATGGCTGCCTGGTCGTGCGGTTTGCGCGCTGGACTGTCATTCGGATTTATCGACGGTCGAGGGTTCAAACCCTGCTCGCTCCCATCCCCCGTCGTCCTGCGGGAGGTTTGGACTAGGAAGTAAACTATCTTCAACTCTGAAGGAACATCCGAAATATGTAAAACATTTTACAAACAAACAAACATCTAGAGATTTTCGAGGTATATTTTTTCACAATATATTCAATTGGCACTTCATTTATTTGTCTTAATTACCAAGTCTCATAATTGAGAGTGGGTTAGGCGAGGTAGCTTTTAATTTTCTTTTGCAAATGAAGACAATAGACAATTTCACAGCCTTGTATATACTGTATATACTATACAGCTTTTTGAAGGCACCTGCCCCCCTCAGCTCGTAATAACAAAATATATTACTCAAATTGTAACTCTTTTTGTTGCGGTGTATCCAGAAGAAATGAAGAAACTAATAGTAAATAAAATAAATGAGAAATGGACAAGCTCTCATCCGAATCACAAGAAAGATGATGCCTATTGTAAGCTATCCCGACAAGATCAACGTCTAATCTTTCGTCTCAGGACCTGACACAACAGAATGAGACAACATATGTACCGGAAGCTAAATAATTGGAACCAGTGAAATATGCCCATATGGAGTGTCACCTGAGAATGCTGAGCATGTCCTTTAAACTGTTCCTTTTACCAAGAGGCCCGTACAAGACACTGGCCCCAAAACACCCCAATAGAAAGAAAGCTCTATGGAAATTACTGCGCAGTTCATCAGATAATTTGGTATAGTCATCTGAATACCCCAACATGAAAATAAGAACTACGAAGAAGAAGAAAAGGGTTGCGTTGTTACGTGGCGAGTTATATTGTTGTATATAATGTTTGATTTCCGAACAGTAGATCCCAATGTTACAAAAGCCGCACAGACTCCCCAAGTCAGGGGGAAACAAAAAAGATGACGCTTGGGACCTTTTTTTTCCTTCACAAATCCTTTAGCCACTTCGCTTAATTGCGAGAGACAAGGGAAGAGAACTCAGTAAAAATAAAATCAATACAGAAGTCTAAATGTCTAGGCCGAGTCTTGAAAAGAAGGGGGGAGGCAATTGAATCTCGACAACACAATGGTCTAGATCTCTACATCTTCCTATTAACTGGACCAAGGATTGATTCTAATTTCATCTGTTTACATCAATCTTAATTAATGTATTGTTTCGTATAAAATCCAACTTTAAAATTTAAATCCCTGGGACCTAGCAGACGTCTATGTCGATGTGTTGGGAAAAAAAAACACTTAATTAATGCCATTTTTATCAATTAAAGATAATACTTAAATACCGTTGTCTACAGAGTCTACACGGCATACAATAACTGTAATATTTCACAGCAGTACTGTACCCTGTCAACAACATAAAATATTTGTAAATGAACTGTCTGTCACACACCTCGACAAGATCAGTGGGGGCTTAACCTACTCTTGAACTTATGACGTCATAGAAAAAAAAATTGTATTATGACGTCATGTATTCGTGTGATCTAGATTCAACTCGTTTGAATAGAATAAAACCGGAAGTTCTCATTGTGTTTGTATCCCGGGTAAAGTGATTAATTTTACTAGTAAAGCTTAACAAATACATTTTGCAATGTAAGCAAAAAAAAAAAAAAAAAAAAAAAAACAGCTTAATCATTTGCACATTATCTGTCACAGAAGAATACTGAATTTTAAATGGCTAATACCTGGCACTGAAGTACTACGAAGGCGGGCCTGCAAAGCATCCACACAATCCTGTAGCCTCAATTGCGATGGGCTGGGCACGTCTGAAAAATGGAACATTTCTCATCCCTAAAAGACTCCCTTATGGTTAATTATAGAAACGGAAACAATACCAGGTTGGACAAAAGAAAACGCTTTAGGGACTCCATCAAAGCATTTTTGAAAGCCTTCAACTTTGACCCTGCCACTTGGGAGACGGAAGCACAAGGTAGGCCTCGCGCTGTAAAAAAAATTCGAAAAAACTTGAAGAGGGCAACAGAACTGCGCTAGCAGAAATGACACTAGCTCCAGCTGGAATAACCTGCCCAGCGTGCATCCAAACATTCCAGGCTCAACAGCCATATGAGGAGTGAGGAAGCAAAAAAAAAAAACCCAGTGCTAAGCACTCTGTCACCTGGATTACTAAATCTATCATGGGACTATGATGGACGAACTATATATATATACTATTTGTTTGACTCAATAGCGCGATTTAAAACTGTTTAATTGTTCTTGTCTGATTTATTAATTTAAAGTACTTCTATTAATTATTACCACAGTTGCACAAGAACTTTAATTAGTGACCGACCATTTCATAATTAAAAGAGACGCCTGATATAGTTTATGCATAATTATATATAACGAATTAATTCTTTTCTGTTGTCATTTCGCACAGATGCACTGTTTACATTTGATCCTCATGTGTTACAAGATGGAGAACCCCTAAATCGTTTATGTTTGATCCTCATGTGTTACAAGATAGAGAACCTCTGCGCGACATTCTCCTTGTAATTGTATTTCAGTATGTCTGAAAAAAATTAATCACTCAAGATTTTTCCCCCCGGTATATCTCAACAAAGATGTACTCAAATGATCTACTAGAATTACTTCCGCTTGTTGAGACATGATTATCGATCGTTAGACTTGATGATTCCCTTATTGTGATTGTTACTAGAGCTTTTATATTTTTTAAACACATACTCAGGATTTAAAAAAAAGAAAGTCTGTCGCTCAATTTTAATTTCACTAGCCTTAATCTTACTAGATCTACAGTAGCGACTGATACCAATTATTTCCTCGTAATAAATCTACTTGTAGATAATAGAACAAATGGTAACAATGTTCCTTCGTATCGTTAAATTTCTTTAATAACCTCAAAATTAAGTGATACTATAAATAGCACTTTAAACTTTATGGATTCCTGTTATCGACTTTTGATCGTGTCAAAGTTTCATGTAGCAATGCACTTTGGCAATTTATTTTTTTTAAAGCGACGTTATTGTCAGTGTGCGCGGTTATAGGCTGATGTAGCGTGCGTGTGTACTTTGGGGAAGGTGCTGAACACGCTGTTGTTTGTGCTATGAAAGATTGGAACAGCTGATAAAAGTGAAGACAGAGACACATTTGAAAGCTGATGAAAGTAAAGACAGAGACAGAGACCCATTTGAAAGTTTAATAACGAATACAAGTAGAGGTTTGAAGAACTTGAAAGATAATTCAAAAAATTTTGTAAACATTTTGTGATTTTATTTGTTTTGTTTTCTCGTTTTTTTCCAAAGCTTATATTAACTGAACTGTCTGTCTGCCGTCTGTCTGTCTGCCGTCTGTCTGTCTGGTTAAAGTATGTACACCTTTTTTCTCTCACACACCCATTTTCGGATCAAGTAGAAACTTTGCATAATTATTCACTGTAAAGACATGAATTAATAAAAAAAAAATCAAATTAGTATTCTCAGCTAAGTCTAAATTTGTTGGGTTTTGTTCCCTTAAATAATTGTCAACGCTATTTCTCACTCGCACATTCACCGATCAAGTTGATACTTTAAACAATTATTCATTATACCTAACAAAACATGAATCAATAAACAAAAATACTCAATTAGTCAATTAGTTATTGGTAATTTATTATTTTATTTATTATTGGTAAATATAGTTTCAAGGACGAAGTTCTTTTCCTTTCGATAAGCATTAGGGTTTATTAAAAGAAATTTCTATAAATCAAATAAGAACATAAAACTAAAATGTTATTTAACCTTGGTTAGGCTAATAATAGAATATGCCTCCTTCGTTTGGGACCCCTCAACTCAAGAAATCATTAAGAAACTGGAACAGACACAAAATAGAGCAGTGAGATGCATAACAAATGAATATTCACATTTGACTATAACACCTATAGTAAAATCGCTAAATTTAGAAAGCCTTCAGGACAGAAGACTCAAAAGTAAAGTAGCAATTATACATAAAACACTGAACCATAATCTTCAAATACAAAAACAAAATTTAATAAAATACTCTGAAAGACACAAAGATAAAGGCACATTCCTCGTCCCATATGCTAGGACAAATTTGTGCAAATACTCCTTCTTCCCTAGTGCTATTAGAGCATGGAATGGGTTGCCTGAGCTAGCCAGGAAAACCAGTGACTTGGCAGAATTTAAGTCATTGGTTAATATGCATGACTAAATGCATGACGCGTAGGGCGTAATCATCTTCTTTTTTGAAGTAACGTCTGTATTATATAAGATAAGAAGCTGATACACATTAATATGAACTTTCTCTTTACAGAAATATATAAATATATGTATATGTTTTATATTTTGTTTCTTGTCTTTGTTCTCTGCAGGTGCGACTTCCCAGATATCCGAGTAAAGACATCGACCACAAGCGGGAATTGAAAGAGACCAACGAGAAAGAATTTTTCCTTGAGATCGTGAAAGACATTTCCAATGAACTTGACCTTAAAAGCCTCAGCGCCAAAATTGTGGCCAACGTTAGCTGCATGCTGGACGCTGACAAAGTCTCTCTCTATCTCATCGAGGGCAAGGCGGCAGGGAAGCAGGTCCTCGTCTCCAAAATATTCGACCTGCACGCAGGAACGTCCATCTTCCCATCATGCACCGGCGACATCCGGGTGCCGTGGGGTCAAGGCATAATTGGACACGTGGCTGAAACGGGAGAGACGGTCAACTTAAAAGACGCCATGAAGGTCAGTTTTGAACTAGATGTTGAAAACTTGTTCTTTTTTTTTTGTTTTATTTTGTTTTTTACAAATCTTATATCAACTCTGTCTGTCTGTCTGTCTGTCGTCTGGTAAAAAATTTTTTTTATACATTATTTCTTTCTCCCGCATCCATTCCTTAATCAAGTTGAAACTGTGAACAAGTATTCATCGGCATGGACAAGACATAAATGAATTTAAAAATAAATTAACCCATTTTTTCAATTAATTATTGATACCAACAAGGGAAATTAATCCTTCAGTATTTGCAGATACGGCAAAATATGTAGTGTTTCATACCTTTAGATAATTGAATAACTTCTCCCAAAACTATTCTAGGATCAAATTGAAACTTCAAACAATTATTTATTGTACTTAACAAAACATGAATCAATAAAAAAAAAAAAAGTACCCCTTAGTCAAACAATTATTAGTAATTAATGATATTTTTTATATAAGGGAAATAACTTCTACATTATTTAGAGATATAGTTGTAAATGTGAATAGATAAGCTTTTTTTAAAGGATTTGATTTATATATTTACTTTTTTTTAAATCAATTTAAGAGAAGAAATATTAAGGAAAGAAAAAAAATATTTTCTTTCGAAAAACGAAAACTCACACAAAAGCCAAATTATCGTATTTTATAGTCTCCCCTTCATTTGACCTTTTAAACACTTCACAATCCAGTTGTAAAGTTTATTTCAAACAGAAATAAGAATAATGGTGACCTATAGTGCCGGATATGACCCACTGATCTATCGCAATGTTCCCACCCTTACGTAGCGAATATAAAATACGGTGAAAATGGGTTTACCCGATTTGTTTTTAAAAGTTTCGTTCTTCGATAGACATAATTTATATATATATTTTTTTATTTTTTAGTCCTTGTCGTGGGAGAGATATTTAACATTCATAATAGTCTCCGCCGTGATCTACGGAATATTAATGCCAAATTTTTATCAAGATTGGTCAAACGGCCTTGATTTTTATGCGGACATACATACTCCTAGCATTTTGCTTTATATATAAACTGTTTTCACAGGTGCAACACTATTTTGCAGTTACAACTTACAACTACTATCCCCCAATAGTACGCAAGCCTCACGACGAGAGCCTCTAGCTTTAGAGAGTCAGTGGCTAGATTGCTATAAGTACACGAACACCGGAAGCTGTAACGCTTTTACCCGTGACGTAGCTATTTTTAGAGGAGGGGCGAAGGGGTGGAGGCGATTTCCTTTTACACGCTTGACTGGGTTTCTCCCCCTGGATGGTCACAGAAATATCGATGCATCTTTGTCATGAAAATGTTGGATTGATTTCTTGGATCTCACTCTGTGTCTGTATGTGTGTGCGTGTTAGAGAGAGTGAGAGAGAGAGAGAGGGAGGGAAAGATGATTGTGTGTATCGATGGTTATCCTATGATTGTATTTCGTACTTTGTATTCAATTTCCATCTGCAGGAATCAAGCACATAATAGCATCCCACAAAACTACGGGTACATTGCTATTATTTAAAGTGCAGTGTACTTTAGAACTAATATTGACAAGAACAAAGTCTTATTATTTTCTTTTATTGTTCTTCTGTTTGATTTACATCAATATGCGTTCTCTTAACAGCTATAAACCCATTCCCAATAATAGTCACCATTTGAGTCAGTTAGTATTCTGACTATATTGAGGATGCATTGTGCACGAGGTGTTTTTTTCTGATTGTGGAAATAGCTGTCCAATGTAAACACTTTCTTTCTATGAAGTCTTCCTTAGTTTCTATAAATTCTTCCTTAGCTTCTATAGAGTCTGCCTTAGTTTCTATGGAGACTTCCTTAGTTTCTATGGAGACTTCCTTAGTTTCTATAAATTCTTCCTTAGTTTCTATAGATTCTTCTTTAGCTTCTATAGAGACTTCCTTAGTTTCTATAGATTCTTCCTTAGTTTCTATAGATTCTTCCTTAGTTTCTATAGATTCTTCCTTAGTTTATAGATTCTTCCTTAGTTTCTATAGATTCTTCTTTAGCTTCTATAGAGACTTCCTTAGCTTCTGTAGATTCTTCTTTAGCTTCTATAGAGACTTCCTTAGTTTCTATAGATTCTTCCTTAGTTTCTATAGATTCTTCTTTAGCTTCTATAGAGACTTCCTTAGTTTCTATAGATTCTTCTTTAGCTTCTATAGAGACTTCCTTAGTTTCTATGGAGACTTCCTTAGTTTCTATAGATTCTTCTTTAGCTTCTATAGAGACTTCCTTAGTTTCTATAGAGACTTCCTTAGTTTCTATAGAGACTTCCTTAGTTTCTATAGATTCTTCCTTAGTTTCTATAGAGACTTCCTTAGTTTCTATAGAGACTTCCTTAGTTTCTATAGATTCTTCCTTAGTTTCTATAGATTCTTCTTTAGCTTCTATAGAGACTTCCTTAGTTTCTATAGATTCTTCTTTAGCTTCTATAGAGACTTCCTTAGTTTCTATAGAGACTTCCTTAGTTTCTATAGATTCTTCCTTAGTTTCTATAGATTCTTCTTTAGCTTCTATAGAGACTTCCTTAGTTTCTATAGATTCTTCCTTAGTTTCTATAGATTCTTCTTTAGCTTCTATAGAGACTTCCTTAGTTTCTATAGATTCTTCTTTAGCTTCTATAGAGACTTCCTTAGTTTCTATAGATTCTTCTTTAGCTTCTATAGAGACTTCCTTAGTTTCTATAGAGACTTCCTTAGTTTCTATAGATTCTTCCTTAGTTTCTATAGATTCTTCTTTAGCTTCTATAGAGACTTCCTTAGTTTCTATAGATTCTTCCTTAGTTTCTATAGATTCTTATTTAGCTTCTATAGATTCTTCCTTAGTTTCTATAGATTCTTCTTTAGCTTCTATAGAGACTTCCTTAGTTTCTATAGATTCTTCTTTAGCTTCTATAGAGACTTCCTTAGTTTCTATAGAGACTTCCTTAGTTTCTATAGAGACTTCCTTAGTTTCTATAGATTCTTCTTTAGTTTCTATAGATTCTTCCTTAGTTTCTATAGATTCTTCCTTAGTTTCTATAGATTCTTCTTTAGCTTCTATAGATTCTTCCTTAGTTTCTATAGAGACTTCCTTAGTTTCTATGGAGACTTCCTTAGTTTCTATGGAGACTTCCTTAGTTTCTATAGATTCTTCCTTAGTTTCTATAGATTCTTCCTTAGTTTCTATGGAGACTTCCTTAGCTTCTATAGACTTATAGTTACCAATGCACATTTATTTTTGTTTAATTTTAATAGTCTCTTCCTTTTGTTTGTTTTTTTGGTCTTGAGGTTGGGCAGGGTTCGAACCCTGATTCATTGTAACGACGACATTTATCCTATAACGTCCATCCTTCCATCCATTATTAAGTATAATTGTTAACATAGCTTTAAATCACACACTCTCTCTCTTCCTCTCTCTCTCTTTCTCTCTTTTATTCCATAATATTGAATTTTTGTCAATATTTTTAATGAATACATACTTTTAAAAGATGTATTATAAAAACATGTTTTGGCCTTGAGTTTTTTTTTTTTTTTAATTCGTTCTCCGTCATGTCGGGCCATTTCTCATAATTCCAGACGTCAACCTCGCCCCGGACAGATTTAGAGGAAGATAAATATGGCGCAACGTGACCCCCCACCTGACCCGCATGCATGAAGAGTTCTCAGAAAGCTTAGGTTTATTGGCCAAAATAAATAACAGAAAATAAAAAATAAAAACTTGGCTTCATGAGATTCCATTTCTGACCAGCACATGTCAACACAATCTGGCCTACTTGGCCCGCCTGGCACTATTCGCGCGCTGAAAATACATGGCGTCATGGAGGACTCTCAATGTCATTGTTGGCAAGCATATTGAGTCCAGCTCTGCAGTTCTTGCTCTTGTTAATAACTCTAATTGAATAAAACACACTTTTATTTGTTATCTCCCTTGTCTGGTGTACAAAGATCCCCGCTTGCTAGCCCATTGTTATCGCGGAATTCTCCGTTCTATAGTAATCAAACCAAATTAATTAGCATTACGTTTTTTTTTGTCTTTTTTTTGCAAACAAGGGACTGAAACAAGCAGATTTAAAAAAAAAAAATCCTTAAAAAAAAAAAGCCGAACTCCGAACTTACAACTAAATCTCCTAATAAGGATGAAGCTATTTCCCTTATTCGATTTCAAACAAATAATCAACAGACTGGAGAAGGGGCAAAGGCGAGCAACTGGCGCCTAAACCAGTAAGCTTTGGGCAGGAGGGGCTCGTTAGCCTTGGTTGGCTACCCATCTAGGAGAAGGAAAACTCTGAATCCAGACCTCCGCTGCCCTGCGGCTATACCCAAACACGGGAAAGGCTTCGGGAGACAACCCTGAGGAAAAATCAGGAGCTGGTGACCCTAAGGCAGACTGTGGCACACCGTTCTACAGCCTGGCAGATCCTGCGGCGCTACTGATCCCAAACTGTATTGGATATTCCGTTCCTTTGGTCACATCAGCTGCGCGGAGAGGGGGGAACTGCTGTGTGGCCGACATCGTTCCGACCATAAACAAAGCCCAGGCTTTCATCTCACTTATGCTCTGAGATGAACCATAGTCGTTCTACGACTGAAGGAGGCCAAAATGAATGAATGAATTAACCGTTAATAATCGACTCATTCGTTAATTTTTTGTTTATCGATTCGTGTTTTGTTAGGGTACAATTAATAATCGTTGAAAAGTTTTAACGTGATCTGAGATCGGGTGTGGGAGAAATAAGGTTCAAAATTTTGACCAGACAGACAGTGTGAGTTGATATAAGCTTTGTAAAGAAAAGTATTTGAAGTATTAACTATTCAATTCTTTTGTTTTATATGTTTCGGCCGTTCCATCAGAGTTGAAAATTGATTAAAACCAAGACCAAACCTCTCACAGGAAGGCCCGGGATTGGGGTGGGCAGGGTTTCAACCCGCGACCATTGTGGCGGAGTGCATACCACGCGATCATGCAGCCATCCAGGTGGTTGAGCCGTTAAAATAGGTTATTAAATATAATAGCGTGTGTTCGAATGCGGACAGGGACCTTTATTTGTCAAGTGAGGTTTAAACTGAAGTTCTATGTATTCGTCCAGAAATAAATAGGTACCTGGACATCACTAGGAAAATTCAGACGCGGTCAATCAGTGTGCAATCCACAGAACATCCTTTAGCTTACAAGCGGATAATATAGGCAATAGATACGTACGTTCAGCAGTATTCATAGGGGACATTAATTTTACTTTTTAAGTTTCAAGTTAAGTTTTTAAGTTTTATTTTAAGTAATATAGAAACTCAGATTTCGGCTTCACCATTAATGTCGAAAGGGGCATCGTGACTGAGTAGTAAAGCACTTGCCATCCGAGCCGAGGGGTCCCGGTTCAATTGAATTTAGGGACGTTTAGAATCCAAACAACTAAAAGTGGGTACCTGATATTGTTTTGGAAAACTTCAGTCGGCTACTCATTGTGCTGGCCGCATGACACCCTCTCAACCGTTGGCCAAAGTAACAGATGAACTTTACATCATCTGTCCCATAGATCGCTAGGTCTTAACTCTATCGCTCCGTAATTATTTTCCATGTTCAGAAGGAAGTATTCATTTTTCTCATTTGCATTTCACGAGCCTGTTAGGGCTAATCTTGAGAAAATGTTACCGAAAGTAATATCACAAGTACCCTCTTCTCTTACCTCCCCTTGCCCTGATTTCAACAACAGAGTTCACCTCAGACAATGTTCCTGAATAAGGACATTGTTAGAGGACCTCGTCCGTAATGTCTGTTAGAGGACCTCGTCCTTAATGTCTGTTAGAGGACCTCGTCCTTAATGTCTGTTTGAGGACATCGTCCTTAATGTCTATTAGAGGACCTCCTCCTTAATGTCTGTTTGAGGACCTCGTCTTTAATGTCTATTAGAGGACCTCGTCCTTAATGTCTGTTAGTTGACCTTGTCCTTAATGTCTGTTAGAGGACCTCGTCCTTAATGTCTGTTAGAGGACCTCGTCCTTAATGTCTGTTAGAGGACCTCCTCCTTAATGTCTGTTAGAGGACCTCGTCCTTAGTGTCTATTAGAGGACCTCGTCCTTAATGTCTGATAGAGGACCTCGTCCTTAATGTCTGATAGAGGACTTCGTCCTTAATGTCTATTAGAGGACATCGTTCTTAATGTCTATATCTCCGATAATGAACAAACACCATATTCCATGCTCCATTACCGAGTAAGTACAGGATTTTTCCTTTCGCCAAACTCTCCCGGGAGTCTTAGCAATTTTTCTTTTCCTGTTATGAGCAGCAGACACAACGGCTGGACGGTATCGATTCTTTCAACATCCTCTTTACGAGATCGAAGTTTCTTTTCAAATTACATGCCAACACAACAGAACACGTTTTTATGCTGATGGACTGAGTTTCTAATATTAACCATTGCTTAATGAATGGGTGCTCTCTCTTATCAGCTGCCAACTTTAATGTATTTATTATTTCGCAATTCCGAATCTCTTTTTTTTTTCTTTCTTTGATCGTAAGTCTCCTTCAAAACTTTATCATTAAGAAGTAACCCTTACCTTTACGTATTCCTTAGTCTGTTGGACCGTTGGGGCACCATGCAAGATTCATCGACCGTCCTTTTCCATTCCTCTCTGTCTTTTGCCTTAGTAGAACCTATATCAATGGCAGGCCCGTCCCTAGTTCAATCACCGCCCGCCGTCATCGCCTCGCCCTGCATGGGAATTGACCCAAGTCTTGACCATCCTCAGAAGGAACGTAAGAAGGTCATTAAAAAAAAAAACAGGGTTTAGCCACGGAAGTGAAGCGAGGCTAGAGGCCTTTTTTTAAAATAACTCCTGCTTTGAGCCTGCAGATTTGATCAATAGCTCTAAGCCCACAGAGACGCAGCAGCTACATCCTTCGAGTGTGCGAGAACCATGCCAATCAGAGCAGGCATCATGTATTGCTAAATAGTAAAAAAAAAAAAAAAAAGATATGGACAAATGCTTAGAGTGCGTGGTCAAGTCCCAAAAAAGAACACGAAGTCTGGGAACACATGAGGCACCCTTACGTCGCCTCCCCGTGGAGAAGGCTGTCCACGTCTGAACAAGCTTTTATAGCACAGTGCAGGAAAGGCATCTATCCGGTTGGCTCAAGTCAAATTTCGACTCAGGCGTATTCTTTCCCCACTACCCCAGACTTGCTGATCTCCGTCTCGACAGGATTGGTGAAAAAAATTCTTGACCTGTTTGTTGACACGTATGTGCTTCTAGTTTAAGCTGTCATTCTGTGCAGGACGTTAGTACAAAACAGAAAGATATCCTCTTTAAAATCGAGTTGATGATGATAATAACATAGTGGCAAAGAAAACAAACAGTCTCAAAACATTCATTACTTGATCTTTTACCTCTAAAAACTATTCACACACCTTAATTCTATTACATATACAGCATAATTGGAAAGTTATAGATATTTGATTGTTCTGGGTATATTGGTTTACTATTTGAGTTATTTATTACGCTCTGTCTTGGGATCTAGTTTTACTCTTCACCGTGAAGCATATGTAGGCTAAATCTAACAATCTGTTGAGTTGATATAGTTCATTAGTTAATTGGCTTCCTCCGTGTATCGATTCTACTTTAGTGACTCAAGAGACTAAATTATTTCAATTATTTATAACTAGTGGCAATCTGAACATCCACTATTTATTGATTGATACATTTCATTGAGTTGTTTCCCTTGCCTACCCGTGTTAAACTATCCAACTTTAAAATTATTTTTTTTGTACATAGCGAATTGGCTACCTCTATTTCCTTTACGTAACAACAATTCAATCTACCGTAATAACTTCTAATATCTCCAGAGAAGTTGAACAGAATTTGTCATTATATGAATACTGATTTGCTTATAACAGATATTGCATATATAGCTAGCTTTTTTGTTGTGGTTCTTTTTCGTTTCTGATATACCACAAAATAGTCTTTTATATTAAATTGGCTACAGTGATTTTTTTTTTAATAGCGTCATATTTCAACGGCCTATCTCTTCTAATCTTTATCTTTTTTTAATATTTTATTTGTTCTTAACCTGACAATTATCTTGTCTCCTTTGTCTCTATTGTATTGCTTAAATAACGCAAAACGGATCTTTAAAATCGAAACAGAACAAAGAGGAGGTTACTCTGTTAAAAAAATGTCTCGCGAACGTATTGGAAAGTATCGTCCAAAAGTTTTGAAGATGGCGCCTTTCTTCGTTGAACAAACTGACAGCCTATCAAGGGGCACTATTGATTTCTGATCCAATTTATCGGCGAACTTCTCAACATCGATCGCAGATATTTTATAGAACTGAATTTAGTTGTATCGATTATATTTCAGGCTATTTTCTTTCTTCATTGATAAAGTGCTTTTGTTGATTTTTTTTTCTTTCATTCATTTCAATGCTATAATTTCATGTTTGTCCCATTTAAATTACCACACTAAATTGTTCATAGATACAATCCACCCCCCTCCAAAACAAAAGTACAAGATAATCACCATATTGAATCGTTTAATTATTTCCCTCTACAGAGCCCCATCAGACAATTCGCATATTTCTGCGCATAATTGTTTCCCTTACAGTACCCCAACACATAATCAACCAATCGAATCCTGTTTTGACATTTCCCATCCTTCATCACGCCTTAGAACTGGGCCGCCATTATTCTTGTGAGGTCTCATCTATCCAAAGACCTGTCAGGCATAAATGGATTCTGATGTAGATTAGGACTGGCTAGGAGGAACTGATTAGATCAGCGCCATCACCTTTGCAGTGGTCTGTGCTGTTCGTGGACCGAAGACTGTCTAGGATTTGTATTAATGGCCGAGATTTATACTTAGTAGTGTTAAAACATTTTAAACACAGCTAGTACTTTTAAAACTGATTCTAATTTGCAGCCAAAATTTTAGCCCTATAAAAAAAAGATGGTAAACTGAATCATGGTGTCCTAATTAATAGCAGCCAAAACTTTGTATCAACATTTTCTGCTTAAGATAAGGTTGAAAAGAGTAAATGTTAATGTCGTAAGACTTAAAGTTTTTATGCTTTCGAGAGTTAAAATGAAAGCTGGAAGAGTTAAAGATAAGGTTGAAGGAGTTGAAGCTATGGTTAAAATAATGAAAAATAAGAGTGAAAGCTTTTATGTTTTCAAGAGTACAAATGGAAGATGAAAGAGTTAAAGAAAAGATCGAACGAGTTAAAGCTCTGGTTAAAAGAGCTGAAGTTTTTATGTTTTCAAGAGTTAAAATGGAAGCTGATAGAGTTGAAAATAAGATCGAGCGAGTTAAAGCTATGGTTAATTGAGTTAAAAATAAGGTTGAATGAGTTAAACTAAACGTTGTTAGAGTTAAAAAGTCAAAAGATTTAAAGTTAACTCTTTCTCTCCGTAATTATTTTCCTCGTTGCGATAGTATTATTCATATTGATCATTTTGTATTTCACTGTCCTGTTCTGATTAAACTTTGGTTTATCAGAAAATGTTATATTTGGTATCGAATACTAGGAGAATGCTTGCTCTTTCCTCATATTAAAGTTTATAAATCCAAAACCAATTTAGTTTAATGGAGTCAAATGAACGTTGACATTGTCAATTAGGAGAGAAAGAGTTAAGTTTCACATTTTACTATTCATCTGACAGTTGAAAACTAAATATTGTTGACAATATTCTCTTCAATAGAAAAAATGTACTTTCTTCTTTTAGCCGAAGAGCAATCTACTATAAATATGTGCATTAAATTTGCATATCTCTCTGGTAATGGACTACGATATTAATATTTTTGTCTATACCATCGAACGGCATTTAGAATTCAAAAGGCCAAACAAGAGCATTCCATGGCAGTAAAACAAAATGGCGAACATAAAAAGATCTTTGTCTTTGTAGCATGCTATGAATGCCTCATTCAAGAGCTCATCTTGACGACAGAACTTTTACTTCGACACCATTTTTTGTTTGTTTTTGTTTTGTTAAGCCCATTCAAGCAAATGGACTATTGGATGTCCATGTGCAACAAAAGGGGAGCACAAAAGATGATGACGTCATCGCAAAACGGGAAACACCGCATAAAACCGCGAAGAATCAATATGTTTTTCAAGCGGATTGTCGGTCCTGCCTCTTTTGTTCCGTGATAATATGTACATATTAAAGAAGGTCACATATTTACAGGCCGAGACTTGCAGTCACATACATTAGAAACACAATGACGTACACACACAAACACACACACTTTAAGGCATAAATGGATTCTGATGTCGATTAGGACCAGCTAGGACGAAATGATTAGATACAAATACTCCTTCTTCTTAAAGCTATTACAGCATGGAATGGGTTGCCTGAGTCAGCCAGGAAAACCAGTGACTGATCAGAATTTATGTCAATGATTAACATGCATGACTAGATGCATGACGCCTAGCATGTAATCATCTTCTTTTTTTATGTCACGTCTGTATAATATAATATAAGATAAGATAAGGTATAATTGTAAAACCATTACATTTCTTTCAATTAAATTAGTATTCTAGTCTAAATGTCGGCTTCACACTTACAAAATCGTGTATTATTATAATAAATATAATTAATATGAATATTATTAGTATTCCGATGCCAAGGACAGATACAGACGGCGAAAAGAGAATCTAAATCGACCACCTGCGGAAAATGGTTATACTTGCCGTGGTTGTGGCAAAATATGTAGGTCACAGCTGGTGCTGCGCAGCTACGGGAAATACTGCATTCCTCACTAATCTTTGGACTCGAAGACAAGCCTTATTATTACTCATATTTATTGTCAGGCTTTGTCATTGTAGAGCCTCGTTTGAGTATTAAACAGATGTTTGTAATTCCCTCAACAACAGTGTCCTCTGTAGAATTTTTCTGATGATGTGGCAGGTCTGCAACAGTACTGCCCTCTAACAGTTATAGACAAATTTTTAACATAATAGCTGTTTTTATTTTGAAGTCATTATACCCTATTGTTTTTATTTTTATTGAAACAAATAACTTAGAAATGTATGTGTTGTATTAGGTGTAATTATCCGCGCATCCAAAACAGATTTTCATCGGGTTTCTATGTGACGTCAGATATGTTGAGTACACACTGTTGTAGGCCAGGCTTGGTCTACATATGCATGTTGTAGCTGACAAGTTAAAACAAATAGGACATGCTTCTTTTTTCATAGGGTGGTGGGGGAGAGAGGAAGTAACAATTAAAATCTACATGTAGATAGTTATCTGAGGTCTATCGGTTAAAAAAAAACAACAACTTCGATATGAAGTCACGGAGCTCAAGGTGAGACAGGCAATGGCTACAAAGAACATCTCTTGTATTATCCTTTTTTTTTTTACCTTTTTTTTTTTTGTTTGTTTTTTTATAAGTGAAAAATTTACTATCTAATTTATTAACTATAAATGTTTCAACGCATCTCAATACAGAAAAAAAGGTACCTGTAATCGTTGACCCCCCAAAAAATACAATTTCTATTTGACTTTGAATTATTGGCACTATGTCTCTGGGACCAAAGACACAAGGATATTACGTACATGTACTGAAATATTTTCGTAATAGTGAATGCTTTTACGAATTTGAGTTATTGACATATTTAATTTCAGCGTAAATAGTTGTTATACTAAACATCATTACCTTTTTTATACCTTATACCTGATATGGAAATAGCCGATTTCAATGCAGTGATAGCGATAGTAATAAACCAATGTGGCAACAAGCCAATTTTCTAAACTGCCCGCATGATGAGATGTCGCAGGTCAAGTGTTCAGGCCCTCTATAACGATTGCTCTCGATTTAAACCAGCATAGATCTGGGGGAGGTAGAAGGTTGAACAAATGTTTATATTAAATGGATGGATTTGGACTAAACAATCAGGAGCCTTGAGTTGTCAGTAACATGCCAAATCACGTTCTTACTACCTTTACTATTTTAACTGTGAATAGACCTTGTTTTTAATGAATTAACTGTATTGAAGTTAGCCATTGTTATGTAAAGGGAGAGTGATCCTTAAAGGATTACGGGCACGACCTGGCCTAAATTGTGCCGATGTGCCCGAACTTAAAACTCAAATCCCCCAAATCACGTTCTTTGAAATGAGACTTTTAAAGCACTTAATAACCCGAAAGTAAAAGCGGAAATAACGAATCGAGAAATGTCGACAAGCTCGATGTTTTGCCATATAACACCACACAGGTCTTCCGTCAGATTTAAGAGATACACTGTTTTCTAGTTTTTTTTTGTAAAGTTAACAAACTAAGCTAATAAAGTCTTTTGTAAAGAATCTTACGGAAACCAATTAGTGCCTTATTTTGCCTTTTCGTTATCCCAAGTATTAATATAATTTTTATATGTTAAGCTTCTGGAAGCAATTATTCTGCTATAAAATCTGACCCCCAAAAAAATCAACATGTTCATTATAGTTTCAGTAAAATTGTTTATTTTTTCTTAATAGAATTTGTGTTTACGTCATCGTGTGTGTGTGTGTGTGTGTGTGTTACGTCATTAAATCAACTTCCTATAGTTTTGACCCTAAGGCGAGTAAGAATTAAAAAGAAAAATTTCTGTGAAAGATTTTGAAGAATGCTATGTGAAAAAAAAAGTAATTTGTAACTCTATTTCATCTTTGCGTACATTTTGAACAATGTATTGGTAAAAAATATATTCAAATGAAATAAAAATAGAAAGAAATATTTTTACCATTGGCTTAATAAAAAAAATTCAGTTGCAACTTATGTATCAGATGACGCTGCGCCTGTATAGCCTAACTTTATGCCTGACTTTATGTCTGACTTTATGTCTGACTTATGCCCGACTTTTTGCTTGAATTATGCCTGACTTTTTGACAGACTTCATGTTTGATTTTATGCCTGATTTTATGCCTAAATTTATGTCTGACTTTATGCTTGATTTTATACCTGACTTTATGTCTGAAGTAAAAAAACCCATCTACATTTACTTCTTGACATTTTCCAACTTTGACAATAAGAAGAAACAATTGGCCGATATAAAAAGATTATATTTAATGAAACGCGTGTAACCAGATTTAGCATGTTGAAAATTGATTTGACCTTTAATTTAAAATTGGCTTTTTTTTTTACCCCGTAAACAAAGTTTACGAAATGCTTATTTTTTTAAGTAAAAAAAAAAAAACAACAAAGAAAGGTTTCTTATGGCTACTGCCTTCCACTGTGAACATAGATGGATCGTCACTTGAGGAAACAGAACTTGATAGAATTCATCATTTGCTCAAATTGTTAACATAATTATAGATTTGAACAAAAACATTTTGGGGATTGCTAGTGGGGAAAACTTTTTTCTGTGTCTTTTGTATTAAAAATTAAGTGTGAACCGAAATATAACTACATTTTTATGTTGTTGTTTTTTTAATCGGAAATCTCAAGTTTGTGTTTAATAAATGTGTTGTTGTTTTTTTGATCGCTACATCATTATCAATTTCATTTCAATTATCTTTAAAAAAGAAAGACAAAAATGACGAAAAAAAAACCCACCTGAAAGCTGAGAACTTTAAAAAATCGGATCAAGAAAAAAAATAAATTAAAAAATGTAATCAATTAAAAATGAGGAGCTTGCCGCGGGAAAAGAAAGCAAGCGTTCTTCCTTGTTCCTCTGGGTTGGTGTATCTCTGATCATGTAGAATGATTTGGTTCTAGGGTCATTTATTATGCTATTCAAAAGATACGATGTTGGAAGGTGTTGATTGCGGAAGTTGACTTTGCATGTTTGTGGCTCAATTGAAGGTTGATCTAGGTATACAGCGTATTTTCAAGGTTAAATAACATTTTATTTGATTTATAGAAATTTCTTTTAATAAACTCTAATGCTTTGTTTGATTTTTTGATAGTTTCATCAATATGGAGATTCATGACAGTTTTTCATTTACTAGGTTTTTTGCGTTTTTAGTCTGTGTTACTGGTTTAGCATTATTATGATCTGTTTAATTCATTTCTTTTAGTATTTTTGTTATACTCTTAATAACTGACATTTTTCTGGGTGGAAAGGCATGCTCAAATCAGAAAATCTTATTCCGATGATGCAATCGACCATCAATGCAAAATATTTTAATTTTTAAGCAAACTATGGTAGTGAACTTTGTCAAATATACAGTAAAGAATGAGTGTGCTTTAGTTTGCATAGGGGCGGCCATATGCAAATAGGATATTAATAATAAATAAAAAAACAATATTTAGTATAATTGTTAACTCCCTCGAGTCCCAGAGACGGGGATTTAACAATAAATTAAAAATATTTGAAATCAATAATTAATGAAATGATCTTTTTATTGTTTTTATTTTTAAGAGAATATGCTGGTCAAAAATTTAACTCGATAGGAGAATAAAAGAATTTGTCCTTATAGAATACTCCCTTTTGACTTTGACAACTGTGTGAGTTAATAAAAGAAATGGAAAGAAACATTATAGAAAAAGGGCCGGCTTTGGGTAATTAGACACTCTAGGCTAAGTGAATAAAATGTCCCCTTAATTGAAATAGAAAATACAAATTTAAGACCGGAAAAAATGCGCAAATGATTGAAAAACTTCCTGTCTCTGTTTCTCAATCAACAAATAAGTAAAGTACCCATTTCAGACCATGCGATATATAGGCCAGATGATGTAAAGGTCATCTGTTTCTTTTTCCAACGGTCATTTGGACAGTTTATTTTTTTCTGGCTGATTCAGGCAACCTGTTTCTTGCGCTAATGGCAATAGGAAAGAAGGAAAACTTCCATCACTTAGTCCTAGCATTAAGGAAAAGGAAATGCGCTTCAAATAGACCAACCCTAGTAACGCCACTGCTATGGAGGGGCACTCGAGTTAGAATGCCGATGTAGCCTTCGAAATTTGAATTTGGCATTGGACATTATCTGTTGTGTTTGCTGAGCGCCCAAAACATGCACATAAAAGAGATTACCCCAGAGCGCCGCAGTGATTTAGCTAGAAGAAGCATGAAAGCTGCGCTGTACAAAATAAATACAATTATGGTTATCGAGATACTTACGATATTATTCAGAGGAGAAAGAAGAACACTTGGAACACGTCTGCTTATATTGACTCTATATAGAGTCATGATCCAACGATATAAAATAAAGTGACTTAGTTTTTGGCCTGTATTCGGACCGTATTTTGATGGACATTAAAATTGTTTTAAATTGACAGGTTGAAGATAATTCGATAAAATGCTTACACCATGGAATATGGAGTGGAAAATACATGTTGTGATAAGAAGTTACAGAAAGATTATCAGAGACAGAGACAAACTGAGACACACAAACAATCCCACACAGCCAGAAAGAGAGAGAGAGAAAGAGGAAGAGAGTGAAAAGATACAATAGATAAGGACTTCTATGAATTTAAGAGGGATACAAAATAAAAATGCAAACTTTCTCACGAAACGAAACATTCTTTGTCTTGTTTTAACCGTTTCAGTTTTGATCTGTCGTATTTACATTACAACAAGACAGTAATTTGACGTTTGTCAATACGTCACGTGATAAAACTGACGTAACTGCCACACGTAAGCAAATAACCTTCCGCCGTTTATTCTCTGTAGTTTTCAATTCTTTCTGGTATCTATTCAAAATATCTAAATAAAATATATGTTTAAACAATATTATATTCGATTAAATTCTTGGCAGTGGCGTAGCTAAGGATTTGGGGGCCCAAATCTTTTTCGCCCTTTTAGCCCCCCCCCACCCTGCATTTTGACATTCGACATCATGACATGATAAATATAAAGGTGTAAATTCCAATTGCTACAATATATAAGTAAAATACTTTTAAAAATAATTACGACTCTCGTAATGAATAATGCCATTGTTTATTGGCGAGATAATACACTAATGACACATCTCAGTTCGTATCACCTGAAGTCGTGTTTTCTATGCTGCAAAGGCATCTATAAAATCATCTAGATCAATGCTGTCTAGTATTATTGACTCCACGAGAATAACAAGATTACATTACGCAGAGGCGTAATATTTAATATTTAATGTACATTTATTAGAGGGGCTCATCAATGGGGGGATCGCGGGACGAACGACCTGGCGAATGGAACAAGGTTTGGAGAGTCTTTTTTTTTCCACCTTACCACGACGTGCAATCAATTGGCTATTCGGAAAGCCACGGGAAGTTATGGTCACTCTTAACAATCGCCTATCCGTTTTTTGGACGTCTGAAAATATATCACCCCTCCCCCTCTTAAGGAATCGAACGGAGCAGCCCAAGAACAATCTGAATAGATATGAGATCGTCTGTGGCATTTTACGTCTCGAGAGACGATCTTTTCCCTTTGCAATTTCTTGTGTGACTAAAGAGGCCAATCCTTGATACACAGCTGCGGTCACGGGTTGGGCTTATGTAATCACCAGGCGCCGTTGCATTTTCACCCTTCTTTCTGCTTCTGTTGTGTATGACATCTGTAATCTTTGACCCTTCCTTTATGCTCTCTCTCCATGTGGATCTGTCCAGTGCCACCTCTTTCCAGTTGCTAGTGTCGATTTTGAAGAGCTTCATGTTACGTTTGCATACATCAGTATACCGTAAAAGTGGGCGACCAGCGGCTCTCCTGCCTTCTATTAGATCGTCTGTGGAAGTTGACCTGCTGGCATTCTACGAACGTGGCCAAGCCAGCCAAGGCGTCTGCTGCTGATAACAGAGCGGATGTTCTGGCACCCTGCTCTTCGTATCACTTCCTCATTGGTTATCTTATCTTTCCACCTTATTTTAAAGATCCTCCTTAGGCATCGGAGGTGGTAGACATTCAGCTTTTTTTCCTGCCATGAGTAGGTTGACCATGTTTCACTTCCGTACAGTAAGGTGCTCAACGCACAGGTCCGGTAGACTATGGCTTTAGTACTGTTAGTCAGCCAATATGTTGTCCCAAAAAACGGGGAGTTAAAATGTAATTCCTCCCCCAAAGAGTCTCAGACACACGCAGGGGCAGACAACAACCTTAATGCGGGAAACGGAAGTGTAGACGTTATGTAAACACAGTAACCAGGGTGCGTTAAAAAAAAGTGTAAATAGGAAATTTAAAAACCTAGATTATGTGATCTTTGCAAGACTGCACCTTGTTCTCATTAAAAAGACATCATCGCATATAGGTAAAAAAGGAAAGGACTTATAAACAAACATGCACGGAGAATCTGTACCTTCTGGTTCTTGCTTTCCCAATACTCACTTCCGTTCTTAATAACCCTGTTCATTCATTGGCATCAATGTGTATTTTATTGATTCGGATTCGCTAATCCAGTTTGCTTACCTCCCCGTACTATCCAGTGAGTTGAAGAACCTACGGGCTTCTTCCTATCAGATCTCTAATATTGAAGTAATTTAACGTGGCTATCTTCAGCATGATTTCACATGAAATGAGAAATGAACTCCATTATAGGGTGGATGTGTCAGGGAGAAGGACGCCAAGGACAGCTTCTTGTATATTATACCACTCTCGCCCCAGGCCACATCAATAAGACATCAGATTGGAGCGTGAATGTCTTGGGAAATGTATTTCCAATGAACTGAACCGCGCTTTTCGTCCGAATTTAATACATAGCATGACACGGGAGAAGGGAGGGGGCTTTGTGGTTAAGCTGTAAAGAGGGTTCGAATCCCGTAAACTCTAATGGTTACCTTAAATAATTTGAAAAAGTAAAGGCGGTTGATCGTTGTCTTCTAATTTGACGATTATACAAAATATTCATAATTTGTACGCCCATTTCAATAACTAACAAATCTTGTATGTAAGGTTATTGAAATTACGTAATATATTGCATACTGGTAAGTATAGTTATATAAATTTAAAAAAAAAAAGTAAACTTTCAGACAAGCAAATGAACGCAAGAACTATGAACAATTTCTGACAAAGTTTTTACATTTCTTGTTGTCTTTTACAATGTAATCTTTTGGAAAATGAATTTGAAAAAAATGACACGTTTCATACTCAGATGGCGGATGCTTTATCTAAGATCTATTTCAGATTGCAATTGCAATAACTCTTAATGGTTTCAAATTATAATCTCCGATGGTCAATATACATTTTGTCAACTATAATAGGACAAATTGATGACTTTTCAAAAGGTTTAGATAAAAATAAGCAAATAGATGCTATCTTACTAGATTTTTCCAAAGCTTTTGCCAAAGTTCACCACCATAGTTTGCTTAAAAAAAATAAATATTTTGGCATTGATGGTCCATTGCATCAGTGAATTAAAGATTTTCTGGTAGGGAGAGAACAAACTGTAATAATAAATAGCTCTAAATCAACACCAATAACAGTAAACTCAGGTGTACCTTAAGGAACAGTTTTATGTCCACTACTATTTTTAATTTACATAAACGATTTACCAAATTGCATTAATTCAGGAACAAAAGTCAAATTATTCGCAGACGATTGCATAATATATTGAACAATAAAAACAACACAAGATACAGACATTTTACAAAGAGAATTAGATGAATTACAGAAATGGGAATCAAATTGGAGCATGTCTTTCCACCCAGAAAAATGTCAGCTATTAAGAGTAACAAAAAAACTAAAACAAATTAATTCTACTTATCTTATTCATGGCAAACCAGTAACACAGACTAAAAAAGCAAAATACCTAGGTATTATAATAAATAAAAAAATTGTCATGGAATCCCCATATTGATAAAGCTATCAAAAAATCAAACAAAGCATTAGGGTTTATTAAAAGAATATTGTTTAAATAAAATACGAACATAAAACTAAAATGTTATTTTAACCTTGGTTAGGCCAATAATAGAATATGCATCCTCCGTCTGGGACTCAAGAAAACTCAAGAAAACATTAAGAAACTGGAGCAGACACTAAATAGAGCAGTGAGATTCATAGCAAACGAATATTCACATTTGACTAGAGTAACACCTTTAGTAAAATCACTAAATTTAGAAAGCCTTCAGGACAGAAGACTCAAAAGTAAAGTAGCAATTATACATAAAACACTGAACCATAATCTTCAAATATAAAAACAAAATTTAATTAAATACTCTGAAAGACACAAAGATAAAGGCAAATTCCTCGTCCCTTATGCTAGGACAAATTTGCACAAATACTCATTCTTCCCTAGTGCTATTAGAGCATGGAATGGGTTGCTTGTGCTGGCCAGGAAAACCAGTGACTTGGCAGAATTTAAGTCATTGGTTAATATGCATGACTGAATGCATGACGCCTAGGACGTAATCATCTTTTTTGAAGTAACGTCTGTATTATATAAGATAAGAAAAAAATCATAATTAGTTTTGCGCTAATTAAGAGTAAGACCCGGAGGATTTCTCTGGCCCAGTGAAACTATCCATCCATTTTAAAGGTTGTAACGGATAAGCAGTGTTGTTAACAAAATCGCAAAGCTCGCAGTAATCGAGCATATAACTGATTACGTTTTGGTTCAAAATATCTTGAATAAAGAAAAAGCCTTTCTATTTTAGTAACTGAAGTAACCTATTTAATTTGTCTTGTATATTACGTACTATTTCATATTCAGTCTATCACTTTTGCTCTGCCTCTCTTTCAGTCTTTCTCTTATTCTGTCTCTTATATTTCTCCTCTGTACATATTGATAGATAGATTTTGATAGACAGAAAGAGAGAAAGAGAGAGAAAGAGAGAAACATAGATAAATAGACGATATAAAAAGAGAGAGAGAGAGAGAGAGAGAGAGAGAAAGACAGCTAAATATCCCTGTATATTATGACACATGACATTCCTACAAAGTTAAGATTTTTTTTTCCTCCTGACCCTTGTCTTCTTCAGGACAGAGCATGCCTTGGGCGAGCTTAGTTCTTACTAACTACCTATTCGACGACCAGAACTTACCTTACGGACTTTCGCCCTCTTTACAGCCTTGGCTTGCCAACTCGGAGATCTATTCATAGCAAGAAATACATCAAAAATACTTTTTTTTTAAAATGTATATTGAATGGAATTGTATCAATTAGTTTTATGAATTAAATTTGTAAGAATACATCAGCGCTACTAGAAATACTTTTACTAATTCTTTTTGTTTAGCGCAGTTTCATGCTTTTATCTTTCTCAATGCGCTAGGATCTTTCAATTTTCTGAACCAATTTGGGAAAGGGGTTTGGAAGAATGGGGTATCTGGATTAATATTAAGATGAACGCTTTTTAAATGCATTTTTAAAAAAAGTAGAACAACTAGAATTTGGACTCTAGGGGACTAATTCAACATATACCACCACATCTGTTCCCTTGTGCAATACCAAACAAAATTAGTTATACGATTACCTCCCTGTTTGCACTCTCCTCTAATAGGCATCCATGTCATCTCATGGTATGCATAGGCTTAGTTCAATTTCTCGAAAAAAAACTGTCCCGTAAACCTTATGCGACGCTCTGTCACAACTTCACTAATTGGTCGACTCCCAAATCGGCATAGAATTTCTTTGTTTGGGACCCGATCTCTATAACTGACACCTAAAATCCGTCTTAGCCATCTTTGTTGAGCCACATTTAGTCTTTTCTCAATTTTGGCAGATGGCTTCCTTGTCTCACATGCATATGTTGCTGTTGGAATGACGGTTGTGTCCAGTAGGTGTTTTGTTTTCTCAAGTCCAATCCTGCCCTCGTGGTAGAAATAATGAGTACAAACTTTTTACCAGACAGACAGAGTGAGTTGATAAGAACTTTGTAAATAAAAGACAACTGTAGCCTGACTGAATGAACTCCTCTTGCTTTTTCCTTCCAGGACCCACGGTATAATGATGAGCTTGGCAAGATCACCGGATACCAGACGGAGACACTCCTCTGCATGCCCATCAGAAACGCCGACAACGAGATCGTCGGCGTCGCCCAGGCCTTAAACAACAACAAAGAGGAGGGGTTTACTCAGGATGATGAGAAGGTAATGCATACAAGCGACATTTAAGAAATCCTTTTTAGAAAAAGCTTATTTTAAGGGGAAGAACTCCTTCATTAAAACTATATCTACCGTAATGTCCTAGTTATTTCCCTTATTCGATATCAAACGAAATATTTGATGACTAATAATTAATGATAATTCATTAATAATTAATAATAATAATAATTATTTGACTAATTGAGTATGTTTGTTTAGTGATTCATGTTTTGCTAGTTACAATAAATAATTGATTTAAGCGTCACCTTGAGAGTGCGTGAGGGAGGCATCACGCCATTAATTATTTAAGGGGACTAAACTCAACAAATTTAGACGTTTACGTGAAGTATTAGTTTCTCTTGTGACTATCAAACAAAAAAATTAATTTCCAGAAATAAATTATCTCATTTTTTTATTTTTTTTTATTGATTCATGTCTTGTCTATGTCAATGAATAACCGTGGGAATTTTGGAAATAACGTCTACACATTTTTACCTGACAGAGTTACTTCAAGAAACAGATGACCTTAACATCATCAGCTCTGTAGATCGCATAGCTCGAAAGAGAAATATTACATTTTTCTTTACTATTCTAACTATATCATGTTATAAATTAGCTTCATTTCATTCGATGGCAGCACGAGCGGACTGAGTGTCAAAATCGGCCCGGGCGTTTCTATGCAATTCGGCCCACAAACTCTATATCATATGATGGGCATCCATTTCTAGGTCTACCTGTCCTCAAAGTCATTATGTCAAGTTTGATAATGTATTAATATGCTTGTACACAGTGAACTCTACATCTGTATTAGAAATATAGGCCTTATGTTACTTTTTAATCGCTAAGTATGTAGGCCCTAAAAGAATGAAGCCTACTAGTAGCACTGTCTACGGATGAAGGCTATTACATTATTTCGGAAAATGTGCTAAATTAAAATGGTATCACACTGTAGAGTCTGCGAAAGATTTGTTGTTAAACGCGACGCCCATGGGGGCCCTTTTTATAAGAGAATAGTATTGAACCTTTAACAATTTCATACGTGCTATAGTGGCATAGATGTGGCCATTTTGGTTGCTTTACCGGCCCATTTGGGGTACCGGCCCACCGGGCATTTGCCCAAATGCCCATATAGCCAGTCCGCCCCTGGATGGCAGTGTTGAGTGTTTAAAACAAGGATCGTATACAACGAAAAATCATAGATAGTACAGCGTCATAGATTATAAAAATATGTGCAGCTACTTAAGAAATGTGAACGCATATACGTTATATTGTAAAAGCTGAGCTGGTTTGGTCATATTGTAAGACGTGACTCGCTGTCTTAAGTCATCCATCCTTTAAGGTACAGTGGAGGGAGCACGAAGAAAAGGTCATCCAAAAAAAAAACTGGCTGGACGACATTAAAGAATGGACCGGCCTCTCTCTTGATATCCAGTTAAGAACATCTGCTGACCGGGAAAAGTGAAAGGATTTGGTTACACGAACTGTCACAGCGCCCCCTTACGACCAAAGTCAAGGGACAAAGGATGATCGTGTTTTCGGACGTCTGTGAGCTTACAAATCAGCTAATTTAACAGCCAACCAGTTTTTAGTCTGATAAAATTCCAAAATTCGTTTATATTAAATACTGTTGTCATGGACACAACATAAAGAACGCATTGCTCTACGGCTTTTGTTTTCTGACTAGGAAAAAAAGGAAACATAAAAAGATTCTATTTAGACTATTATTTTTCACCTCTATTCGGACAATTATTATTTTTTTCCCCTTGACGTCAGCGACAAGGTGATTGTGATTGTGAAGGTGTAATTTTGAGATTATTGCGAAATCGACAAATGTTGATATTTACAAAACCTTTCTTTGGTTCGTTTGTCGAGTACATTTTTAAATATTGATTTACATTTTTTTTTTATGTTCCCTAAATCCGACTTTCTAGCAGAACAAAGAAATAGTTCAATGCGTCACTTTTCATGACGTCTGCTCGCGTTAAAGAAAGTCTAGTTATTTGAGTTTTAACTAAGCGGGTTGGACTTTTTGTTTTAGATTAGTCTTTTAAAAGATGTGAATCTTCTAGATTCGAAGTTGACTTTTCCAAGTTGCGGTTGAGGATTAATGGTTTGCCCCAAACAACATTGTCTGACTTTTGTCCCCAATGTTTAAGTTAATGTGACGTAATTCTTCTTTGTTAGTCAGTGATATGCAAATAACGGCCCGCGGGACATATCCGGTCCTAGAGACTTCTGGACACAGTGCTTTATGAATCAACGGAGGGTGGGTTCCATTGGGGGACGATTTGTTTTCCTGTTGATGCTGCCCTTGACATGCGAATTCGATATTTAAATAGTCCCAACGCCAACAGAACCACTGGTGTCAGTAAATGCGTAGCAGACGTGAAAACGACAAGTGAAACTATGTAATAAAATATTTGTGTTTAATAGTAGGATATTGAATTGATGTAGTTATTAAAAAAAAGTAGCTATTAGAATTCCCAGCTTCGATTAAAATCTAGATCTATTTTAAAGGATCTTATTTCTCTTATTTTGGCAGCTTGCAGTGTGACACCCTAGCAGAAATTGCGACGCCCCTGATCTAAAACTATATCGGCACCTGCCATGTATTTGGACAAATCGTGGAGAGGGGGGAACCGCTGTGTGGGAGAGATGGTTCCGACCATAGCTTATGATAGGGAATATTCTTCTATGGTTAGTCGTGAGTGGTACACTACAGTAAGAGATTATAGAGGACTATATTAAAGCGAAAAAAAAGTTTCACAAAAAATTATTATTTTAGGGCAACTTAAAAAAACGAAATTAATTATCAACATTTAAAAGACAATTAAATTGTTTCGTTTAAACCTAAACAAAAACTTAGGGTTATTCAATTCTACATTTAATGTTTATTCAGCCCTAGGAGGGGCTAATAGATAATAAATAAGCTTAAAATCGAATCAAGAATGACATTTTCTCCACATGATATAAAATATTTCTAAAAAAAATATTCCGACACTGGTTTCAGCAACTTTTGCATCCATAACTTGATGAACCATTTGTAAGTTTTGGCTGCTCATTCCCTATATGAAAAGATAATGACGTACATTTTCAAACCTCCTGTTGGACTGGCAGGGGGTGGCGAGAGAGCGGGAAAGTTTTGATCCTGTGTCAGCAGTCCGAAGAGCTTACGTCACTGCAGAGCAGCCGATAAAAAGTGTGTCTGCTATTTCTTGAGTAAGAGGAGTGGGGCGGGGGGGGGTGTGTGACAACAAATTGTATAGGTCCGTACTGATTGACTGTTTAGGACATACCCTGCCTCATCGTGGCGCTCGCGTGGAAACGGCCGTTAGAGGAAGTGGCTAGGCTAAATGGGTAACAACACAGGACTCCCGTGGGGATGCGCACGGGTAGACGAGAGTCCACCCATTGCACGGGCGGGGTTGTAATAAAGTCCTCACAAACCTGTCACCAATCCATGCACTGTTCCTCAAAGGGACCGTTACATAAATGGCGGGTCCTACACAGTTAGCTTGGTACATTGAAGGAAAATGGCAGAAGATCCCGGTGTATTCTCGGCCTTCGGCCGTGTCTAGCCCACGTGTTGGGGGCCAAATGCATCGGTCAACAGCAATGCTTTACATAGGCATTGTCTAGGGTCTCTCCCAAACAGAACTGTGTGTTCACACAGGTTTTTTTTTTTTTACTGTTTGGCGTCCAAGCAGGTTTTTTTTCAAACTTCGAGCTCGAAGAGCCTTCGGCTCAGCCCTTAGACATCAACAAAGACATACCACTTTGATTTCTGTTTCCACAATCTATAGTGTGTGTGTGTGTGTGTGTTTTTTTTGTAACTAGTACATAATTATGTTCAGTTCAGGAGGATGGTTGTCTGTTTGTGTGGTATGCGCTCCGGGCTGTCCTTCAATAATCTCGATAATCCCCGGATTAGGAATAACATACCGAGATCATGTCAACAATTACTGAATGTCGTACGCAATTCGTGGGGCATATTCGTAGACCCCAACGCCTTCCCCAAAGACGGCCGTAATACGAAGATCAACAGAAGGAAAGACAAATCACGGCCGTCCACGACTAACATGACATTGCAATTTCTTCACCTCCACCTCCTATCGATTAGTCTGTTCAACCATTGGGGCACCATACAAGATCTGTTGACGTCTTTCTCCTTTCCTCTCTGTCTTTGCATAGAATAGAATTGCTATCAATGACAGGACTGCCCATTTTTTTAAAATGTTGTCTTTCCATCGCTTTCTCTGTCTGCCTCCTTTTCTTTTTCCTGGTACTGTTCACTGAAGTAAGGTATTTGCCAGCCCTGATGACCTTGTATAATGGCCGTGGAGTTTAAGTTTAAACTTGCGCTTACTTATAAGTCCTAAAACCCGTAAGCACTAGGTGGGAAGAGCCTGTGGAAATCACGTTCGACTTATTTATGTAGAGATTTAGCTGCCCTTTGTTCTAATGATCTAATTCTAGGTAAACCACTGTTACATCAGATCTGAACGAAATGGTCGTCTCCTTTCCATTTAAAAACTCCTTCATCACACTATTGGTCAGAGTGTTACAAGATCAGCTGTCGTCATCGAGAAGTACATAGAAGTCTAATTCATAAAGCGCTGGTTGCGGATGTGTATGTGTTTCATGTGTGAATGTTGTTCGTATGTGCATCTATATTGTAACTGTATAGTAGTTAAGCTGAGATTGTCAATTGTAGTGAAACTGAATTTTCATTTCATTGGATTATCTTATCTTATCTTATAATTAGTTGCAGACTTCCCTAGACTCGGAGAAACATGAAACTATATTTGCTCTGACACTTGGGCAGTATGAATGTAAACTTACAAAATACGTCCATGTACAATTGAAGAAAACCTAACTCTCACAAAGATATCAGTGTCTCAGCGTAGTGGGAAGCGTGGTCGAGCGGCTGAGTACGCTTGAACTTGGCTTGGCTACCTATGAAGGGGGCTCGAGGTACGTTTTCTGAGCGCCTAAAGGCATCACGGAAAACCTTCTCCCAAATACCCCCTCCAACCACTGATCCAACGAGACTGGACCATGGCGCTCTGTGCGTGCTATAAAGATGAAGGTAGCGCGATATGAAAGCTATAATTTATTTATTTATGTAGTCCAATAAATCCATAAATCACAATGGTATTTTCTCATCCATTGGTATTCAATCCGTATTCTATGCTTACACTCTTAGACCAAAAAAAAATGTCTTGACAGTTTGTCTGTCTGGTAAACTTCCATTTCTCTTGTCAAAGGCAACACATAAGCTCTGTAAAGAAAGAAATTCATGTAACAAACGCAATTACTGCTTAATCTGACTCTTAACATTCGCTGATGCGAGTAAGAGAATGTCTTGACAAATTCCTCGTCCCATATGCTAGGACAAATTTGTACAAATACTCCTTCTTCCCTAGTGCTATTAGAGCATGGAATGGGTTGCCTGAGCTAGCCAGGAAAACCAGTGACTTGGCAGAATTTAAGTCATTGGTTAACATGCATGACTAAATGCATGACGCGTAGGACGTAATCATCTTCTTTTTTGAAGTAACGTCTGTATTTTATAAGATAAGAAGATAAAGAAATACCCTTATTTCTAGAGCGACTGCATTTGATAGTAATGCTATAGTCGTCATAGTGAAGTCATTATCAAATCATAAACAAGTAGTATTCAAATCACACTCAGTATTCAATCATAGTAGACAAGTCATAGTCGATTCAAAGCAAAACCGTAATTAATTCTTAGACATGTTTTTATCGTCAGTACTCTTCCGGGCGTCAGAATTACGGAATTGCAATTTGCAACGGTTCACTTTGTATATCAGACTTAGTCAGTAGTCTTTGTATATCAGACTTAGTCAGTAGTCTTTGTATATCAGACTTAGTCAGTAGTCTTTGTATATCAAGACTTAGTCAGTAGTCTTGGGTTACATGTCTCCTTTTAATGAGGATGACATCATTGTTATATGTAAATGCCAGAGATTAAAGTAGCCTTATTATTTTAATGGTACCATTCATTTTGTCATTTGTTAATCTTAAACTAAGGGAGTTGATATCTTGTCGTCTAGTACTAAGGTGTTACATATAAAATGAGGATGCTTGTAAGAGTACCCCCCAGGTTACATAATAATGGGGATTGATTCTAAAAGAGCACCTCCTTCTACATAACAACATTGTGATCAATTAATTTACCTATTAGCGGGTATAGCTAAAAAGATTCAATTAGACTTATAGCTAGATTTAGGTATTTTAGATCAACAGATCAGTGTTAAAGGTGTCCTGGCACGTTCGTCCATGGCATATTTGCCCTTACGTGTATTTACTAGGTTATTAAGTGTAACCTCTAGGTATACATTTAAACTAATGCATGCAATACAAGACTTAACAAAGTCGCAGGTAAACATATATACAAAGTTTATTTACACGAAGAGTAAAATAAATGTGTAAATAAATGGCCATCAACTCACAGGCCTTCTCAAACACAAAATAAACAAAAGTTACACATTCATAAATAGTATGGCACACCGCCCTAGTCATGTGTTACAACTAAATATACAATCTATTGTCCGAGTCGGGAAATCACACATCTAGTTCAACATATGTATTAGATAATAGATATTAGTATCATTGTGTGTGTGTGTTCGTGTCTCAGTAAAGCTGTACTCTCTTCAGATTTCTCTCCCTTTGCTTATTATTATCAAGGTGTCCATTTATAGTTTTTTTTAAATTTATTATCACGTAGCGAGACCCTAGATACTCACAGCACGCGCGTGCATGCTCCCAACGAGTCCAGGAGAGATTATTTTTCATTGGTTTATCACACGTTGGCTTGAAAGAAAGAAAATGGCGGGAAACTAGAATGAAGCAGACGTGGAGAAAAGTAAAAAAAAAACAAAAAAAAACAAAGATGGAGGTTTGGGGACTGCTGGGAGGAAATGGCGTTGAACTTTGGGTTGAGTTCTTATGAAATACTTTCTAGCTCTTGATTGAACAAGCAGAAATCGGAATCGAGGAAGATTTATTTCTTTTATGACGCTCTGGTGATAACAAAATATCGGCTTGACGTCACGTTCGACGTCACTGCCGAACTCAATAGTAGTCTGACGCCGAATGTGACGTCATTTGCGGATTCAAATTCGGTTCTGGGAATGTGTGGTCTGAAGGTCAAAGTTTACAGGATTTTATTCATTTTTTTTTCTATTTGAAAGTGTGGATACAGTAGCTAGTATCAAAGAGTGCTCTTCCATAAAGGCTTGTGTAACGTAATTAAACTCGAAACCCTTCGGAAAATCCCGAAGTTTGCGCATGTACGGGTGTGATATCTATAGAAGCTTAAGTAACTCTATACGAAACCTGAAACCCAGAATGAGTTTTACAAGACAATATAAAAATAGACATGGGCGCCAATTTAGAAAATGGTGGGGTAGGACTGAACTATCAAAGGGCGTATTTAAGAGCAGCTTGGTTTATCGATTCTTAATTCTTTGGTAAGTTAAACCACAGCTGTCAAAGGCAGATTTACAAAATGCAAAGAAACCGGATTTATTAAAGAAATTTTTCACAATCAAATAAGAAAATAAAATTGAAATGCTATTTAACCTTTGTTAGACCAATATTAGATTATGCGTCCTCTATTTGGGACCCCTAAACATAAATTTGTCTATAGTACAATGAAAGGGACGCTACATACAGCCGTGAGATATTTAACAAAGAATATTCAAATTTTACTAGAGTGGCTGAGTGGATAAGTACTTGGCTTCCGAACCTGGGGTCCCGGGTTCGAATCTCAGTGAAGACTAGGATTTTGAATTTTGGTATTTTTAGGGTGCCCCTGAGTCCACCCAACTGTAATGGGCACCTTGACTTAAGTTGGGGAAAGTAAAGGCGTATGAGTTGGTTGGGCTTACCTAGCCACATGACAACCTGCTCGTTAACCGTTGGCTAAAGAAAAGAATGACCTTAACATCATCTTTAGATTGCAAGGTCTGAAAGGGGAACTTTTACTCTTTTTTTTTTACGCCATTAGTTAATCACTAAACTTAGAGATACTTCAGGACAGAGGACTTATTATTATTTATTATTTAAAGCTTTTATATAGCGCTACTTTCATGCTTATAGCATGCTCAGAGCGCTTTGGTCCAATCTCTTTTATGGACCAGTGGGGGGGGAGGGGGTATCTAGGAGTTGGTTTTCCGTGCTGCCTTTAGGCTCAGTAAACACAACTCTACCCGAGTCGGGTGCCGAACCTCGAGCCCCCTTCTAGATAGCCAAGCCAAGCTAAGTTCAAGCGCACTTAGCCTCTCGGCCACGCTTTCCACTTATAAGTAAGTATTAGATATTCTCTTACACTTGGCAGTAAGGTAGCAACACTACATAAAACTCTGAACCATAATTTAACTTACAAAAAGACAAAAAGATAAAGAAACATTCCTTATTTCTTATACTAGGACTAATTCTTACAAGTGCTCTTTTTTTTTCCCTAATACCATTAGAACATTGAACGGGTTGCATGAGTTGGACAAAATGGCGTATTCGGCGGAAAGCAAAGACGGTCCGTAGTTACGTTGGCCAGTTAGTTTGAGCTGATATATTTTCAAAAGCCTTGGCACTAAATTTCATAGTACGAAATCTATTTGGTTGTTTTGGTTTTCAGTTCGGGCTCTATACAATTCATATTGCTGTTTGGCATTGGATCGCAACGGTAGTTGATGACTAACAGTATTAAGAAGAGGGTGGGGATAAAGAGGAGGAGGAGGGGCGTTTAAAGCTAAACACGTGATTAAAAAAAAAGGTAGGTCAAAAGACATGGGAGGAATGGAGAAAGACGGTGGACGAGTCTTGCTTGGTGCCCCAACGGTCCAACAGACTATGGGATAAAGTTAAAGGTAAAAAAAAAAAGTCCTTTTGAAAATGTGGGAAGGCATATTGGCAGGAACCCCTGTCCCTCCCCGACCCGGCCTTATCCTTATAAATAGATCCTGAAGGATTGAACCTCCCAGTTGTTTTCTTTGAGAGCCAAGAGTCTTCCACCCCCCCCCCCCACTCCCCACATCGTGTAGCCCATCACTATAAGGAGTCGCTTCGAGACTGTAGGAGCTGACAGTATGAATACAATCTGACGGAGTCAAGGAACAGGGTAGAGGACGTCATTGAGGCCACTTAATAATAGAGCAGGAGTGTTTTGATTAGAGGAAGAGGATGATGTCAGACATGTCTCAGCTCTTTAGGCCTCTCTCTCTCTCTTTCTTTCTCTCTCTTTCTTTCTCTCTCTCTCTCTCATTCGCTCTATCTCTCAATTTCTCTCTTTCTCTATAATTCTCGCTCTGTCTCTTTCATTCGTTCATTTCAATCTCTCTCTTTCTTTTCCTTCATATTTCCTTTCCATCTTGTTTCTTTCTCATTTTCTCTCTCTCTCTCTTTCTCATTCCTCGTTCTTTCACAAGCTGGTCTAACACGACAACTAAATGCTTGACCAACGATGACGACTTGGAAGTTGAAGAGTCTACAAGGAAAATAATATTCAAAAAGTCCGTACCTCGTTTTATGTACTATTTCTGTGTTATTAATGTTCTACTTTAAAAAGTTAGTTTATATTTGCAATATGATATTACAAGATAAGGTAGAGAATGAACTAGTTTGATTTTTATATACTTGTACAATATTCAGGTAGTATTCTAGAAATGGTGTGTTCGGGGTCAGGGATATTTGATATTGTGTTGATTGTTCTGGGGTAGAGGATACTTTGTATCATTTTTCTGTCTCTAGTGGTTTCAATGGTTAGGTAGTATGTCCTTGATATTAAATATTTCTATTACTATTATTATATTTTTAGGTTAATCACTTTTCAATTGTTTATGATTTAATACTTGTGAATTATTAGAACTTACAAATAAAAACCTTTATAAAAAAAAAAGCCCACAAAAGAGGCAAGATGGCCCATAAAAGAGGCACATAAAGCCCCCCCAAAAAGAGGCAAAGCAAAGAGGCCTTAGGCCCAAGGATTCCTATGGTAGTCAAGCTAAAATTGAATAGCTCAAATTCTGAGGTTTCCTTTAAAAAAAAAAAGCTTATTTTAACTCGCTCTGCCTGTCTGGTTTACATTTTGAACACATTATATTTCCCTCACCAGTTCTAGGATCAAGTTGAATCTTTGCACAATTACGCATTGGCGTAGACAAGACATAAATCCATAATGAAATAATTAACCAAATAGTCACCTCATTACTGATAAATAATTATTTTGGTTTGAGACCAAGGGAAACGAATCATCCAGTATTCACAGACATGGCGAAATATGTTGGGTTTTTCCCCTTAAATAATTGTACCCATTCTCGTATGAAGTTGAAACTTTATGCACTTCTTTATTGTAGCTAACAAAGCATGAATTATTTAGAAGCCTGTCCAGAGAGGCAGATGTAGAGACCTTACTTGGGCCTGGACTTCAAAGAGTCTTTGACTCATCACTTAAAGCATTTACAAAGAAAAAAAAAGTTTGTAAACAAACAGTTAGTAGATTGATCTAATTATCTTACAGACGAATCCTTGGGGTAGCCTAGTCGTTTATTAGATACATAAACTCTACTAGTTCATTACTTTTTTGGACTGATTCAGGCAACCCGCTCCGTACTATACGCACACTTTCAAAACAGATCATTACGATACTTTCTTGGTGGATTCAACCGTGCTCTTACTAATGAGTGGCTCAGTGAATCGACGTTCACTGCACGCTCATCCCTGTCTGTCTTGCCTTTACAAGAGTCTATTTCTTGTTTGTCCTACCACTAGTACAGCCCATTTCTTGTTTATCCTACCTCTAGTACAGCCCATTTCTTGTTTATCCTACCTCTAGTACAGCCCATTTCTTGTTTATCCTACCACTAGTACAGCCCATTTCTTGTTTATCCTACCACTAGTACAGCCCATTTCTTGTTTTTCCTACCACTAGTACAGCCAATTTCTTGTTTGTTCTACCATTAGTACAGCCCATTTCTTGTTTGTCCTACCAATAGTACAGCCCATTTCTTGTTTGTCCTACCACTAGTACAGCCCATTTCTTGTTTGTCCTACCACTAGTACAGCCCATTTCTTGTTTGCCCTACCATTAGTACAGCCCATTTTTTGTTTGTCCATTCACTAGCACAGCCCATTTCTTGTTTGTCCTACCAATAGTACAGCCCATTTCTTGTTTGTCCTACCACTAGTACAGCCCATTTCTTGTTTGTCCTACCACTAGTACAGCCCATTTCTTGTTTGTCCTACCATTAGTACAGCCCATTTCTTTTTTGTCCTACCACTAGTACAGCCCATTTCTTGTTTGTCCTACATGTAAGAGAACACATTTCTTGTTGAAATTTCGATCAGAAATAAAAGGTCTGTATTTCTCTGTATAATTTTCGAAGAGTACTTTAATTCTAGTGTTTCAAAAACATTGTTAAAAACACAATTCTGATATTCATTGTTAGAGATCTTTCTGCATTGCATTTCAAATTAATCTCCCAACACCAATATTCCTAGATCTTAGTACGCTGCTTCTGGTCCTCGTGGCACGTACCACTCATAAGATATTACCAGCAAGACGATAACCCCTCAAGAAAACATTAAGATACTGGAACAGACACAAAATAGAGCAGTGAGATTCATAACAAACGAATATTCACACTTGACTAGAGTAACACCATTAGTAAAATCACTAAATTTAGAAAGCCTTAAGGAAAGAAGACTCAAAGGTAAAGTAGCGATTATACAGAAAATAATGAAACATTATCTACAAATACAAAAACAAAATCTAATAAAATATAAAATACTCAGAAAGACACAAAAATTAAATTCTTTACAAACTACGCTTTTGATGTTTTGGTCTTGATAAGTTCAGAGTCTCATCTGTTCGTAACATTCAGTTTATTGTGACAAAGTCCAATGAGCAATTTGAATGACTTAATGACTTAAAAGGTCTTTAAAAAATAGCACTTTGATTTTAGAAGTTCAATGTAAGGCATCTTCTTATTTGAAGTAACGTCTGTAATATATAAAAAAAGATAGGGCAGTGCGATTCATAACAAAGAAATATTCACATTTGACTAGAGTAACACCTTAAGTAAAATCACTAAATTTAGGAAGCCTTTAGGAGAGAAGACTTAAAAGTAGCAATTATACATAAAACACTGTACCATAATCATCAAATACAAAAAAACAAAATATAATAAAATACTCAGACACATAGATAAAAGCGCATTTCTTATTCCATATACTAGGACAAATTTGTAGAAACGCTCCTTCTTCCCTAGTGCTATTAGAGAATGGAATGGGTTGCCTGAGCTGGCCAGGAAAACGAGTGACTTGGCGGAATTAAAGTCCTTGACTAAATACATGACGTTTAGGACCTATTCATCCTCTTTTTTCAAGTAACGTCTTAATTATATACGATAAGATAAGACAAGATAAGACAGAACATAGGGCTTACAACAAAGCAATGATCCCCTCTTCCCCCCCCCCCCCCCCCCGTCACTCTCAGGTTTTCAAATTAGCAGACATCGCCATTATTATAAGATCTACTGTGCGAGCATTCTTGAAAAGCGACAACTAGAAACGAAAAGAATCTCTGCAGGAGTTTAGCCTACCCCCCCCCCACCCACCCCCCTTTGAGATTTTGTGCATTTATTAGTACGTGGAACTTAAATAAAAATAGTAAAAGGAATTTTGAAAATTCTATTTTGATTTTTAAATATGGATTGCGTTGACGTGAGTGTCTCTTTTGTAATTCTGGTTCCTTGCAATGGGCAATGATTTAGGCTTATGTAGTGACACTGAAATAGACGAACATTTCTATTGCTTTTAGTGTGCCATGCTTCATTCCTACTGTTGACCTAAGCCTTTGCATTTTCTGGTACATTACTTTTGTGCTTTATATCTCTCTTACCAAAATAAACCCGGTAACCCAGAGATAGGCGTACCCTAAGTTGAGGAGCTCTCCAATCACCTAAACGAATATTTACACGTCTGTCTGTCAGTCCGTCTAGACTTAATCTACTCTGTTGCTATGGAGACCTAGCTGGCGTTAACGAATCAATCTGAGATATAGAGTAAATCAAATTATCATCTACTCATCTATACTGAGCGCATTATTCATGTGTATGACGTTTGGTAGCGGTTATGGCATGTACATATGTTGTTACAGTAGCGTTAGACATGCGTTTACGAGCCACTATTGGTCCATACGCTAGAATTAATTTGTACAAGTGCTCCTTTTTTCGCTAGTATCTTTATTGCAATGAGCGGGTTGCCTGAATCAGCTTGGAAAACTAATGACTTAAAAAAGTTAACGTCTCTGATTAACACGACATGTGGCAGTTAAACAGGGAAGAACAGGTTACAATTGCTAGCTACAGAACGGGGCACTGCCCGGTCGGTGCGTATTTTGCCAAGTTTAAGGCGAACTTCGATTCACTTTGCAGACACTGCCAACAGCACGACGAAACGGTAAACCATCTGCTCTACAAGTGCGCGATACTTCACCCTAAACATGGTCCTTTGAGTGAAAAAGAAACTGGTACTCACGGCGAGTTGGCCCTATACGGAGACAGGGCAACTCTGCAAGGAACAGCTGCTTTATTTGTCCGTGTTATCAGAAAACAGAGTTCTCAACACGGTGCCTCGGTGCAATGAGACTCACACGGTCTGCAGCAGTAGCGCACTCTAACAGGTAATGAGAATCTTCCTAGAAATTTTAAGGGTCACAGACATATCATGAAAGTCATTTGTCACAACTGGGACAAATTGTAATTCTATTTCAAACTGTTTCTTTGGTTTAAGCCCCAAGATAAGGTTTTCATCGTTTGATTTTTCTGCTTCTTCTTGTACTTATTATTATTATTATTATTATTATTATTATTATTATGATTTTGTTTATTTCAGATGCTGGCTACTTATTTAACTTTCTGCGGGATAGGAATCCATAATGCTCAGATCTTTGATGCTTATTCCAAGGAATATGATCGAAATAGAGTAAGTAGAGTAATCCTTCAGTTATATGCAAATTAATACTAACCATGCCCAAGATACTTATAGTATTTAACATACAGTGACTTCACAAAGTTGTTTTATGATATTACAGAGATAATACTGATGCGAAATTAGGCATAGTCCTAATTCATAAAGTGTGCACAAACTTAATAATCTAATACAAACTAAAAGGGCGGAGAGCTTATGTAACTTCGTATTATCATGTTTTATTTGACTTATATGTGACGAAAACCAATCTCATTATCCATATTTTTTTGTGTGCATGCGTTTACATAGATGAATCAGCTATTTAAATAATTAACTAGAAAAACATTTAAAATATTTTTTAAAGACAATACCTCCTTTCATGGGCGTTCAACCCCCCCCCCCCGAAATGAAATCCCCACCCCCGCAGAGCGTCGCATGAGGTTTGCGGAACATGTTTTCCGACAAAATGAATTACGCATACTAAGGGTTGCGTTGACATCCTAGTACAACTTGGCGACAGTCAGGCAGTAAGAATGCAATTTAGGTTTTTGAAATAAAACTTTTCAATAGCAGGAAAATTTACTGTAAATACCTCAGAATATTCATTTTGTTGGCTTTCAATACCAGAAATAGTGCTTGGCGGCGGGGCTTTGCCCCGCGCTGGGGGAGCTCCGAGCGCTCCCCAAAACCCTTGCTGGCAATGGCGGGGTGTCTACAATTTCTCCACTAACTCCAGGAAGAACCTATTATAGGGCGTAGTAAACGTGTTCCGAAAGAATGAAGGGTCAGAATGTAATAAAGATCATGCACACACACACATATACATACCATTAACAAATTTTTCGCAGGGGGGGGGGGGCGGAGGGTTTTTTTCTCCCCCAAACCCCCTCCCCCGAAAAAAATCCTGACTACGCCCATGCCTCCTTTATGCAGCTCATTGTTTTTCTCTTAGAAATTAATGAAAGTTAGAAAAAATACACTAAAATATATTTTCACTGCCAAATACTCTCCCCCCTTTTTCCTTCGCGAGAAAGAATCCTGGTTAAGCGAATGAATAGATCTACTACACCTTATAATATCCAGTGATAAACCTTTAGATCTAGAATCCAGACTTAGAAGACGATGCGCAATATATTCCTGAACATTAATTTTTAAACTCTTCTGTCAGAAAAAAAAGCCTTCCTTTCGGATATTCCCGAAAGCTAGTCTTATCATAGTCCTTTCGAAACTGAAGTGGGATCTAGACCTAGACCTAAATCTCTGGCCCAATTTTATTTTTTTTACTTGAAAAATGATAACAGTCAAACTAGAGTTTTCTTCGTGTGGCCAACGAGCTAGTAATTCTTTTCTCAGCGACATACAGCCACCGTTAAATTTCTGGAAAAAATCGTTGGAGCCGTTTTTTGAGATCAGCGTTCAGGTTCCGCCATGAAGTTCTGTCTTCAATAGAGGTATTGTAAAAACGCTGATCGAAAGAGGCTGGAAATGTGTGGAGTGTATTAAAGAGTGATTGAGAGAGAAAGGGAGAGGAGAAAAACCAAAAATAAGACGACAATTTTATTAGAAAATTATATTATCTTCATATTTAATTTTCGCAATTTACATGAAAATTGTTATCAATTATTGTTAAAAGCCTCACTAGAAATGAAAGTAAATCAACCAAACAGCTTGTCAGTCTTGGATTATATTTTCACTTTTACCTCTGCTTTTTACAAAACAGACATAATGAAAACATCCATTAGAGGCGTCCACACAATCATCATCATTTATCAACTTGTTAACCTAATTGACAATGATTAAGCAGCAGACTAGTATAAACCTGTTAAAGGCGGATTGAACGGAAAAAAAAAATACAAAAAAAAAACAACAACATCCAGCTAACATCAGAACTACAATTTTACTGATTCAGTAGGAGCCGTTAATAACCCAAGGATGGGTACTTTCGGTACTGAGAGAGTGAAATAGTATTACTACAAGAACGTCCCAGTGGTTAATGGAGATGATTCGATTCCGTACTGGCATTAGCTGGCTCGTGACATGTTTATCATTTCCGGACGTGTTGCCCTTAATACAGGCACGGAACCCAAGAAAGTTGTTGCCCCTATGAGCTAAAAAAAAAAATCCTTGAGCACAAAAAACTAGTGCAGACTGTTACATGAAGCGGTGTCTGATATCCAATCGCATAGAAAGAAGGGAACCTGGCGGTGGGCGATTTCTTAATGCTCTGGATTGGTATGGTTATAATAGAGGGTAAGAAACTAGTGTCCTGTTTGGCACGCTAAACCATTTTCAGTGGCATGCCCTGGAGTCATGAAAAACAACACAGAAAAACAACACAGAAATTAAAAAATAAATAGATAAAGAGAGTCTATGTATTAGAGTTCTGACCAATAAAAAGAATTAATCAATATTGCTCAAAATGTAAGGAGTAGACCAAATTGTGTAACAGTGAATGAAAAAATATTGCAGCTTAAGAAATTATTATTAACTAGGTTATTACATACTTTACCCAACATGATGACAATGTTTACCCAATTCGTATATTGTTTTCTATGACGACAATTCACCTTCACATATCCCTTAGTATGTTGTAGCGTTGGGGCACCACACAAGATCCGTTGATCGTCTTTCTCCATTCCTCTCTGTCTTTTACCTTGGATAGAATCTCTTTCAATGACAGGCCCGTTCATTCTTCCCATCGCTTTCTCTGTCTGCCTCTCGTTCTTTTTCCTGATAAAGTTTCCTTAAGAAAGTTTTTTGCGAGTCCTAAGGACCTTGTGATATGGTCATAGGGTTTAAGTTTGACTGAGATAACTGTTTGCGGCTTAAGAAAATTTAGTTTCCTAAAACCTACTGTATATAGCTCCTCTTTCATGATCGAAAGTGTGCACAATATTATTTCCTATGAACTCGAAGATGGCCATGGGGTCCGGCCTTCTTTGAGTTCTTAGATTTTTTGGGGAATCTCCGTTCTTTACTGATCTCCTTGTCTCGTATCTCAAAATACCGACATTTGAGGCTTCATGCCATGAACATGAACTAGCGTTTCCCAGCCGCAGATGTCAATCTCACACTCTTGGAGTGAGTTCTTAAGGGTGTCTTTATATTGCAACCCTTGAGAGTGCTTTTCAGTACACAGTATTATTTCTTTTGGGTATAGTTCCCTGTTCAGACCTTGCGATATATAGTGCAGCACAAAGACCAACCACCTTGACTATTAGAAATGGATGGACTCAGAGGAGCCCTACAGATCCCGAAATTTAAAATCCCTGTCTTCATTGGATTTGAACCTGGGACCCCTCTGTTACGAAGCCAATTACTTTGCCACTCAGCCACTGCGCTTTCTTTTTCGTGGGTATGGCATAAATAGTGATAAACTAAATACATGTTGCGTTTTCTCGACCATTTCTAGATGTACGTAGAATCACGGACGAAAATGTGTTTCCCTAAAATCCACACTCTCTCACCATTCGGTCTCATCTCGTCCATCAGTCCTCACGTCAAGTTCAATGTAAGAAGTCTTAGTCTAAGACGTAACTTTAGAGAGCCCACGATCTGAAATCTAGTAATATCAGATACTTCTAAATATCTTGTATGATTAACATCATTACCAAAGTCCAATCGATCGAAGGATTGAGAAGATCTCTTGCAAATAGCCCCTGGACAAAAACCTTGTGGTAAAATCCCCATCCAGGTCTCAAGAATGTGGCTTCCTTGACATGTCGAGATTCAGCAAAATATTGGGCAGTCGAAAAGAGAAAGGTTCTTCTTCCTTCCCGCAGTAGGGGGGGGGGGGGAGGATAGTGAATCGGAGTGTGACATTGGGGTGAAATAGTTACTATTTATGTTTGTGTAACGTCGTGAGAATGTGTTCACAACATTGATTTAGTGTGCTACTGTCCAAGTCTCTTTCGTCAGTTCATGTGTCGTCCTAGTTTAATAGAGCCTTGTTTTAGGTTAAACCATGAATGGACAGGCAACTCCTTCATAGAATCTTGTCTTGTTAAGATGTGCAGCGCAAATCGTGTGAAGAATAAATTTAAAAAATCCATTATCATTAAAACTAAAACCAGTGGGCGTAACGGCTTAGTAGTAAAGGGTTACGGTTCCGAACCAAGCAGTGCTGAATGTACGTGTAGGCAACGAAAGCTATATCTTAGGGCCCCCGTTGCTTGAGACCCCAAAAGAAAAAACGGATACAGAGATATTTTCCATCATTTTGAAGAAAAGCAAAACAAAAAAATTGCTTTCAATGGGTCCCATATCTCTAACAGCATAGGGCCATACCAAGGCTATATCCAGTATTGAAAACGAGGGGCGTCGGATTCGAATCTCGATGAAGCCTGTGATTTTGAATTTCAGGATTTCAGGACGCACAACTCATTTTTAATGAATACCTGACTTAAGTTAGGAAAGTAAACGCAGTTGGTAGGTCGTTGATCTGGGCACATCACATCATCGCTTGTTTACTGCTGACCACAGAAACCGATGACCTTTACATCATCTGCCCTATAGATCACAAGGTCTGAAAAAGATACTTTCCTTACGTTTTATAACTGTGCTTTAAACACTCTCTTATTAGACGTCAACGGGAGCGTACTTATCTCTACAATAAGGCTCGTTTTGAAATGCCAGTAAGGTCAAGAGCCAAAACTAGATATCCCTGGACAGCTGAGTCCTGACTCTCACATGTCTGAACCAGATTACATCTAAAGACTGGCCATACCCAGGCTTACATCACCAATCAATACAGAGAGACTGGTGTTGACTTCTTCTTAATACACAGAGTCGAGAATCGTTACTTAAAAATTTGTTAAATCTGTAATTTAGAGGCAAAAGTTTTCTGACCTGATTTAAAGGGAAATCTTTCTGCTATGGTATTGCGCAACCAAAGCAGCTGTTTACATACCTTTTTACATACCTTTTTTACATACCTTTTTTGCATACCTTTTTATATACCTTTTTGCATATCTTTTTGAATACCTTTTTGACATACCTTTTTACATACCTTTTTTTACATACCTTTTACATACCTTTTACATACCTTGTATCACCGTTATATAAATAAGTCCCTTTGTTCGCGTGGTAGTAATTTTGTCCAAGACAAATTCCTTTACACAAGTAAAGACTACTTTGTAGAACTGACTAAACAATAAATTTTGATTCTGGTAATTTTGTTTTTATGTTATCTTGTTTCCTTTTGGCTGGACTGTACGTCAGTACTGCTACAGTTGAGCAAAAAACATGTTTGTATGTCAGATGTGTTTAGACGTGGCAATGAAGTAATGGCCTCAACTGCTGACACATTAAAACGTCGCATGTCAGTGCTCGGGTCATCTATAATTATTGGTCTCGCTCAAACCCACGACTTTTAGATGGACAGCCCAGAAGTGGGCCTTTATTCCTAATAACATAAACTATATAAAACTATGGCTCAGATTGCAGTATGTGCGATGGACTGTCGTTCAGTCGTCTCAATGGTCCCGGGTTTGATACCCTGCCCGAGGTCATCCCAGTAGGTCTACAGCATGTGCGGTTTAAAATGTAGAGCATTGTAAATTATCTTAAAGTTTAAAGAAAAATATGTAAAGTAAAGTTTCTCTTTCACACCTTTTGGTCTATAAATCAGATGATGTAAAGGTCATCTGTTTATGTGGCCCACGGTTTACGAGGGTGTTCATGTGGCCAGCACAACGACCAACCGCCTTTACTTTTCCCCAACTAATGTCAGGTACCCATTAGACCTGGATGGACTCAGAGGCGCCCAAAGATCCCGATTTTAAAAAATCTCAGTGCTCACCAGGATTCGAACCCGGGACCCCCGGTTCGAAGTCAAGTGCTTTACCGCTCAGCCACCGCGCCTCCTCACGTAACACTGTTAGCCATGGATGTTTTATTCACTAAACCGTGTGATATTAATGATTTACAATTATGTTTTAACTTTAGTCTATGTATAATTTTTTTCTCCTCTGTCTCTCCCCATCTCTGCTTTGGTTTGTTCCTCGGTTTGGATATAAAAAAAATGACAAGATATTAGTGATTAAACAAAAACAAAAACAAAAATTCCACCACACAAAACACAATTAGTGACTTTAGTCAGAAAAACGCCTCGGGGAAATTTTTCTTGCCTGCCTACGTTATACAGAATTTGTTTTCAAAAGAAATTAAAAAATTCTTCCAGTTCTCATTATTTTTAGTTCTGTTTCCGGTACCATGTTGCCATTAAGGCTTTACTAAATATTCAATACAAAGATGATTAGGAAAAAAAAAAACAGTTCACAGAATATAGAAATAAAAATTTAGGTTTAAAAACTTAGAAACATGAGTGTCACTGCGCATTACGTGACAATTACTCGTGTATAGTAGTGTAATTAAAGATGTCTTGTTTTACTTGAGCTGGTGTACTACTTTTTATCTCGTATGACTACTTTATTCAGCACAGCACAACAAATATTAACAATGATCAAAAAGTCTACGAGTAGCAGACATTTCTTTTATTATTCATAAAAATAAGAGACACATTATACTGGCATATCCAGCCATAAAAAGATACATATTGTTATAACTCTACCATGCGCACCGCAATCCAGACTAGTGCAGAAAGAAGGTTCGCACTATTAGTGACAAGACGAAGTCGGATGTTGACATGAGAGAGAGAGAGAACGATTTCCGTCCAAGTGAGAGCTGATGTAAAGATGCTGTGCTCAAGACGTGTTGTTCTACAAGTATTTGTGATGTCCTGTCAATAAAAAAATGAAATATTCTAAGTACACAATTAATACTACATCACTGAATCTACTACGTTCGACATCCTTACAGCTTGAGAACATGACGACTACTACTTGACCATGTGATGAACATCCCACAATTCAACTGTGGATTCTTGCCTCTCACGTGAAACACAGAGTTTACCTCGTGGTTCTTAACTAATACATTCACAATAGCTATAAATAATGATGGGACACTGAGTAATGTCTTCTTCTTTTTGCCTTTACAACCAAGTTCATATTGGGGCTTGCCTGTTAATGGGATCTTGAGATGAAGTCTGTGGTACTTGACAATATTACTTTGTAGGAATATCTTAATCACGCACACATTAAATGTTTTAAGCTAGAACTGAAAATCAGTTTGTAATCACTACACAAAGATTAAATAAATTGACAGAGTAACTACTGAATGCGAATAATTTAGTGCTAATATTATTATCATTATTACTATTAACTTCTTTTATATATTGCACCATTCTTGCTTAGACTATATCATGCTCAGTAGGCTATTGTCCAATCTCTTTTGTGGACTAGCCAGGGGGCATCCCGGAAAAGGTTTTCAGTTCTGCCTTCAAGAGCTCAGGAAACAACTCCCCCTTGCTTGGTGGCCAAGCCGTAGCCAAATCGGTTTTTGCCTCTAAGCGACAAGTTTCTGTACAAAATTAATCTTTTGTTTTTTTTTATTTCTTGACACAAAAATCAAAATCTATTGTGTCATTGTCAAGACTCTTTAAGATATCTATCACCTATACTGAAGATCAAATTTAGTTCTAATGTATAGCTATAAAGTATTATTTAGGTTATGTCAATGTTTGGTGCCAAAATATCATTAGGTAGCGGTATGCATACTACTATGACTTCGAATGTTAATATTAAGTATGAGTGCTGTATTACGCGTTACTATGTAGCCGTTTGAGACCCACTTTTTTACCGTTTTACATGTTATGTATATTCCTTCAGAGTTGAAGATAATTTACTTCCTAGTCCAAACCTCCCGCAGGAGGATGGGGGATGGAAGCGGGCAGGGTATGAGTCCAGGACCATCGAGAAGTCCGAACAACAGTCCAGTGCGAATACTACACGACCAGGCACAATGTCCTACTTTACAATAACGCCACGAGCATGCCCTGTAAGAAACATCTATGCCTCGTTGAGTTTGCCTCCCTTCGGTTATTACAATACTTTGAAGAGCGGGTCTGCAAAGTATCTAAAGTAGTATTCTAAACAATCCTGAGCAGTCTCAATTGTAAAGGGCCGGCCACGTCATGAATGTTAACCAATGACTTAAACTGTGCCAAGTCACTGGTTTTCCTGGCTGGCTCAGGCAACCCATTCCATGCTCTAATAGCACTAGGGAAGAAGGAGTATTTGAAAACAAAAAGGCTCGCGGAATTAGATTGGTTTGAGAACTACTGTCTGACCTGGAAGACTCCCAAATCACTTTACACAACTCTAAGAGTTATGTACTGATAAGTATAAGATTCGGCTCCACGTCAAGAAAATGAATATTACATTTTTTACACTTAAAAACATAAAAATTTGTTATTAAATTTGACCTCTAATAATACATAAAACATCGAAATACGTTCTATAAATATTGAACAATTAAAATAAATCCGAATTTTAAAACAAATACAGATCATAGAATTAGAGAAGATCAAAAAGAAACGGAAGAAATAGATTCAACTGTAAATCACGTCATGGAGTTACCTTTTCACGAAACATATAAACTAAAGCAAATTATGCACCTCCCTTCTGCATAAAAGTTAATGAAGTATTGTTTTTAAACATAGAATAAATCCTAAAGTATATCCACTGTCGAACTGATAACTAGATCCATATCTTTTAGCTCAGAATGCAAACAGTAGATTTATATCTTAGAAGAGCTACGTACTATCAAAATGTCGTTTGTAAGTAACTTGTGACATTCTGTTGTCCCTTTAACATAGGCTAAATAATTAAATTGAATTCTGTACATGTGTATAGCATATTTTTTTCCTTGAAATGTGGCTTTATCTTTTGATTATATTTAGACTAGCTCTATTCACCGGCTATCTAGTTTATAATTGCCTACGTTATTTGAGTGTTGAACAACTTTAAAGTGAGATTCTATCAAATTTTAAAATTCAATTGTTTATTACCATTAATCTCTAGTTCACTGTGTTTGTGTAGTCATGTGAAACTCTGCACTCATCCTTAATCTTTGGTATTGAAGGCATCGCCATTAATCTGTAGTTAAATTTGACAATCCAACCAGAATTAAATCGCAATGTTTTTTTTCTGGATTTAAAACTTGAAAACTCATCATTAACTTGATCAAAGTTAATGTCTTTAACGATTTCATTTTTAACCAAATTGCCCGTTCGTTCCTTTGTCTTAAAAAGTTCTTAATTTCAATTTTTAGCGCCACAGATAAGCAGATGGTAAGAAGGCTTTGTTAAATGATTTAGAGATGGGTATTAAGGTCTTAGAGGCATATGAGTCATGCACTGTCAATTTTATTTCTCTTCAAGAATAATTTGTGTTGCCTTTAGACCTCTTCTCAGTCATTTCTGTTGGATTGTCGCCTTTTAAAAATTCATCAAATACGCCAATATTTTGAAACTAACATATACATAACTTCGTTGGTTCTTGAACTAAAGATTTTTTGGTTGGATAGCTGGAAATGTATCTATCAATGATTGCTTGAAACTGTGCCTAAACACACACAAAGATCGATGCACTTAAGAATGAGCCTCTTTTTCTCTTCTTAAAATAGTAAGTCCGACATCTTGTCATTTGCTTGCCAGACTTTTTCTTCTTGCTTTTTTATTTTTTGTTCCTTCTGAATCAAACTTATTTTTTTTCCTTCTGAATCAAACTTATTTTTTTCCCTTCTGAATCAAACTTTTTTTTTTCCCTTGTGAATCAAACTTATTTTTTTTCCTTCTGAATCAAACTTTTTTTTTCTTCTGAATCAAACTTATTATTTTTTTCCTTCTGAATCAAACTTTTTTTTCCCCTTGTGAATCAAACTTATTTTTTTTCCTTCTGAATCAAACTTATTTTTTTTCTTCTTCTGAATCAAACTTATTATTTTTTTTCCTTCTGAATCAAACTTTTATTTTTCCTTCTGAATCAAACTTATTATTTTTTTGTTTAGATGAGACTTTTTTTTCTAACACTTTGCGCTAACGTTTTATTCTTTTGTTAGAGAAAAGGTTTAAATTAGTCACCACTTTGTCAATAGTTGAAAGATAGACCTACTCTTGTGTATCTTTGGCCTTCTAGTACATCTACCTTTCCCCTTTCCACCCAAAAAAAACAAACAAACAAAAAAAAACAACAAAACAAATTAAAGCTAGATCAAATAAAAGAACTGAAGCTTCGCCTCTAGAGGCTTTAATTTCAGAACATGAAAACGTTTTTCAATCGAACCGATAAATGCTTGACAAAAAAAAACATTTTCTGAATGCTAAAAAAATGTTTGACCACAAAGATTGAGTGAACGTAATACACAATCTGTTGGTTCTTTATAATTTCCTGTACTACTCTAAGGTTCCAAACATTGAAGACATTTGCATACACCTGAGAACCTCACATATAAATTCAAGCTCAACCTTTTCTAGACATTTACAGATATTAAGTTGATCTCATCAGTTTCTTTTTTCTCCTTTAAAATATTATAACTTCTGAATCTTTCTTCTGAATCTTTCTTTTGAATCTTTCTTCTGAATCTTTTTTCTGAATCTTTCTTCTGAATCTTTCTTCTGAATCTTTCTTCTGAATCACTCTGACTCTAATGTCATATACGTCATTAACTAAAACATTTATAAACTTTTTGACATTACAGATGTACTTTCAGCTATGGGTTTTATCCACATGACATTTCCATCATCTCATGTAAATTCTTTAATTCGTTGCTTATATAGGAACAAAATGTCAAATATTCTGTTTTTATAGAAACAATCAATGCCATATCTCCTTCCATTGTTTTTCTTCTTGACATCAACTCTAGCCACCACTTACTTTCTTGTCCATTGTAGTTGTTGGGATATGCCTAATTTTCAAATCCAGATGAATCCTTCATACGTCTGTTAATATTCCAATTGCGGATTTTTTTTCAGCCACACATTAAATTAAGTCACAAAATTCTATTTAATTTCTATACAATTAGTTGAAAATAGTCGACAAAAAAAAAAAAGAATCCTTTTTTTTTTTGGCTATTAAGTAACTAAATCGTCCCCATTGGGAAACATCAGAACCATTTTTATGACATTTGGCGTACATTTCCTTTTGCTCTGGGGGGTTTTCTTCGTAAATCGTTTGAAATTGGCACCCGCCATGAAGAAAAATCCCCTAAAATATTCAAGTATATTATTCGACTGACAAATTGTATCATTTTCTTCAGATTAGCTAGATCTTCTTTTACAGAAAAATGAAATGACATCATCATCTTACTTAGGTTTCACGTTTTCGTTGATATATTTAAGTATTGTGACAAGTCAAAAGCTTGGTGTCAGAGTCACTCAAATTTATCACAGCATTATTATTATTATTCATGATTTATTTATTTTATTTTAGTTATTTCCCCGTCCTATCCCCACTTTCTTCACCCGCCCCACCTTTACCTCTTCGAGCTAGACTTGGTCCGCCACCTTGGCGTCCTTTCATTTATCTTCCCTTGACCGGGGTAAAGATAAACAAAGTCTCTTTGATCTCACCCGCAGGATGTCTGACAGCCGCTGTGGACACCACCTTGGGTGGAATGCGAGTCAATCTTTCTTTCCCCCCCCCCCATCTCCCACGTCTCTCTTTGATCTAGGAGATCAATCGGACCAACACGCCTATTGACCTCTCCAAGGTGCGACTCTTATCGCATTCACCCACGTGTAAGATAATTCTTAGCCTAGGATATTTCCTGTTTCCGCCCATTTCTCCAGGCCTATATATAAGGTAGATTAAATCAAGCCAAACCCTCTCATTTCTCTATCGCTGTCAATCGAGTCTGGACTATATCATTTATTCTTACTACTAGAGGAATACCTGGTGGTAAGCCGAACTTAATCACAAGTTCCATCTTAATTACTCTGTGTATATTTCTCATTGGATACTGTCATGTGTATTTTAGTATTTCATTTATATTTAATTGGTGCATTGTGTATTTCTAACTCGTAAGTAGAAAACATAAACATGGCATATGTATATATTTATATTTTGCATTAATCTATTAATGCTACGTTGCTCAATTGATTGATGATGCAACCATGTATATATTTGTACATCTTATTTTATTTCCTTTATCTCGGCTGACCGCCTTGATAATTTTACTAGCGCACTGATACTGCGCTGAGAGAAGAGATATGAATTATCTCCCCTTTACTCATTTTACTCTAACGAGAGTTGCGCCCCTTAAACGGAGACACCCTCTCCATTCAAGCGCGCTTCATTGTTTTCGGCCGACGGTCGTATGTAAACAAACCGTCATGGTCGCTGACCACCGCCCATCTCCCCCCCCCTTTTTCTCTTCCAACTTGTGTTGTCTATTTGAGATTATTATTTCCCCTTTTATGTACATTTTTATATTGCTATTATCTGCCTTCTATTTTCCAAATCCCATTTGTCATCATCTCCTCATTGTGCTTAAAAGCAATTTTACCAATCTGACGAATGCACCTCAGTCGAGGGCATCGATAAGATGCATGAGAGACATGTCCTAGCTTGTCTTTATTTATCCGCAGCCTCCCTCCGATGTCTGCCTATTTGCTGTTCAGTGTCTACTTGACACTACTCAACTATTTATCAGATAACCTACCTACCTATTTGCTGTTCAGTGTCTACTCGACACTACTCAACTATTTATCGGATCACCCACCTGCCTATTTATTTGGCATTGTCTGCCTAGTCAACTACCTATTTTCTATTGAGAATCACCTATTGCCTATTGCCTTAGTACTGAGAGCTATTCAGCACTGCACTACTACCTATTTGCTGTTGAGTATCGTCTACAGCCTACGTGGATCTACTCAACTCTACTCTTTGGCGCTATCGGCTCCACTGCCCGCCTATTCGACAGCCCACCTGTCAACTTATTGGGTGCTTCGTCCCTATAGACCCAGAGTCTGTGCGAGACGTCATAGCTACGCCAACCCTCCGCAACTCACTGGACTTACCCTGTTAACTACGCTGCCCATGGCAGATCAGCTCTGACCGCAGTACCCTTGTGCCCACGGTAGCCGGCCACCCGCCCTACTGTGCCCACTACAGATATCAGAACTTTGGATTGAGACTCCACAAGAACTGTATCACCGGCGTCCCTCTACCCGCTAGAGCGCTACCTCCAACTGCAGAACCTGAAGCCAGGACACAGCCAGCTGCGACCCAACCAGGACAACCAGCTAAGTCAGAGGACAAAGTGACATACTCTCTTATTAAGTGCAAGAGTGATGATTAAACATAGTATTGCTTAGAGATAGATGCAAACCCTCCCCCTTTTTATTCTTCTATGTAAATATTTATGTAAATAAATATTCTTCATTTTTAACTTTGTATCTATCTTTCATTGCTTGTCTCGTTGCGTGCCTGCTCCCGATTTATATGCTGATAGGTTGGTGTGTGATAATTTCTTAAATAATCATCCCCTAGACATTAAACGCGCCAAACACACGTCACACTCCCTAACCTGTTACAAGTATGATATAACGTTTTAAACATTTTGATATAATTTCATTAAAAAATGTGAAGAAATAAATTAAAAAAAGGTATATATATATATATATATATATATATATATTTATTAATAGTGAATAATATGTTCCAATATTTAGCCACTGTCGTTAAAATTTTTTAAATTGTCAGTTATTCCCAATATGCATTTTTTTTTACTTGGGTGTCACCCCCTAACGGGTGTCACCCGGTGCGGACCTCAACTCCCCCCCCCAAACACACACACCTCCCTAGTGACGCCAATGACTGTCAAAGACCTGTTTTAAAAAGTTTTAGACATCATGGAGGATGCTTATTTCCTTTGGGAGATTAGTGGGAGTGACTACTGATACAGCCAGAGGTATGGCTTGATGACATAATGAGCTGGCAGCAATAGTTATTAGAAAAAACAGTCAAGTCAAACAGATCCGCTGTGGTAAGAAGTTGAATCAGGCTGACATGACATGAAACGAACTCTTCATGTAGCAGGCGGAAAGGGGCGAAACCACTGTGGCAAAATCGCTTCACAGACGAGCTTCTAGATTCAGTGGTTCAACTTGGTGTCTCATTAATGCAGTGGGAACTTCCTACATCTCATGAATTAGTGTAAATATTAAGCCTATATTTACGTGGGAGGTAAAGCGCTTGGCTGCCTAGCCGGGGGTCCCGTGTTTGAATCCTGGTGAAGACTGAGATTTTTAATTTCAGGATCCTAACGTCATCTCTGAGTCCACCCAGCTCTAATGGGTTGGTTAGTTAGTTGGTGAAAAGTAAAAGCATTGTGATGGTTACATGACACCCTCGTTAACCGTGAACCACAGAAATAGATGGCCTTTACATCATCTGCTCTATAGATCGTAAGGCCTGAAAAAGAAACTTTAAAAAAAAAATTATCCTCGGATTTTTAAATAAACTTTTTTTTTAAATATCTTTGTATCTTTTCTGTTTTGTGGCCAGTGACACGAGTTTAGGAAATAAAAACAGCCCACCAACCCAAAAAGGTTTCTCATCACTGTTTTATCGAATTAATAATTGAATTAAACATTATTACATGTACCTAGTTTTTGCTATTACCTAATTTCAGAACATAGAACCAAACCCGAACTTTAAACCTGACCGAACCGAACCGAACCTGAACTATAATCGTCATCGAACCAAACTGAACTCGAGCTTAAATATGATCGAACCGAACTCGAACTTTAAAAGTAGGGTTCGATTCCCGTCTCTATTTTGAATAAGAACGGCCCTATTTAATATATATGTATTTAACATCGACAAAACAATAATTAAACTTTTTTATACAGCAACCATCAGCAGTCTAATTAACTTTGCCATCACCTGCTGGTATGGTAACACTTCACTGGCACAAAGGCAAAGACTAAATAGACTAATTAAAAAAGCATCGCATATCACTCGAACACAGCTACCATCTCTTGAAGAGCTTTTTCATGAAAGATGCCTTTCCAAAACACTCACTATTCTTAAAGACAACCTGCACCCATTAAACCACTGTTACATAAGATCAGAACGAAGTGGTCGTCTCCTTTCCATTAGGACTAAAACAGAAAGATTTAAAAATTCCTTCATCCCACTTTCGGTCAGAGTGTTACAAGATCATCTGTCGTCAACGAGAAGTTTATAGAAGTCCAATTTATAAAGCGTTGGTTGTGAGTGTGTATGTGTTTCGTGTGTGTATGTTGTTCGTATTTGCATCTATATTGTTATTGTACAGTAGTTACGCTGAGGTTGTCAATTGTAGTCAAACTGAATTTCCATTTGATTGGATCAATAAAAATTATCTTATCTTATCTTATCTTAGATAGATAGATAGATAGATAGATAGATAGATAGACATTTTCTTCACCTCTTTCTAATAGAGTAATTCTTTCCTGTGCGTGAGTGTGTATATATATATATTTGAATAGCGTCATTAATATCAACGAATTCTAAACTAGACACATCAATTTATAAATATCTATCGAAACTGTGTAGTTTCAAATAAATGAACGTACTAACATAAGCCAATGGTGTAACAGATTTCGTATTATTTTCAACTTTATATCACGCTTTATAATAAAGTATTTGTTCTAATGATTTCTTTAAAAAAAAAAAACAATGCTATACAGTAGAACGTCGTTTATCCGACTCAATTGGGACCGGACACCGTTCGGATACGCGATTGTTCGGATAACCGAAAACCGAAGCGATCCATGCAGTATATGCAACCGGACACTATACGAATATTGAAAATCATCACATGCGGGACACGTGCGTGAAGAACGAGCAAAATAGGTGACAAATGTCGCAATTTTACCTTTATTGTGGAAAATAATCACTTATTTTTCGTATTCATACAGTATATGTGCATCACAGTACATGTGGTTGATAAAAAAAAAAAAAAAAAAAAACTGGTCCGGATATTTGACGCTCCGGATAATAAACGTTCGGATAAACGACGTTCTACTGTACATGTTTATAAAATACAGACAATGACCGACTTAGCTCCTAATACTTTTATCTTTAGTGCACGTATTTAGGAGATGGTCGGGTGAGAATAGAAGACTTCATTAGTCTCGAAAGGGAAAATCACTCTAGCTAAGTGTGGAATGAGTTCATTAGGAACGTGATTAAGACATGTCTGCCATTGTTTTACTTCAGGCACTCCTGGAAGTGGTCCATGACTTGTTCACCGAGCAGACGTCTGTGGATCACGTGGTGTTGAAGATCATGCAGAGAGCCCAGTCTCTGTTGAAGTGTGAGAGGTGCTCGCTTCTGCTGAAAGACAAGGAAAGTAACTCGGAGGTAAGCTTAAAGATACAGTTATCCTTCCCTGTGTAGATATCTTTATCTTGATATGTATTGATCTCAGACAGACAACATGCTCTACTAAATTCAAGATGAACATTAAGACCTATCTGTTCGAAACATTTTTAGATTAGTTTGTCACCTTAGCACCTTGTTTATGTTTGTGTTGTTATTATAGCACCTTGAGCTTACATTAGGTTTGTGATGTTATTATAGTGCCTTGAGCTTACATTATGTTTGTGATCTTATTATAGCTCCTTGAGCTTACATTATGTTTGTTAACAGCACTTTATCAATTAAATTACTATTTTTATTCATGGGTCGCGGTGGCTGAGTGGTTAATCGCTTGGGGTCATGGGCTCGAATCTCGGTGAAAATGGGATTTTGAATTTTGGGATTCTTAGGGCGGCCCTGAGTCTACGCATCTTTAATGGTTACCTGACTTTAGTTGGGGGAAAGTAAAGGTGGCTGGTCGTTGTTCTGGACACATGACACCCTGCTCGTTAACTGTTGGCCACAGAAACAGATGACCCTAACATTAACTACCCTATAGATCGCAAGGTCTGAAAGGGAAACTTTACTCCTGTAATATGGAAAGGGGTTTTAATGTTTAATTAGAGAAGTCAATTTTAATAAATAAAGCTAATTCGAGCAGAAGGCCTTTCTACTTGAGAAAATGGCTATCTGTTTATATGGCCGACTGCTTACAAGTGTGTCATGTGGCAAGCAGAACAACTAACTGCTCTTACATCTAACGTATGTCAGATACCCATTGTAGATGGGTGCAGTAAGCATCCTAAACATTCCAATGTTCGTAATCCCAGTCTTCAAGGGGTTTCAAACTCGGGACTCCTTGATTCGAAAGTCTAGCGGTTTACACCATACCCACAACATTGCATCTAGCACATACTATAAGTCAGGGGTTCTCAACCTGTGGATCGCGACCCCCTTGGGGGTCGATTGACGATTTGCCAGGGGTCGCCTAAGACCATCGAAAATATGGATAGTTTTTGTCTATTCTTCTTTTGCTGTATGTGTGTGGGGGGGGGGTCGCGGCAAAGTGGGGGATTGTAAAAAGGGGTCGCCGAGCATTAAAGGTTGTGAACCGCTGCAGTGAATTGGTGACACTTTGCAGTCTGTCAGTCATTAAGTTCTCGGATATTCTTGTGCGATCTGTGTATATAAAATGAATAACTCTGATATTACATATTTTATACTGAAGTCTTGAAAACATTTTTTGTATGTTTTACTTGAACTCACCCATAGTTTATTTCTAACTTAATTAAATAGCTCTTTAACAAAAAAAGTGTGGTGCTAACAAAATCTGACTTAAGAATGCTTCCTTTCAGAATATGTATCATGTAATAAAAGATGAGTATAAAGTATAAGCTTGTGCAGTGCAAGCCGAAAAATAGATTATTTTTATTAAAGAAATATATTTCTTAAGTGCTATAAACATTATAGTAGTAAACTTATAGTAGCCAACTCATCAAAAGGGAAACAAGATGAGGTTGATATTTATGTACTAAGGGGATACTGAAGTATTGATCAACACAAATACAGCAGCCATCAACTTTAGGAGTTACGCCTCGGTCCTACACAAGTCTGTGGTGCTGCTTTTCCCTCAAAATGCTATTGTGTCGTGACAGCATTACAAGTATCGCCCTTGCAACATGGCTCTTTGGTCCGTCGTGCTAGACACGCTAGAAGGAACATGCGTCGTATTGCTAACGCTAATACCGGGGAAGTTATCCACTTCTCAAGAACGACTTAATAAAATACGGAGTCCATCACTTTCTCGACCCCACGACAGACGCACGAGCCTCCATTACCTACTGCTGCAGAGTTACACTCGTCTCTTTATCCCACAATGCACCCTAATATCTTTATGAGACTCCCTGACATCAGCCTTGCAAATTACAAACTTATTGACCATGCCGTATTTATAATTGTTAAATTTAATTTAATATGAGTTACGTCCCTTTTGAATCATTTAAATAATTCAAATTTTGATCCACAATACCATGTTACAGGATTTAAAAGTGCTCTTACTTTTTTAGATTTAAACGTAAAAGACAGGCGGATGAACAGACAAACAGTACAATATCAATCTCTGCTTCTTTCCTCTTCCAGAAAGTATACGCTGCAACAAAATGGCTGAAACATGGCATTACTAGCGTACCTAATAAAATCTCTTCTCGCACGAAATTAGCCACGTTTGGCCTTTCCGTTCCTGAGGCATCATTTAACTGCATGTAACATTAAACTTTAATACCATCAAGCCACTTTGTGACATTAAACACCCGATATACAGCCTAGATACAAAGAAAAGAAGCGCGCGCAAAGGTCAAAGCTTTAATTGGTTTCGTATGAGCTAAGCCTCTGAAAGGTCTTCAAATATCCGGCCTTTAATAATAAATACCTGTAGCGTTTTGAAATGTCCAGCATCATGTTCGTCTGCATTTGACAAAATGGTGTGGCCTTGAACTTATTGACGGCTATAAAATTATGTTAGAAAGAAAAACAGTTTAAAAAGTAAAAAAAAAATAAATTCTTATACCATATGCTCGGACGAAATAATACAAGTGCTCCTTCTTCCCTGGTGCTACCAGAACATGGAAGGGGTTGCCTGAATCAGCCAGGAAAACAATGCCTTGGCAGAGTTTAAGTCACTGATTGACATGCATGACTAGATTGACACTTGGGACTCTCGTAGCACATAATTGTCTTCTCTTTTGAAGTGACGTCAGATGTAATTTATTGGAAAATATTTTTGAATAAGTAAAAATAAAAGAACAAAAAGTTCTAAGCTACTAAACGAATTGAACAAGTTTGTACAATCGCACACTCATCTTGTCTCATCTAAAGTTCAATATACTTGTGGGCACCTTAGGCGATCATCCAATAGCACCCTCCTTATTGTTTTCTCAGTTTCAAACGTAAGCGACTCACGACAGGGTAAGTCCTAGCTGTTTGTTAATGTCGTCTGCTCATCGTTCCCTTTTAATTGCCTTCTTTTCCTATTTACTTGTTCTGTTCATTGTAGGTGTCACGTATTACGAATTGAATTCTACTTTTAAATGGCTTGCCTAGGGGAACGTGACAATAGAAAAAGCAGTTGTATCACTTATCTTAAGTCTGAATTTAATCAAAGACTTACAATGAATAACAAAAAAAATGACACAAGAAATCGGAAGGTAAAATATCAACTTAATGTTTAATAAAAGATAACTCGAATAGTACTTTTAACTGTATCACATAAAGCAAAAAAAAACAAAAACATTTACTCAATACAAATTGGAAGGGTTGACCAAAACCCTTTTACAAAAATGGCATGTAAAAATATTACAATACAAGAGTTTGAAAATATAATTACAAATACAAGCAAGGCCTTGAAAAAGAAAAATCTTAACTTACACGATAAATGGTATACCACGCACGGGTCACGCAATGTCTCCGCTATTCTGTCTCACTGCTGTCTCCGTATGTCTGTCTGTCAACGTTACACGGGCGGTCTTTTTATAGTCTACCGCGCGTCGATATCAAGACAAATCTAGTAGTTTCTAGAACCAAATAAGTCATCAATTTCCCAGATCTAGAACGCTCTTCAAAGAGACAGAAGAAAAAAGAAAAAAAAAAAACCACCCTCCTTTCAACCAGAGGTACACACATAAGTCAAGGACCGGTCACACTGTCTGTGTGGCTTGACGAATAAAAAAAAACTTATTACACAAGGGGCAGACAACCTCCCCGTCTCTCGACCGCAACAGGTCAAAGAAAAAAAAACAATGCCTAGATACGTAACAGTAGGATTCTACAAAACAATTGGTTTCCCAAGCTGTTTCCTTAACGAAACTTTTCGCACAATCTGAGTATTTAGCGGAACACTTCCAACAAGCTGAGTATTTAGCGGAACACTTCCAACAAGCTGAGTATTTAGCGGAACACTTCCAACAAGCTGAGTATTTAGCGGAACACTTCCTACAATCTGAGTATTTAGTGGAACACTTCCCACAATCTGAGTATTTAGCGGAACACTTCCCACAATCTGAGTATTTAGCGGAACACTTCCCACAATCTGAGTATTTAGCGGAACACTTCCCACAATCTGAGTATTTAGCGGAACACTTCCCACAATCTGAGTATTTAGCGGAACACTTCCCACAATCTGAGTATTTAGCGGAACACTTCCCACAATCTGAGTATTTAGCGGAACACTTCCCACAATCTGAGTATTTAGCGGAACACTTCCCACAATCTGAGTATTTAGCGGAACACTGCTATTTTTAAAGAGATTAACTCACGTAGTGACCTACTAGTTATTCCGGCTGTTCATGGAATACCTATTCAGGCCACGAAGAAAACTGGGATTCCGCGTAACATAGTTTGAGAAACACTAATATCATTGTGGCACCTTTTAATGTAAAATATCATGTAATAATTGACTTCTGATGCAATTTTCAGAATGATTATCCCCCTTTTTTTCTGTAGAATAATCCACAAAATTTGACTAGGTATGTCTGCCCCTGGGGCAACTTCTGTAAACTGCGAGACTGTTTGCTGAAAATTGATTAGCTTTTACTTAAGTCTGGACATACTTCTAGCCAGACTTCCGGAGTTTGTTGACCACAAGCAGTTGAAACACCGATCGTCGTATCTTACTCCATGTTGTCAACAAAGAACGATCTTCTAGTCACTAGTGTATAAAAAAAACCCAGCTTTCAATTTAATCAGCACTGTGGATACTAAGAATGTAAATTGTATTGTAGTAAGCAACATAAATTTCTTTACAAAAAAACAGCATGTTAGGATAACAGATCTGAGCATTAGTTGAATAAACGGGTCTGAAAATCGGATGAAACAACTGATTTGATAATAGATGGGGAAACAAATCCAAATTGGTTGATACAATAGATCTGACTATTGTTGGAAGAAAAAGATCTGGAAAAAAATGGTTAAAAATGCAGAACTGAAAGTTGAATTAACAAATCTGAGAATAGGTGACTTTTCCCTTAAGAACTCTTAAGACTGAGGCTTCATCACCCGTGTGAACAGATCCTTTTACCAGTAATAGAATTAGCTTTTGGAGGCGACTTAAACGGCGCTATGGGCTGCAAGCTTTCTCTATAGATATCAGTCAGCAGCAATGTCTGCAGTTTCTTCTCTGCTGGTGTCCACTGCCCTGCTGGTGTCCACTGCCCAGCTAACGGCCACTGCCCTGCTGGCGTCCACGCCCTGCTGGTGTCCACTGCCCTGCTGGCGTCCACTGCCCTGCTGGTGTCCACTGCCCTGCTGGCGTCTTTGCCCTGTTGGTATCCACTGTTCTGCTGGCGTCCACTGCCCTGCTGGCGTCCACTGCCCTGCTGGCGTCCACTGCTTTGCTGGCGTCCACTGCCCTGCTGGCGTCCATTGCCCTGTTGGTATCTACTGCCCTGCTGTCGTCCACTTCCCTGCTGGTGTCCACTGATCTGCTGGCGTCCACTGCCCTGCTGCTGTCCACTTCCCTGCTGGTGTCCACTACCCTGCTGGTGTCCACTACCCTGCTGGCGTCTTTGCCCTGTTGGTATCCACTGCCCTGCTGGCGTCCACTTCACTGCTGGTGTCCACTGCCCTGCTGATTTCCACTGCCATGCTGGTGTCCATTGCCCTTAGTTCATTTCTGGGGTGTGAGAGAAAGAAACTATAATTTGATAAAACAAAGATTAACAAAGCGCATTATACTTCGCTCGAATGTGTTGATTACTAAGAAAAATACTTCGTGTCTAAATAGTCATAAATCTTGGGTTAATTTAACTGCAACTTTGTCTTTTACATTCGTTTCTGTCAACGCTTAATAATAACTGGTTTTATACTCTTAGATCGATTGATGAGACATACACACTCAGTAATATATATATATATTATTTGGGAGACTAAATCGTATGTTAATGCTAGATGTACCTTGTATCTTTATTAACTATGGAATTTCCCATTTCTTCATCAGCTGAAATAGGGGAAATTTCACCTAAGCTAAGAAAATCTTCAGATAACACTAAACTACTCATTGAGTTGTCCACGGTCGTCAAAACGCTTCAGCACGCTACTGCTACATATTAGTAATACCACGCATCTTTGTTCTCAGAGTGCTCGCGACTCGATTAATTGCACTGCACTGCTGAGGGAAGTTGTATGAATGAATCAGTCTTTCCGAGGTGTATTGACCATCTTAGAATAAATTAGTCTTTAGTCTATCAACCAGGATTGTGTTGACAAAACCAGGTCTTAGAGTACATATCGTTTTTTTTTTAATCGACCCCCACTAAAAGTAATTCCCTATTCAAAGTCGGCTACCGCTAAATGGATAGCGCAACTCGTGTGATCTTATATAACTTATTTTTACATATTAATCGACCACCGGCGGACAATAGTTATGTTTGCCCTGAACGTGGCAAAAATATGTAGGTCACAGCTGTGGCTGCGTAGCCACGGGAAATACTGTATTCCTCACTATTCTTCGGACTCGAAGACAAGTCTTATTATTATTCTGATATTAAGTTCTAAAGAATATCAACTGTTTACGCCATAGAATATGGTTGTGATTTCAAAATAATTACGTCAGATCCACTAATACACAGACCCGTGTGTGGCCAGAAAGATAAAGAGTGTAATGGGAGGGGTGGTGGTGGTGGAAGTGGGACTATATTTTGAGTTACCTCAGTGTGAAACTGACACACAGGATCCCCGGATGTTGATAGACTAAAGTGCTCGAAGGTGTGTACATTTTTAAGGGTAGGTAACTGTAGAATAAGAACAGTAACTTACTTGCTCCGTTTGATGTTAAGATATATCTCTCTTTATCGTCGGAGGTACGATTGTTATTATGTATATATCTGACGAGCCCAAAAAAAGGAAGTCGCAAAGACATAGGAGGGATTGAAAGATTGGGAAGGATAGAGAGAGAGAGAGAGAGAGAGAGAGAGAAATAGTTTGCGAAGGAATAAGGAGGCAGAAAGAGAGGAAGTGATAGAAGAGATAGAGAGAGAGAGACAGACAGACAGAGAGAGAGAGACAGAGAGAGAGACAGAGAGAGAGATAGAGAGAGAGAGACAGACAGACAGAGAGAGAGAGAGACACAGACAGACAGAGAGAGAGACAGAGAGAGAGAGAGAGAGAGAAATAGTTTGCGAAGGAATAAGGAGGCAGAAAGAGAGGAAGTGATAGAAGAGATAGAGAGAGAGAGACAGACAGACAGAGAGGGAGAGACAGAGAGAGAGACAGAGAGAGAGAGATAGAGAGAGAGACAGACAGACAGAGAGAGAGAGACAGAGAGAGAGACAGAGAGAGATAGATAGAGAGAGAGAGACAGACAGACAGAGAGAGAGAGAGACAGAGAGAGAGAGAGAGACAGACAGACAGAGAGAGAGAGAGATAGAGAGAGAGAGAGACAGACAGAGAGAGAGAGACAGAGAGAGAGACAGAGAGAGAGAGAGATAGAGAGAGAGAGAGAGTTTGAAACGGCATAAAAGAGAACATTGGTAGAAAAGAGAGAGAGAGAGATTGGGAAGAGCAAAAGGTGAGATAGGGATGTACAGAAATGAGCGAATGAGACAAAAGAAGAAAGAAAGAGAGAGAAACGAAAAAAAAAACCAAATCCATGATGTTCAACAAATACTTAGAGACAGAAATGTACAAATTAAGAGAACAAAACAAATCTCGTCTAAATATTTTCTATTTTGGTGCTATTGTTTCCCTTCGTAGCCGTTCTTTCCTCGGATTTCTGACGCTGTTTTTTTTTCTTGCTCTTTTTCTTTCTCTCTCACATTCTCTCTCTCTCTCTCTTTCTCACTCTCTTTCTCTCTCTCACTCTTTTTCTCTCTCACTCTCTTTCTCTCCCTCACTCTCTTTCTCTCTCTCACTCTCTTTCTCTCTCTCTCACTCTTTTTCTCTCTCACTCTCCCTCTCTCACTCTCTCTCTCACTCTCTTTCTCTCACTCTCTTTCTCTCTCTCACTCTCTTTCTCTCTCTCACTCTCTTTCTCTCTCTCACTCTTTTTCTCTCTCTCTCTCTCTCACTCTCTCTCTCTCACTCTCTCTCACACTCTTTCTCTCTCTCACTCTCTTTCTCTCTCTCACTCTATTTCTCTCTCTCACTCTATTTCTCTCTCTCACTCTATTTCTCTCTCTCACTCTTTTTCTCTCTCAATCTTTTTCTCTCTCTTTCTCTCTCACTCTCTTTCTCTCTCACTCTCTCTCTCTCTCACTTACTCTCTTTCTCTCTCTCACTCTTTTTCTCTCTCTCACTCTCTTACTCTTTTTCTCTCACACTCTCTCTCTCATTCTCTTTCTCTCCCTCTCTTTCTCTCTCTCTCACGCTCTTTCTCTCTCTCACTCTTTTTCTCTCTCACTCTCTCTCTCACTCTCTTTCTCTCACTCTCTTTCTCTCTCACTCTCTTTCTCTCTCACTCTCTTTCTCTCTCACTCTCCTTTTCTCTCACTCTCCTTTTCTCTCACTCTCTTTCTCTCTCACTCTCTTTCTCTCTCTCACTCTTTTTCTCTCTCACTCTCTTTCTCTCTCACTCTCCTTTTCTCTCACTCTCCTTTTCTCTCACTCTCCTTTTCTCTCACTCTCTTTCTCTCTCACTCTCTTTCTCTCTCTCACTCTTTTTCTCTCTCACTCTCTTTCTCTCTCACTCTCCTTTTCTCTCACTCTCCTTTTCTCTCACTCTCTTTCTCTCTCACTCTCTTTCTCTCTCTCACTCTTTTTCTCTCTCTCTCTCACTCTATCTCTCACTCTCTTTCTCTCTCTCACTCTATTTCTCTCTCTCACTCTTTTTCTCTTTCACTCTCTCTCTCTCACTCTCTTTCTCTCTCTCACTCTTTTTCTCTATCACTCTCTCACTCTCTTTCTCTCTCTTTCTCTCTCACTCTCTTTCTCTCTCACTCTCTCTCTCACTCTCTTTCTCTCTCACTCTCTTTCTCTCTCTCACTCTCTTTCTCTCTCTCACTCTCTTTCTCTCTCTCACTCTCTGTCTCTCTTACTCTTTTTCTCACTCACTCTCTCTCTCATTCTCTTTCTTTCACTCTCTTTCTCTCTCTCACGCTCTTTCTCTCTCTCACCCTTTTTTTCTCTCACTCTCTCTCTCACTCTCTTTCTCTCTCTCACTCTTTTTCTCTCTCACTCTCTTTCTCTCTCTTTCTCTCTCACTCTCTTTCTCTCTCACTCTCTCTCTCTCTCACTTACTCTCTTTCTCTCTCTCACTATCTTTCTCTCTCTCACACTCTGTCTCTCTTACTCTTTTTCTCTCACACTCTCTCTCTCTTATTCTCTTTCTCTCCCTCTCTTTCTCTCTCTCTCACGCTCTTTCTCTCTCTCACTCTTTTTCTCTCTCACTCTCTCTCTCACTCTCTTTCTCTCACTCTCTTTCTCTCTCACTCTCTTTCTCTCTCACTCTCTTTCTCTCTCACTCTCCTTTTCTCTCACTCTCCTTTTCTCTCACTCTCTTTCTCTCTCACTCTCTTTCTCTCTCTCACTCTTTTTCTCTCTCACTCTCTTTCTCTCTCACTCTCCTTTTCTCTCACTCTCCTTTTCTCTCACTCTCCTTTTCTCTCACTCTCTTTCTCTCTCACTCTCTTTCTCTCTCTCACTCTTTTTCTCTCTCACTCTCTTTCTCTCTCACTCTCCTTTTCTCTCACTCTCCTTTTCTCTCACTCTCTTTCTCTCTCACTCTCTTTCTCTCTCTCACTCTTTTTCTCTCTCTCTCTCACTCTATCTCTCACTCTCTTTCTCTCTCTCACTCTATTTCTCTCTCTCACTCTTTTTCTCTTTCACTCTCTCTCTCTCACTCTCTTTCTCTCTATCACTCTCTCACTCTCTTTCTCTCTCTTCTCTCTCTCACTCTCTTTCTCTCTCACTCTCTTTCTCTCTCTCACTCTCTTTCTCTCTCTCACTCTCTTTCTCTCTCTCACTCTCTGTCTCTCTTACTCTTTTTCTCACTCACTCTCTCTCTCATTCTCTTTCTTTCACTCTCTTTCTCTCTCTCACGCTCTTTCTCTCTCTCACCCTTTTTTTCTCTCACTCTCTCTCTCACTCTCTTTCTCTCTCTCACTCTTTTTCTCTCTCACTCTCTTTCTCTCTCTTTCTCTCTCACTCTTTTTCTCTCTCACTCTCTCTCTCTCTCTCACTTACTCTCTTTCTCTCTCTCACTCTCTTTCTCTCTCTCACACTCTGTCTCTCTTACTCTTTTTCTCTCACACTCTCTCTCTCTTATTCTCTTTCTCTCCCTCTCTTTCTTCTCTCTCATGCTCTTTCTCTCTCTCACTCTTTTTCTCTCTCACTCTCTCTCTCACTCTCTTTCTCTCACTCTCTTTCTCTCTCACTCTCTTTCTCTCTCACTCTCTTTCTCTCTCACTCTCCTTTTCTCTCACTATTCTTTTCTCTCACTCTCTTTCTCTCTCACTCTCTTTCTCTCTCACTCTCTTTCTCTCTCTCACTCTTTTTCTCTCTCACTCTCTTTCTCTCTCACTCTCCTTTTCTCTCACTCTCCTTTTCTCTCACTCTCCTTTTCTCTCACTCTTCTTTTCTCTCACTCTCTTTCTCTCTCACTCTCTTTCTCTCTCTCACTCTTTTTCTCTCTCACTCTCTTTCTCTCTCACTCTCCTTTTCTCTCACTCTCCTTTTCTCTCACTCTCTTTCTCTCTCACTCTCTTTCTCTCTCTCACTCTTTTTCTCTCTCTCTCTCACTCTATCTCTCACTCTCTTTCTCTCTCTCACTCTATTTCTCTCTCTCACTCTTTTTCTCTTTCACTCTCTCTCTCTCTCACTCTCTTTCTCTCTCTCACTCTCTTTCTCTCTCTCACTCTTTTTCTCTCTCACTCTTTCACTTTCTTTCTCTCTCTTTCTCTCTCACTCTCTTTCTCTCTCACTCTCTCTCTCACTCTCTTTCTCTCTCACTCTCTTTCTCTCTCTTACTCTCTTTCTCTCTCTCACTTTCTTTCTCTCTCTCACTCTCTGTCTCTCTTACTCTTTTTCTCTCTCACTCTCTCTCTCATTCTCTTTCTCTCACTCTCTTTCTCTCTCTCACGCTCTTTCTCTCTCTCACCCTTTTTTTCTCTTACTCTCTCTCTCACTCTCTTTTTCTCACTCTCTTTCTCTCTCACTCTCTTTCTCTCTAACTCTCTTTCTCTCTCACTCTCCTTTTCTCTCACTCTCTTTCTCTCTTATTCTCTTCCTCTCTCTTTATCTTTCTCTCTTACTCTTTCTCTCTCACTCTCTCTCTCACTTTCTTTCTCTCTTTTTCTCTCTCACTCTCTTTGTGTCACTCTCTTTCTCTCACACTCTCTTTCTCTCTCACTCTCTCTCTCACTCTCTTATTCTTGTTCTGTTTCTGTCTTTTAAGCATCCACCGATAGATGATGAAATCAGATTTCGTTTGCTGACAGACGGACAGACAGACTGCGTAAAACCAATACATCTAAAAAACACATCTATCTGCACTATAAGCACACTAGTCATAACGGTGTCTTCCTAACGAGACAGCTGGAGATCTCTTACCAAGGCCTCCAGACACACAGTGGAGACCAAAAGAAAACTTACTGCCCAGGACAGACGCAGACGGTGAAAGGAATACTTCAACTGACCATCGCTGGACAACGGTTCTTTCTGCGCTGGTTGCGGCGAAATATGTTGATCTAATCTTATCGTATTTCAGACGTGACTTCAAAAAAAAAAGATAATTACGTCCTTCACATTTCATGTGTCAGTCTAGCCATACATGTTAATCAGTGACTTGTGAGGAGGCAGAATGAGAAAATGATAAGAGAGAGACAGAGAGAGAGAGAGAAACGAAAAAAATCCGTGAAGTTAAAACTATTTATTATGCCTTGCTAAGTCTTTAGGTTTTTCTAGCTGATTCAGGCAGTCCATTCCATTCTCTAATGGCACAAAGGAAGAAGTAGCACTTACACGAATTTGTTCTATCGTTTGGAATAAGAAATGTGCCTTTATCTTTGTGTCTCTCACAGCTCACTAGGTCTCCCCTCAATATTCGGACTCAAAGACAAGCCTTATTATGATTCATAATTATCATTATAATGATTCAGAAAAAGCTATTAATTTTGAAATCTTCTGAATCTGCATTTTTTTCAAAGAGGTCAGGATCACTAGCGAATCCAGAACTTTAGAGTGGGGGGGGGGGCTTTTTTTTTTCGGAATCCTAACCCTAACGCCAAGTAAACTCTAATCCTATGCATAAATGCACTTACAGCATATATACCGCCCCCCCCCCCCTGGATCCGCCAGTGGTCAGGATAGAAGCGAGTGTGTAGTCTAGAAAAGAAAAACACTATCTATTTTTAATGTCCAACTTTCACACCGTGTCTCGTCTCTCTACAAAATACATCTAGTTTAAGAAATATAAATCTCCAGGACCTGGTTTCGAGACTAACATGAGGAATGATGATGTCATCGGGGAATTCGAGTTTATACGATAATAAATGTGTTTCTATAATCGGTTTTGATTTATCTGTGTAAATCGTCTCCCAGAAGGGTAGCTGAGTTTTTAGAATCTTTGTTTTTGTGTGGGTTTATAGCGCTATGGTTTAAATGATTTTATTTTTCAATTTAATAACATTTTAATCTATTTAAAAACAATTAGACAGACATATACAAAGAGAGAGAGAGAGAGAAGAAAGAAGGAATGATGGATAGACAGACAGATTAGAAAATTACATGATAGATAGATAGAATAGATAGATAGATAGATAGATAGATTGAGTGATAGATAGATAGATTGATTGATTTATTGATCGATCGAGTGATTGATTGATTAGATAAGATGTAATTCAATATTTAAATCAGCGTCTTTCAAATTGTGGAGCGCTCCCCGATAGCGTAATAATAGAAAAAAAAAGGGTAGGACATCAGCATGTGACAAATAAAAATGTATTTTCAATGTATTGATCCATGTAGGACCTCAGCATGGGACAAATAAAAATGTATTTTCAATGTATTGATCCATGTAGGACCTCAGCATGGGACAAATAAAAATGTATTTTCAATGTATTGATCCATGTAGGACCTCAGCATGGGACAAATAAAAATGTATTTTCAATGTATTGATCCATGTAGGACCTCAGCATGGGACAAATCAAAATGTATTTTCAATGTATTGATCCCTGTAGGACCTCAGCATGGGACAAATAAAAATGTATTTTCAATGTATTGATCCATGTAGGACCTCAGCGTGGGACAAATAAAAATGTATTTTCAATGTATTGATCCATGTAGGACCTCAGCGTGGGACAAATCAAAATGTATTTTCAATGTATTGATCCATGTAGGACCTCAGCATGGGACAAATCAAAATGTATTTTCAATGTATTGATCCATGTAGGACCTCAGCATGGGACAAATCAAAATGTATTTTCAATGTATTGATCCATGTAGGACCTCAGCATGGGACAAATCAAAATGTATTTTCATTGTATTGATCCATGTAGGATCTCAGCATGGGACAAATCAAAATGTATTTTCAATGTATTGATCCATGTAGGACCTCAGCATGGGATAAATCAAAATGTATTTTCAATGTATTGATCCATGTAGGACCTCAGCATGGGACAAATCAAAATGTATTTTCAATGTATTGATCCATGTAGGACCTCAGCATGGGACAAACAAAATGTATTTTCAATGTATTGATCCATGTAGGACCTCAGCATGGGACAAATCAAAATGTATTTTCAATGTATTGATCCCTGTAGGACCTCAGCATGGGACAAATCAAAATGTATTTTCAATGTATTGATCCATGTAGGACCTCAGCATGGGACAAATCAAAATGTATTTTCAATGTATTGATCCATGTAGGACCTCAGCATGGGACAAATCAAAATGTATTTTCAATGTATTGATCCATGTAGGACCTCAGCATGGGAAAAATCAAAATGTATTTTCAATGTATTGATCCATGTAGGACCTCAGCATGGGACAAATCAAAATGTATTTTCAATGTATTGATCCATGTAGGACCTCAGCATGGGACAAATCAAAATGTATTTTCAATGTATTGATCCATGTAGGACCTCAGCATGGGACAAATCAAAATGTATTTTCAATGTAGTATTGATCCATGTAGGACCTCAGCATGGGACAAATCAAAATGTATTTTCAATGTATTGATCCATGTAGGACCTCAGCATGGGACAAATCAAAATGTATTTTCAATGTATAGATCCATGTAGGAATATTACTAAATTAAAATGACATTGTAGAAAATGTTTTAAACATCAAAATGTCCGAAGTAAGACACCGTATTTCTGAGTAGATGCGTCTGCAACAATATGGACTCAATAAAGTTTTTGAAGAAGCCAATTCAAATCGACTCCGCTAACGGTGTTCTTTTTTTTTTTTTGACTTTCTTGTGTAAAGAATGGTCGAAATTCTCCTCCAATCTTTGTTTACTATTATTTCGACGACTTTTGTGGAACTACAAAGGTCCACTGCAAGATGTTGAACTCAACAAGAAAATGATTTTACAAAAAATGTCCAGACGTACGAGCGTATTTATGTCCCTCGAATGTTCCTCGCATAATTGTATTCTTTATGTGGCATCCGTCGACCTGCGCCTTTCGATGTAACGAGGATTACTAAAACGTAACGATTTGAAGAAAACATTTTACTATTGGCTCGCCACACTGTTCTTTTACTAACCTTTTTTTTATCTGCTTTCTTTTTAATAAGAAAAAAAAAATGCGTCATAAGGTTTAAAACGCAGAAAAGTGCTAGGCGCGGGGCTACGCCACGAACCACACTAGGGAAGCTTGCATGACCCATTGCTGGATAGAGTAGAAACACATTTCTTTAAAAAAAAAAACACAACTATCTTCAATGAACATTTATTATGAAAAATGTGGATTCCAAACATAATCTATACTATAATGTAGAAAGTAAGGCGTATGCATGGGTGTATATAGGTAGAAATAAAAAACCGTTTGGCTAGTCTTGATGAAACGTGACATAAATGTTTCTTGTGTACTAACGGGAACTGTAACGTATGTATAGTAGCCCTTAAACAAACTTAAGACCCTTCAAAGTTGTCCAACTGTATGAAAGCATTACTATTTCATGGATCTAGGTCATTATAGACATGTTTACATGAGCCAGGGTCGTAATGATCTAGATCTATTTGTAAGAACTACACATTGCAAAGATAGTTTTTTACATTGACACATGAAAATAAAAAATATATTTCATTCATTTCATTATTTAATAAAATTAACCCTCAAATTTGTCTATCAGAAGCATTTTTACATAGAATTCGTTACTTATATCTGCGCATTTAAACGTCCTGGCGTACATTCTTTCATTAGACAAGACCGAAATGTTACATAGATGTCAAATCCTAGGTCAAATTCAACTATAACATGATAGAGCTACTCTTCGCAAAGATAGTTTTATACTTTAACATATGAACATACTAAATATAGTCCATTCATTTCATATTTTAATCAAATTAACCTTCAAATTTGTTTTTCTAAAGCTTTTTTCATAAATTCGTTCGCTATAGCTGCGAAGTGTGACTTAAGCCAGTTGACATAGGCCCACTATATATACATTTTAATAGTTCCATTCATGTGTCGCATTGGCCTACATTTAACAAGCGCTGTGTAAGCACACTATGTTTGGACAGACAAGATGATGCCCTATATGGGGGATATTAAATATACTAACATACAAAAATTAATAAGCTTATTGTGTCCTTGAAATCACTCTTATAAATATATATAGATCTACATCTATTATAGTAGTATCTAGAGTTCTAGACTCTAGATCTAGATTCAAATATATTTAAAAGCCTACCAGGAAAGGTTTTTATTTAAAAAAAGGATTTTAGGTCGATAACCTATTTTAATAGCTCCATTTATATTATTTTTACATTCACTTTCGCTTTATACTAATGACAATATTATTTTGTTTAATTGTTTTTAATACACTATATCAGTAACAATATACCCCACACGCACATTAAGACCCGTAGGCTGCGGGTAATATATTGCTAGTCTTCTTAATATATAAAGTATAAAGGCTTATGTATGTATGTATGTCCCGCATAGAAATCAAAACCGCTTGACCAATCTTGATAAAACTTGGTATTAAAGTTTCATAGATCCACCCACAACCAGAAGGGTAAATCCGTTTCCACAGCATTTTATATTAGATACGGGTAAACCCATTTTCACACTCTACTCCCATTTTCGTTGCAAAGTGTCAAAGAAAATGATCAGGAGACATTCGCCATGTTTGACTCAGATCTACATCCAATACCTAATACCTAAACTAAGGCTCGTAGGCCGCGGGTAATATCCGGCTAGTCAATATATAAATGGGAAGAAAAAAGTAGTATTGTGTTATATTGTTCTTTCCCAATACTTGTTAAAACCTTCTGGGATCCAACTATGGGAGACTTCAGCGCTCATCCAGGTCGCAAGCAGCCAAGGCGGGGGGGGGGGGGGGGGGGTGCGAACGAAATTATTTGTATCTAGGGAGGCGCTAATGGTAGAAGTTTGAGAAACACTGACTTGAAAAATAGAAACCAGATCTTATACGCCAAAAATTAACCAGAAGAAGATCGATATTTAAATTTATTTTAAAATCTTCAATGCACATGACATTGTACCAAAGGAAGGCATTGTTCCGAGACAGAATATTATACAAAATATTCAGAAATTTTACGCCCATTTCAATAACCCACAAATTAGGTATTTAAGATAATAAAAATTTAACAATTTAGTAATATATTTTAGAGTTTGAGCTATAAAAGTTAATTACGAGAACTTACAAAAAAAGCCCACAAAAGAGGCAAAGAAAAGAGGCCCAAGGATTCCTATGATGATAAAGCTAAAATTGAATAGCGCCAATTCTGAGGTTTCCTTAAAAAAAATAATAATTATCCTATAAAATACAGAATTTTTTCAAAAAAAAAATAAAAATAAATGACATAGCACTATAGAACTGCATCTCTCACTCCATTTTTAAGTTATTTCACTTATTTAATATCAATCAAATAATTAATCACAAATAAATTAACGCATTCTTGTTTTGTTAGGTACAATAAATAATTGTTTAAAGTTCCAACTTGATCCGAAGAATGGGTGTGGGAAAGAGATTCTCAAGCAGAGATGGAAATAGCCCCTCAAGACTACATTGCTTCACACCTTCCCCCCCCCCCTCCCCTCATTCAGAATGTGCACCAATAAATCGATTTCAAACTGAAGTCATCGCTTGGCACCAGGAGAACTGTCTCGGTCAATGATCGATAATCCGAGACTAATCCAAGATTAGCTGCCCTTAGACTAAATGTTCATTAGCGTGGACTAGAGTAGCCAAGAGAAGGTAATCCTAGAAGCTTAACCTCTCTCTTACTCAAAGATGTTAACGTCTAGATGCGTTGTCTCGTCTGTGTTCTGTGTCATCTCTGAACAAAATTGTTCAAAGTTGTCTAAGAAGTAAATAATTTTTTTTTCATATATGGCCGATAACGGAGAGTGGGGGGGGGGGGGGGGGGGGGTGAGCGGTAAAGCGCTTGGCTTCCGAATCGAGGTGTAGCGGGTCTGAAACATGTTGAAAATTGGGATTTTGGGTTTCTCAATTTCCATCCACCTTTAATGGGTACCTGATATTAGTTGGGGAAAAGTAAATGTGGTTGGTCGTTGTGCTGGTTACATGACACCCCCGTTATCCACGGGCTACAGAAACAGATGACCTTTTCATCATCTGATCTAGAGATCGAAAGGAGACAATACTCCACTTATATATGGGCTATAACTCTATGTGAGGGTGATATTATCTCTTTAAATACGACTTGGTAATTACATTAAGAAATCTAATTCCGATAACTCAAATTCCTATGTTAATTCCGGAAAAACTTTATCGAGCTAAAACATTACAGAATTCCTATTTATGAAAAAAAACTAGTTAATGCTTTAAGTTGAAATCATTAATAAATCACTGAAAATTCCTGTCAATATATAATATTAATAATAGATTCATAAGATATTAATGAAGAAGTTTTGAAACTTTTTTATATTCTCTCTAGAATTAGCTTCTCTGATAGCCTGTAGTCCATGATCCACCCTACAATCCACTTTCATCAATAGCAAAAATATACTATTGTTCGAAATGTAAATAATTTTTTTTTTTAAATTTAAACTTAGGCCTTCACGATAATAATTACGCGCCACTGTGAATAGCTAGCAATTTGGTGTATCCGGTGTACAGAAAATATGTAGTTTTGATTAGCTTTGTAATGTGGAAGGTACAGGATACATTTTGTGCATTTGGTAGCGTTGGAAAATAAAACATCTACGCTCCTTCGCTTATATTTAGTAAGAACCCTTGATTTTAATATAATGACGCGGTGGCGGAGTGGTTAAGCGCTCGACTTCCGAACCTGGGGTCCTGGGTTCGAATCTCGGTGATACCGGGATTTTGAATTTCGGGATTTTTAGGGCGCCCCTGAATCCACCTTACTCTGATGGGTACCTGACTTAAGTTGAGAAAAGTAAAGCTGGCCACATAACCGTTGGTCATAGAAACAGATGACCTGAACATCATCTGCCCCATAGGTCGCATGGTCTGAAAGGGAAATTTTACATGCTTGCATCATTGCTTGGAGTTGAACCTTGATGACTACACTTTCCAAAAGGTACACATGCAAAAATGCGCTTTTGGTCAGTGGTCAACGTGTTTGGCTGGTCAAATTTAGCAGGGCAGCAAACGTTTGTATCTTTAATACAATGCAATGATTTGAGTGCCAGGCAGACGCAACTAGCCTTCGCATGCTGGGATGTGGACAAAGACCATATTTGTCAGCAGTTACTAGCTCTGGCTGATCCTCACCTGGTTTGGCCCGGTCAGTCGAGACGGATTGCAGGGGTGTGGCCTTTGTCGCATTCTGACAACTGCGTGGAGCCACAGGCGAGAACTGAGCTCTGAGCAGTGGCGTAGCATCCATGGCGCAAAGGGGTTCAATGAACCCTGGCCCACGACCATTTTTGGGCCCATACCCGATGGCGTTACAAACATGGGGCCAGGGTTAGATTTATCTATATGCAACATAAGCTATAGGGTTGGGGGCCCTCAAGAAATATTTAGGCCTAGTAGTTCCATATAATATCTGAAATAATATGGGGTTCCCTTATCTCAAATAGCTTAGGGCCTTTTAAGTCTTAATACGGCACGTGACTAATGACCAATTGTGATCTGCCCTACATAAGCCCTTTTAATATTTGACAGAGGGGAGGGGGCCCATCAACATATTCTTGAACCCGGGCCCACAGGTACCTTGCTACGCCACTGGCTCTGAGTGGAGACAAAGGTGAAAATGCTGTTCAGGGAGCCCGACTGCCCAGTAGACGGAGGGGACTCCTCCTCCTACAGAACCCCATACACCTTTAAGTACAATACTGTGAAGTGAAATTGTGTGTAAATAGTCACTCACCACCACAGCATTGAGTCCAAAGATTAAGAAGGAGTACCGTACATCACGTGGCCCTAGTTGTTCTCTTAATGTTTTCCCGAAACCAAACTCAGACAATAGATTACACAAATTTCCCAAAGCGTCTTGAGATAAATAAATAATTATCATGACCAATAATTATGAAGTTTCGAAAGTCTTGTCAACTGCATTACACAATTTAAATTATTGTATCCGAAGATTGTATGCAGAAACTTAAAAAACCTTTCTAAACTACTAACAAATTAAATATTTAAATTGGATAAAAATAAAGACTTAATTTTCTCAGGTTTTTAAAATCTTTCTAGGTAGAAGATGTACAATGATAAATAGATAATTGATCTAATCATGAACAAAGCTTAGGAATATTTACAGAACGAAGTATAGATATTTCTGAATCGAATGCAACGCTATGCAATATTATATCAGGATTAATATACGTGACGAACTCCCAGCTAAGCCATCAGACAGAGAAGGTGAAAGAAATAGACATACTTTAGAGAAATGTGTTATTCAGTGTGCTGATAAAAATGTGGAACTTGTTCCTGCACTGACCAAAACAATGCTAGAAACTTTGAAAAATAGAAACGTTTAGTTCATAGTTTGTTTTATTGTGTTATAAAAGAAGTCAATTTTAGTGCTATGCAAGATGTTGTTCATATAGTAGATAAGCATTGGAAATGTTTTTGTTTTGTTTTTCCACCGATGACTTCGAAGATAATTTTATTAATGAGCTGATAGAAGAAAATAAACAACTTTGCACATTTAAAAAAAAAAAAAAAATCCAAGTATGCACAAAGCAAGTTATCGTCATTTTGACTATTTGAAAGCTTAAAAAAAATCACAGAATTAATAAGTAACATAAAAAAGGTTTTAAAAAATGGATGATTCCATTTTATGAGGTTGTCTGTGATTGAGCAGAATAATAAATTTGCTTTTAATATTTAATGAAACTGATTAAAAAAAAAAAAACTGTTTTATTTTATTCCCCTTCGAATTCCCCCCCACTCCTTGAAAATATGCTGGCGTATACATGTTTGTTTGTAAAATGTTTGTAAAATGTTTGTAAAATGTTTCTAGAATATTTGTAGAATGTATGTAAAATGTTTGTAGAATGTTTGTAAAATGTTTGGTTGTAAAAAGGTTTGTAAAATGTTTGTTTGTAAATTATTTGTACAATGTTTGTAAAATGTTTGTTTGTACAATGTTTGTAGAATGTTTGTAAAATGTTTGTAAAATGTTTGTTTGTAAACTATTTTATAAAATGTTTGTAAAATGTTTGTATGTAAAATATTTTATAAAATGTTTATAAAATGTTTGTAAAATGTTTGTAAAATATTTTGTTTGTAAAATATTTGTAAAATGTTTGTAAACTGTTTGTAAACTGTTTGTAAACTGTTTGTAAACTGTTTGTAAACTGTTTGTAAAATGCTTGTAAAATGTATCAGAGTTGTAGATAGTTTTCTTTCTATCCCAAACCTCCCGCAGGACGACGGGGGATGGGAAAGGGCAGGGTTTGAATCCGGGACCATCAATGAATCCGAACGACAGTTCAGCGACCAGGCAGCCACATTAAGTTTGATGATGCAGATCCAGACATAGTGACATTAAAAGACTGTCGTCTAGACAAGAATACTGGATCTAGATATATGGTTTAGAACAGTGGTGGGCAAATTACGACCCACGGGCCAGATGCGGTCTGCCGGAGTGCTTTATGTTTTCATAAAAATATTCATTAAAAAATTCGGAACAATTGGGCGACGATTTGTAAGAAAAATTAAAGTAATGTAGGTCGATTTCTTTTTCAAAACACAATCTGGAACATTCTTTACCGATAGAAACTCTTGTGCGATGTTTCAGCTAGAAAATTAAATGTAAAATAAGTTTAAAAAAGGTTTTTACAATAATTGTTTCTAGTAAATTACTTTCTTTTTTTTTATATTGATAATTAAACTATAGTGACGTGTTGTCCAAGAATATAATTGTCAAGTATGCGATTTTAAACAATAATTTGGCATAATTTATTTTTTTTATAAAACAATATCCGGAACAAATTTATAGTTAATGAAACATAAAACAGTATAGAGATGTTCATTTAGCATTTATATGCTATTTACATTTAAAAAAAACGGAACTTTTAAGCATGGAAATTAAATGTAATTAGAATTAATTAAATTAGAAGAGCAAACAAACATTCGTTGGCATTGATTTGTTTTTACAAAAACATCCGGAACAATCTATTATATATACTTAAAACTATTAAGATGTTTGGGAATAAACATTAAAGATTAAGTCAGATTTTCAATAGCTTTTAGAGTTTTTTTTTATCTAAACGTGACGGACGGACTGACACACAGACAAAACGCAAAAAAAAAAAAATAATAAAAAAATAAGTGTCTTTTATCCTGATGGGGGCAATAAATAAAATCTGATTATTTAAAACTTTTTGAGGGAACTAGTTTAGTACCATGTCTTGCCGCTACTTGTCACGCTACTGCACGAAAGTCGTTGTATAAAAATTCCATTTTAAAAAATGTGATGACATTTACATACAAAGTGTATTCTTACCTTAGCAGCTAGTTGACCAGAAAAAAAGAAACAGTTAACTAATATTTATATTTCTTGTTAACATTTCTTGCACATTTTATAAATATATTTAACTAAGTGATACTGAAAATGCTTCGATTTAATGCTACCTTTGTTAACACATTAAAAAATTACCTCCCTTACATTTATGTTATTGTTTTATAATTGGTGTATCTTTATGAAAAAATCGCTTGCATAATTAATTTTATAAACTAAACGGTTTGCTTTAAGAAAACAAAAAGTAACCGTTGCACCTAAACTTTGCAAGCCGCATCGCATGGTGAAAATTTTTTTTTTTTTTCTCTTCTAGTTTCTGAAATCTGAGTGTGACAGATTGGACAGACGGACTCTTTGCAGAAACCTAATAGCGGCTTTTCACCTTACGGGGCCGCTAAAAAACCAATCCTAATAAAATACTCAAAAATGAAACAAAGATAGAGGCACATTTCTTATTCAATACGCTAGGAAAATTCATACAAATGCTCCTTCTGCCCTAGTGCTATTAGAGTATGGAAAGGGTTGCCTGAATCAGACAGGGAAAACCAACATTTTAGCAGAGTTTAAGTCACTGATTAACATGCATAAATAGGTCTATTGGAGTGATCAGAGGTCTAATTCTACATGATCTATAACCTCTACATTTAGAGTGATCAGAGGTCTAATTCTACATGATCTATAACCTCTACATTTAGAGTGATCAGAGGTCTAATTCTACATGATCTATAACCTCTACATTTAGAGCGATCAGAGGTCTAATTCTACATGATCTATAACCTCTACATTTAGAGCGATCAGAGGTCTAATTCTACATGATCTATAACCTCTACATTTAGAGCGATCAGAGGTCTAATTCTACATGATCTATAACCTCTACATTTAGAGCGATCAGAGGTCTAATTCTACATGATCTATAACCTCTACATTTAGAGCGATCAGAGGTCTAATTCTACATGATCTATAACCTCTACATTTAGAGCGATCAGAGGTCTAATTCTTAATCGACTATCAAACGTAAAACTATAGCCTTTGAGTCGACTAATGTTGTCTCGTCTTGTCCTTATCCCACAAAGTTTCTTCTATTGCAGACAGTCACGCTGGTGTCAACAGTGCCGAACATTTTCCCCAGATTATATTATAGATTATAGTTTATTATTAAAGATCATTAGTGGATATATTTTGTAAGGTCTTCACCCTAATTACATTTGATTGTTTTCGTATTTCAGAACGCTTTTGATAAAATCTTTGATCTGGCGTATCCCATGAAAAATGGTCATTCAGGTAACAGGTAAGTCTTCGAGATCCCCACGTTGTTTTATTTCTTGTTCAACACCTGGAACCTAGTACACACCTTTTTGTCTAGCTTACCTGTACCTCCATCACTTTTGTCGTTTATACAATTTTCCTTATTTTTTCTTGAGCTGTTTATTTGTTTAAAGTTTTTCTTTGCCTTCGTTTTTGGTTTTTGTTTTGGTTTGATAATTGGTAGTGAAATGCTAAGACTGAGCAGTTAAATACGTATACTGTAGATATTTGTCCAGATGATAAAGAGAATAAAGCTAATAAAGAATATGGGATTTATCTTATCTTATAAAATAAAGACGTTACTTCAAAAAAAGATGATGATTACGTCCGACGCGTCATGCATCTAGTCATGCATGTTAAGCAATGACTTAAATTCTGCCAAGTCACTGGTTTTCCTGGCTAACTCAGGCAACCCATTCCATGCTCTAATAGCGCTAGGGAAGAAGGAGTATTTGTACACATTTGTCCTAGCATATTGAACGATGATTTAAAACAGATTCGTCAAGGAGATAATATAACCCTTAGCTCAAAATACGCATGGCTCTATTGAAAAAATTTTTTTTTAAATAAATCTCAAAGTTTAAGTCTAAAGATGCCGTGGCCTAATAAAACGTATTGAAATGAATGTAGACTTGTGTAGCCTAGGTAGAAGAGTGATAACAAAACAGCTGTATGAACTGATTAGGGCATTGAAGATACTTGAGATAATTCAGTTAGGCTGAATAATAGAAAACAAACATGGCTTTTATGTTTACAAGGGCTATATCAACTCCCTCTGTCTGTCTGTCTGTCTGGTAAAAAAAAAAAAGATGGTACATGTAATTTTTTCGACACCAAATCTCGGATAAAGCTGAAAATGCGCATACTTATTTCTTTTACCAGACAACTCAGCAATCAATAAAAAGTGACCAATTACCAATTAACTATTGGTAATGAATTATTTACGAACAAGAGAAAAAAAATTGTACTTGAATGAACCTAACGGTATAAGCCGACATTGTCCCCCTTTGTAGGTCGCCTCTTAAATTTAAAGTAAGTTTTGAACAAACTATAGGTCTAGACAGTCGACTGTATAAATAGACTCTTTGCTAGCAGGGTGGTTGAGCTTGAGGAAGCTTGAACCGAATTTGAATTCAGTTCGTTCCCCTTTTTCTGAAAAAAAAATGGGTTGAAAAGCGATCATGGGTAAATTTATCAAATATTCTGTACTTTCTCATACCCTCCGCCACGACTTTCCAGACTGGTCCAGATTTGGGATTGGACTATTAGAGTATTGAGATAGTTAAAACCATGAGCTAACGCTGGATAAGATACATTGGTAAACATATTTCTAATCGCCGCACAGATTTGTGTGTTTGTTTATTGTTGGTCTCATTCCATTTACAAAATGAATGACATGACTGATCCAAACGAACTGATACAATAACACTTCTGGTGTTGTTGTTTTTTTTAAGTATTTGTATGTTTTTTTGTTGTTTTTTTTTGTATCCTCTTTCACAAACTTGATATAAACTCACAACGTCTGTTAGTCTGTCTGTTAGTCTGTCTGTTAGTCTGTCTGTTAGTCTGTCTGTTAGTCTGTCTGTTAGTCTGTCTGTTAGTCTGTCTGTTAGTCTGTCTGTTAGTCTGTCTGTTAGTCTGTCTGTTAGTCAATCTGTTAGTCTGTCTGTTAGTCTGTCTGTTAGTCTGTCTGTTAGTCTGTCTGTTAGTCTGTCTGTTAGTCAATCTGTTAGTCTGTCTGTTAGTCTGTCTGTTAGTCTGTCTGTTAGTCTGTCTGTTAGTCTGTCTGTTAGTCTGTCTGTTAGTCTGTCTGCTACAAATCTAGTACACCTTTTCCGCCGACTACCCATTCTAGGATCATATTTAAATTAGGCACAACTATAGATTGTCGATGACACTACATGAATCAATAAAAAATTAACCAGTTAGTTAATCAATTAATGTTTATTAATTAATTTTTACAGAAATAAGTGGAGTCAAACCTTGCAGCATTGAGAGATATTGCAGTGATTTAGCGATTCTTTCCTTTAGATAAGCTTTTTAAAAATTAATTTGTTATATTTTGCTTGTTTAGGAAGTGGACTTTTAAAAAAGTAATACAGTGAAGATTGTTTCCCCTGTTTTCCCACATCTTTCTCCTGTCAGTGACTGAATAGGCGTGACTATGAAATTGATTGAATACTTATACAAAGAACCTGTGCTAAAATGCTATGTGACAAGATCTCATTTAGTTGAATTACACACTCTAGAATTCGATGCATAAGCAAAATCAGGACTTAATCCCTTCGGCTAAAAAAGGGATCTTTATTGGCTCTTCTAACCAAGCATTGTTTTCCAAACTGTGTTCCGTGGAACACTAGTGTTCCCTCAATTTGGTGAACCCTAATAGTGTTCCACGAGTCCTGAATAGATGTTCCACGAACTGCTGGAATAATTAACTAGTAGGCTACCACGAGAACTAATCTCTCTAAAGAAAAATAAGCCAAGTGTTCCACTAAAAATGTGAAAAGTATTCCAGAGTTCCACTAAAAATGTGAAAAGTGTTCCCGTAAGGAAAAAGGTTTGCGAATCACTGGCTCACAGAATAGGCTTATTTAAGAAGTTTTATTTTTTGTGCGGTCAAAGTTTATTTATAGGTGGTATTTTTTCTTTCTCTTCCGAAATGTGAAACCGAAGCCATGTTACGTCTGCTATCTTCTGTCTCCTGTCCTGTCTGAAACAACGATTGGTTACCCCCTGACCTTGACATTCACTGATTTTACTTAGAAGTCTTCTACTTCGCTGTCACGTCTCCAGGTTTTCCTAGGTCACGTGGTTTGTTCTTAGCTGGTAGTTTTAGGATTCATTTAATAAATAACATTTTATAAGTCTTCATTTATCCAATTTTTATAGGGCTTTTTTTTTTATTTAGAAGAACCATTTTTATTGAACTTTAAGACAACATTTAACTTTTATTATAAAGACAGTGGCTTTGTTATAAAGATAACTTGAAAGTAATTATGTTATTTTTGGAAAGATTGAAACTTTTTTTTAGTTCTATTTATAGTTACTCCAACCAAAGGCGTCCCTCCACCGTCCTATTTGTGTTGTTATGGTACGATTAGGAATGGGCCTCATTCACCAATCGTAAACAAACAAACATTTTGCCACGTGGTTCTCCATCACTTCTATACAAATTACGCAATCCATAAAGGCTGTCACGTGATACGTTTTTTTCCATTGTTTTATCAATATTATCACGTGGCTAAAAGTTGTTTGTTTACGATTGGTGAATGAGGTCCATAAGTTATCTGTTTCATAGAAAGGGCATGTTTTGACTTAAAAGACACGGGCGCGACTAGTAAAAACAAGACTAAAAGAGACGTACAGTTATTTCAAGATACAAACATTTGGCTTCTCTGGCCGAATTCAATTATTTTCTATTCAAGCTTTGAAAAATTTTAACCTTCAAACTAGAGTTTAACCAGTGTGGCCAACGAGCTCGTAATTGTTTACCACAACGATATACACCAACTGTCCAATTTCTAGGAAAATCGTTAGAGCGTTTTTTTATGATCCGTGTCCAGGTTTTTCTCAGAAGGCTCCATGATTACACAATAAGTATTTTTACATTGTAAAATGTAGAATAATTTCTAAATAAGAGCTAAAATTTACTTTAAAGTATACTGCATATAGGCTTAAAGACTGAGTAAATATCAATTACAGGCATAATGTCATCTAGAATCTGAATTTCACATCTTATTTACTTGTTGATATAAAAATTGGATACACATTTATATCTCTAGTACGTCTTAATATATTGACTGGATATAAATGTACTTTTAAGCTGATACTCCTCTGTCAATCTCAGAGCACAAGGCTCGTACCCACTGAAGCTTCTATATGTAATGTGTTTATGTTGTCCACTTGTCTTTGTGAGAGATATACAATTAGATAGAGCCATCGTTTGTCTAATACATGCCTAACGGCTGTCTGTGTAGGCTCTATCGAAATTGTTAGTGAACGGATGCTGCGAGGGTGGGGGAGGGGCTAGCTGGGGCTTGTGACCTTTGACCACTGGGGTGGTAATTTGCATACGGGCGAAATGACTCTGGATCAGAAGAATGTTTTTTTGGACATTCCGATGGTCTAGAGGTCAGTTTCGCTTGGTGCGTTATCGCTAGGCGGTGGTGTCGAATCCGGAGTCACAGGTTCGAGCCTCGGTCGGCGCATGCCCTTATTTTCGTAGCATTTTAATTCACTACTTTCTCTCTTAAAAACTTGGTCCCTGGTGCTGTTATTCATTTATGTTTAATATATGTATGTATCATTTGTTTCAGCACCTAGCTTCACTTCTATGTTTACATTTACTGCTATAAATAGCAGGCCAATCAGCCATTCCTAGCTCGTCCCTCGGTATAAGCCCATCATTGCAGGCCATTCTCCGTGTCTTCCGTCGAAGTCGTCCCTCACTCCGGGGCGCCCTATTTACCAATCAATTGTGCAGGAACTCGAGCAGCTAACAAGAGCGCCCTACGAGGTCTATTCCGGGCTGCTTCCGCCCTTCCCTCGCCCACTCCCCACCTACAATTTTTTTTTTTTTTTTTTTTTTGGGTTTTGGTCATTGACGTTCTGAGGTTGTCCCTCAGAGAACATTTTAATGACTTCAACGTTATAAGGACTACGTCAATTGAATTATCTTATTTTTTCTGGAACGTCAACCAGGGTTAACATTATAGGAAAAAAAATTAAAATAATGGGGAGCGGGGAAGGTGCAAAGGGATTTGAAGTTAGTAAGTTTGCCAAATACTGAAGAAAAAGAAACGCCTATAGGGCTACAAAAGAAGAGAAAAAAAAGCTAGCATACAAATAATAGGCTAGACTAAATGATGAATACAATGGAATTAGCCAAATTTAATTTATAGGAATACAATGTCACCCAATCTGGACGCATCTGTAATTGAGACAAGAATATAAAGAAAACAAATTGTCTGGTTATCATTCCGTTAACGTGTAGCTCTAGACAGTCCAAATAAATCATATTAGCTTGTGAACAAAAATAATTAAACTTATATTTTTAAACCAAAAAGGAGTTAATTTTGATTGACCGTATATAGCTTCAACTTCAATGTAGATGTAGGTGGAAACAGAAGACGTTTGAGCGATTTAAAACCCACCTCACTCCATAAGTACAATAAACAACACTGCCTTCCTTCTGTGACCCTCAACTACCTTACATCAGCGGTTCGCTTCTAGTTATAATCTAATGGTCTTTACTCGTGGTTACATCAGAATCTATTCAGCCATTTTTTTAATTATTTTTTTTTATCTGAAAAATTAAATTTTATTAGAAGTCAAAACTTAATGTAATGTACAAGATGAACTCAAACTGAATATGTCACTAAGAGCTTCTTTTTTTCTCGAAATTTACATTTCTTCAGATGATGGCCTTATTTATCGTATTAAAGTTTCTACAAGGAATTTTTAAAAAAAGTCGTAAAAATAGCACACTAATCATGTATAGTCGATTGATAGGATCAGGCACAATCACCTTTAAAACTACTATTATAGGCTACAACAGCCAGTACGAACACTTTCATACTATGTCATTTATATGAAACATGGCGTTAACGGCGAGATAAATATTACAAGATTTTGTTGTAATTAGAAAACTGCAGTATTTATGCATAAATTCTGTATAAATTCTGTATAAATTCTGTATAAATTCTGTATAAATTCTGTTCTTCGGCTGTACTTTAGGAGAATGACATTTATTTTCGGTTCTAATTTTTAAAAATATCTTGCTTCTAATTAAAGAACCTTTGTTATACCCTGAAGACTTTGCCACTTTGATAGACATTGCACTTTAAAAGCTTCCAATCCTCTAGATTTCCGGTCCATCACATCAAGCTAAACATTAAACGCATCGCTCTCTATTTTTAAACGAAATAAAAAATTAGAATTTAACGTTTAGGAGTCTTTAAATAAAGAAGTATTCGAATATAAAGTGGCCCTAGTTTAAACATTTCTCAGTTAGATGGTCGAAAGTAGATTGAAAAATAACAACCTTCCCTAGTCAGCAGAAGTGATAAAGAAAGAGCCGGAAGTAGTTTCGAGAGAGGTCAGTGTCCACGTGACGTCTCTCTCTATGTATATATATTGTTATAATTCTGTACCTATGCCGACGCATGTGGTGCGCAAAAGTGCGCTGTACCACTCAAGTTGAACAGATCTAGAGAGAAACTAGGGACAGTGAATTCCGGTTCAGATCTAGAGAGAAACTAGGGACAGTGAATTCCGGTTCAGATCTAGAGAGAAACTAGGGACAGTGAATTCCGGTTGTGATCTAGAGAGAAACTAGGGACAGTGAATTCCGGTTGTGATCTAGAGAGAAACTAGGGACAGTGAATTCCGGTTGTGATCTAGAGAGAAACTAGGGACAGTGAATTCCGGTTCAGATCTAGAGAGAAACTAGGGACAGTGAATTCCGGTTGTGATCTAGAGAGAAACTAGGGACAGTGAATTCCGGTTGTGATCTAGAGAGAAACTAGGGACAGTGAATTCCGGTTGTGATCTAGAGAGAAACTAGGGACAGTGAATTCCGGTTGTGATCTAGAGAGAAACTAGGGACAGTGAATTCCGGTTCAGATCTAGAGAGAAACTAGGGACAGTGAATTCCGGTTGTGATCTAGAGAGAAACTAGGGACAGTGAATTCCGGTTCAGATCTAGAGAGAAACTAGGGACAGTGAATTCCGGTTGTGATCTAGAGAGAAACTAGGGACAGTGAATTCCGGTTGTGATCTAGAGAGAAACTAGGGACAGTGAATTCCGGTTCAGATCTAGAGAGAAACTAGGGACAGTGAATTCCGGTTGTGATCTAGAGAGAAACTAGGGACAGTGAATTCCGGTTGTGATCTAGAGAGAAACTAGGGACAGTGAATTCCGGTTCAGATCTAGAGAGAAACTAGGGACAGTGAATTCCGGTTGTGATCTAGAGAGAAACTAGGGACAGTGAATTCCGGTTGTGATCTAGAGAGAAACTAGGGACAGTGAATTCCGGTTCAGATCTAGAGAGAAACTAGGGACAGTGAATTCCGGTTGTGATCTAGAGAGAAACTAGGGACAGTGAATTCCGGTTGTGATCTAGAGAGAAACTAGGGACAGTGAATTCCGGTTCAGATCTAGAGAGAAACTAGGGACAGTGAATTCCGGTTGTGATCTAGAGAGAAACTAGGGACAGTGAATTCCGGTTCAGATCTAGAGAGAAACTAGGGACAGTGAATTCCGGTTGTGATCTAGAGAGAAACTAGGGACAGTGAATTCCGGTTGTGATCTAGAGAGAAACTAGGGACAGTGAATTCCGGTTCAGATCTAGAGAGAAACTAGGGACAGTGAATTCCGGTTGTGATCTAGAGAGAAACTAGGGACAGTGAATTCCGGTTGTGATCTAGAGAGAAACTAGGGACAGTTAATTCCGGTTCAGATCTAGAGAGAAACTAGGGACAGTGAATTCCGGTTGTGATCTAGAGAGAAACTAGGGACAGTGAATTCCGGTTGTGATCTAGAGAGAAACTAGGGACAGTGAATTCCGGTTCAGATCTAGAGAGAAACTAGGGACAGTGAATTCCGGTTGTGATCTAGAGAGAAACTAGGGACAGTGAATTCCGGTTGTGATCTAGAGAGAAACTAGGGACAGTGAATTCCGGTTCAGATCTAGAGAGAAACTAGGGACAGTGAATTTCGGTTCAGATCTAGAGAGAAACTAGGGACAGTGAATTCCGGTTGTGATCTAGAGAGAAACTAGGGACAGTGAATTCCGGTTGTGATCTAGAGAGAAACTAGGGACAGTGAATTCCGGTTGAGATCTAGAGAGAAACTAGGGAGAGTCAATTCCGGTTCAGATCTAGAGAGAAACTAGGGACAGTGAATTCCGGTTCAGATCTAGAGTGGAACTAGGGACACTAAATTCCGGTTCAGATCTAGAGTGGAACTAGGGACACTGAATTCCGGTTTAGATCTAGAGTGGAACTAGGGACACTGAATTCCGGTTCAGATCTAGAGTGGAACTAGGGACACTGAATCCAGGCTTATATCTAGAGTGGAACTAGGGACACTGAATTCCGGTTCAGATCTAGAGTGGAACTAGGGATACTGAAAAATCCAGTTCAGATCTAGAGTGGAACTAGGGACACTGAAAAATCCAGTTCAGATCTAGAAAGGAACTAGGGACACTGAAAAATCCAGTTCAGATCTAGAGTGGAACTAGGGACACTGAATTCCAGTTCAGATCTAGAGTGGAAAATAGGGACACTGAATTCCAGTTCAGATCTAGAGTGGAACTAGGGACACTGAAAAATCCAGTTCAGATTTAGAGTGGAACTAGGGACACTGAATTCCGGTTCAGATCTAGAGAGGAACTAGGGACACTGAATTCCGGTTCAGATCTAGAGTGGAACTAGGGACACTAAATTTCGGTTCAGATCTAGAGTGGAACTAGGGACACTGAATTATGGTTCAGATCTAGAGTGGAACTAGGGACATTACATTCCGGTTCAGATCTAGAGAGGAACTAGGGACACTGAATTATGGTTCAGATCTAGAGTGGACCTAGGGACACTAAATTCCGGTTCAGATCTAGAGAGGAACTAGGGACACTGAATTCCGGTTCAGATCTAGAGAGGAACTAGGGACACTGAATTCCGGTTCAGATCTAGAGTGGAACTAGGGACACTAAATTTCGGTTCAGATCTAGAGTGGAACTAGGGACACTGAATTATGGTTCAGATCTAGAGTGGAACTAGGGACATTACATTCCGGTTCAGATCTAGAGAGGAACTAGGGACACTGAATTATGGTTCAGATCTAGAGTGGACCTAGGGACACTAAATTCCGGTTCAGATCTAGATTCGATCTAGGGACACTGAATTCCAGTTCATATCTAGAGTGGAACTAGGGACACTGAAAAATCCAGTTCAGAGCTAGAGTGGAACTATGGACACTGAAAAATCCAGTTCAGATTTAGAGTGGAACTAGGGACACTGAATTCCGGTTCAATTCTAGAGTGGAACTAGTGACACTGAAATCCGGTTCAGATCTAGAGTGGAACTAGGGACACTGAAAAATACAGTTCAGATCTAGATTTGAATAAATGACACTGAATTCCAGTTCAGATCTTGAGTGGAACTAGGGACACTGAATTCCGTTTCAGATCTAGAGTGGAACTAGGGACACTGAAAAATCCAGTTCAGATCTAGAGTGGAACTAGGGACACTGAAAAATCCAGTTTAGATCTAGAACTAGGGACACTGAATTATGGTTCAGATCTAGGGTGGACCTAGGGACACTAAATTCCGGTTCAGATCTAGAGTGGAACTAGGGACACTGAATTCCGGCTTATATCTAGAGTGGAACTAGGGACACTGAATTCCGGTTTAGATCTAGAGTGGAACTAGGGACACTGAAAAATTTAGTTCAGATCTAGAGTGGAACTAGGGACACTGAATTCCGGTTTAGATCTAGAGTGGAACTAGGGACACTGAATTCCGGTTCAGATCTAGAATGGAACTAGGGACACTGAAAAATCCAGTTCAGATCTAGAGTGGAACGAGGGACACTGAAATACGGTTCAGATCTAGATTCGATCTAGGGACACTGAATTCCAGTTTATATCTAGAGTGGAAAATAGGGACACTGAAAAATCCAGTTCAGATCTAGAGTGGAACTATGGACACTGAAAAATCCAGTTCAGATCTAGAGTGGAACTAGGGACACTTAAATTCCGGTTTAGATCTAGAGTGGAACTAGGGACACTGAATTCCAGTTCAGATCTAGAGTGGAACTAGGGACACTGAAAAATCCAGTTCAGATCTAGAGTGGAACTAGGGACACTGAATTCCGGTTCAGATCTAGAGAGGAACTAGGGACACTAAATTCCGGTTCAGATCTAGAGTGGAACTAGGGACACTGAAAAATACAGTTCATATCTAGATTTGAATTAGGGACACTAAATTCCGGTTCAGATCTAGAGTGGAACTAGGGACACTAAATTCCGGTTCAGATCTAGAGTGGAACTAGGGACACTGAAAAATCCAGTTCAGATCTAGAGTGGAACTAGGGACACTGAAAAATCCAGTTTAGATCTAGAGCGGAACTAGGGACACTGAATTCCGGTTCAGATATAGAGTGGATCTTGGGACACTGAATTCCAGTTCAGATCTTGAGTAAAAAATAGGGACACTGAAAAATCCAGTTTAGATCTAGAGTGGAACTAGGGACACTGAATTCCGGTTCAGATCTAGAGAGGAACTAGGGACACTAAATTCCGGTTCAGATCTAGAGTGGAACTAGGGACACTGAAAAATCCAGTTCAGATCTAGAGTGGAACTAGGGACACTGAAAAATCCAGTTCAGATCTAGAGTGGAACTAGGGACACTGAATTCCGGTTCAGATCTAGAGAGGAACTAGGGACACTAAATTCCGGTTCAGATCTAGAGTGGAACTAGGGACACTAAATTCCGGTTCAGATCTAGAGTGGAACTAGGGACACTGAATTTCGGTTCAGATCTAGAGTGGAACTAGGGACACTGAATTTCGGTTCAGATCTAGAGTGGAACTAGGGACACTGAATTCCGGTTCAGATCTAGAGTGGAACGAGGGACACTGAAAAATCCAGTTCAGATCTAGAGTGGAACTAGGGACACTGAATTTCGGTTCAGATCTAGAGTGGAACTAGGGACACTGAATTTCGGTTCAGATCTACAGTGGAACTAGGGACACTGAATTCCGGTTCAGATCTAGAAAGGAACTAGGGACACTGAAAAATCCAGTTCAGATCTAGAGTGGAACTAGGGACACTGAATTCCGGTTCAGATCTAGAGTCGATCTAGGGACACTGAATTCCAGTTCAGATCTAGAGTGGAACTAGGGACACTGAATTCCGGTTCAGATCTAGAGTGGAACTAGGGACACTGAAATCCGGTTCAGATCTAGAGTGGAACTAGGGACACTATATTCCGGTTTAGATCTAGAGTGGAACTATGGACACTGAATTTCGGTTTAGATCTAGGAAGGTAGAAAAAACTGTATGTGTCGATAGTTGGATTGTCTCCACTTGTTGCTTTGTTATGTGATTATTACAGTTATCTGTACATATGCAGAGCCTTCCGATGAGTGCTTACCTCAGTACATACATTTATATACAGAGAGAGAGAGAATGAAGAAAAGATAGATAGATGGATAGATTTTCGTCTAAAAATTTGTCTGTTGCTGTAAAGGAATGACTAGCCCGTGGTCCACGCTGTGCCACTGCGCAGACATTTCGATCCGCTGTGATTCTTGCAATCCACAATGCAGTTCAAGATGTATTTGATTGACATTCACATAAGATGAAGTCATTGTCATGCCATTGTTATGTCACTATAGGACAATTCTGTTAGTTATTGCTCATTCTCACCTTGTCACGTGACACGCCATAGGGAAAAAAAAACTACATACATTTTAAGAGTAAACGAATTAGCTTTTTTTTCTATAGGTAAAAAAAATATTTAATTATGACTAAGACTAAGACTGCTTTATTGATCTTTATGGTGATTTGTTGTGATTAATTGGTTAATATATCAACCCAGGCTTGTATATTAGCGGAGCCGCAGTTTTGATAAACATGCAAATGTGGTTTATGTGTGTGATTTTTAGAATCGGTCTCTTCTTCACATTTCAATATTTACCCTGAATCCCACAGTATCCGAATTCAAATGAAACCAACTATAATTACGTTGTAATTAAGCTTATAGGTGAAAGAGTCTTCGAACTCTAGGCTCGGTAAATAACGCCTTCATCTGCCCTGTCATACAGTTCTGTCTAAGAAGGATCACAAGCTGATGTAAACTGTGTACAACCCTTATATTGATTGCTCGTAGACCGGGAGGCTTGGGTTACAGGGGAGGCCAAGCACACTGGGGAAACTCCCTCATATTCTTTCTGTGTACATCAAAAGACTGTACTGGTGTCCGGCTTAGAAGCGGCCACTTTGACAAAATTTGGTAATTGGAATATGTCTTGCGTGTGTATTATTGCCAAACCATATATACGCTAATACTGCGGTCTATTAGTAAGAGTATTATTTACGGATTACAGCTTATTGTTAAATGTCCATTTAGTAGACATTGGACTTTGTCTTTATGGTCCTCAATAGTTCATTCCTATTAGTCTGAACATCTCCCCTAACGACCACTTACACCCGACCGCCAAGTTGACGCTGAAAAAGATAGTTCTCGAGGCTGTCATTACAAAATACTAAACGTATACTAAATTACTAGTACATTTTTTAGTTTGTGCCTGTAGAAAATCTATTTAAAAAAAAAGAAAATGTATTTGTTTTTAATTATCGCCCCCTAGTTATTGCTTCAAACCCAAACCTAGATTTTGATAAGAAATACACTTCTATTTGTTTTGGTTCATTCTATTATTAGTAATTTACAAATGTTTGACGTCAAATTAAAAACAAAACAGTCGTTTTCATCATTACTGTTCCATTATCAGATTTTTTTCAATTCGCACATTAGATTTGCCGTTCAAGAACTATACAAAAGATTAATGCTTCAAATTTTAAGAGGAACAATATTTTACCATCTATTTGATTCAACAAGAATGCAGATGTCCTGTACTATGCCATGTGCTATGGAATACACAATATTGTTATATCTTAATGTGTAATTATAATGAATTAACACTCACTTAAAAACTCGCCAGGGCCAGGCTCCACACCACATTACAGCTCTGGATAGCCATACCCATAGACTACCTAGGCCCCCAAAGTAAGGCTTGATTTCAGAACATCTCTCATGAAATGCCAAAAAAAGTTGATAAAAAGAATCGATTAAAATGGCCAAAAGAAAGACAAGGTGGCCAAAAGAAAGATAAAGTGGCCAAAAGAAAGAAAAAGTGGCCAACAGAAAGACAAAGTGGCTAACAGAAAGACAATGTGGCCAAAAGAAAGACAGAGTTACCTAAAGAAAGACAAAGTGGCCAACAGAAAGACAAAGTGGCCAACAGAAAGACAAAGTGGCCAACAGAAAGACAAAGTGGCCAACAGAAAGACAAAGTGGCCAACAGAAAGACAAAGTGGCCAACAGAAAGACAAAGTGGCCAACAGAAAGACAAAGTGGCCAACAGAAAGACAAAGTGGCTAACAGAAAGACAAAGTGGCCAACAGAAAGACAAAGTGGCTAACAGAAAGACAAAGTGGCCAACAGAAAGACAAAGTGGCCAACAGAAAGACAAAGTGGCCAACAGAAAGACAAAGTGGCCAACAGAAAGACAAAGTGGCCAACAGAAAGACAAAGTGGCCAAAAGAAAGACAAAGTGGCCAAAAGAAAGACAAAGTTGAAGGTTGAGGAAGGGCACTTGTCTTTTAAACAGATGCAGAAAAAGAGAAGATGCAGACGTGACACTGCAGCTTGAGCTGCTACAAAGTAACCTTTGACCTCTGGACGTATAAAGCTATTGGAAAAGTATAACACTTAACCATAAATGCAAAACTAGCCTTCATTTCGTTGTTGTGTTATTGCACACACACACCCCCTTCAGACCTTGCGATCTATAGAGATCGATGATGTAAAGGTCATGCTTTTTCTGTGGCCCATAGTTAACGAGGGTGTCATGTGGCCAGCACAACTACCCACTGCCTTTACTGTTTCCCTAACTAATGCCACGTACCCATTAGAGCTTGGTGGGAAAGGGGGAATCAGAGGCGCCCTAAAGATCCCGAAACTAAAAATCAGTCTTCACAAGGATTCGAACCCGAAACCTCTCGATTCGGAAGCCAAGCGCCTTACCACTCAGCCACCGCGCCTCTTGTTGTGTGAAAATCCACCCAAAATGTGTATCATTTGGTGATTTTATGTAATTACTTATAACTCAATTTTTATTCTGCTGCTTACCAAAATAAAAAGAAATTGCCAAAACATACATATTGACTAGCTTAGTAAGTGAAATAACACAAACCCTGAATGGTTGGCGTATTGTGTGGAATCGCGTGGAGTCGAATCCCAGCTACTCTAAACGCTGTAACCGCACTGTAGAATGATGCTTTGAAAATAATTGCGGAAAATATTATATAAATATGGAGTTATCTTGCCTGAATGTTAATTGAATATCAAGCATATCGGTAAGCTTTGTTTTTTAAGAAAAGATTTCTTTAAAAAAATATTTTCCATTGTTTAGCTGTATTGTTTATTGCACGTGTTCCGGCTAAAGTAAAATTAAGTTCCCCTTTTAGGCCTTGTGTTCCAGGTAAAGTATTAAGTTCCCCTTTTTAGACCTTGTGTTATATGGTACAGTAAAGTAACGTTTCTCTTTTAGACATTGTGTTCCGGGTAAAGTAAAGCAGTTTCCCTTTCAGGCATTTGTTCTGGGTAAAGTATAATAAAGTTCTCCTTTCAGAACTTGTTTTCTGGGTAAAGTAAAATAAGGTTTCCTTTTCAGACCTTGTGTTCCAGCTAAAGTAAAATAAAGTTCCCCTTTCAGACCTTGTGTTTCGGGTAAAGTAAAGTAAAGTTCCTCTTTCAAACCTTGTGTTCCGGGTGCTCCTTTAGAGTTCAGGTTTATTACATCCTGGCCCAATCATTCCTAACAACTGCTGGGGATGATGTCTGAAAGGACTCGAACCCGAGATCATCGAAACGACAATCCAGAGCGCTTGCCTCACGACCAGACAGCCTCATTATTATTGCCTGAAGTCGATGTGTATCTGTGAGTGTTTATGTGTCTTGATAAGGCCTAGCTAGTGTCTCCATGGGATGTGATAAATTATTTGTTTTCTTTTTAATTTCCAAGTTTCCGTAATAGATCTGGTGGAGAGCTTTGGTTTTAAAAGAAATATCTGGTTTTAAAAATACTAACGAACTAGATATCAAATTGAAAATAAAATTTGCTGCCGACCTGTTATTTCCTGATGTTAATGTTGAGAACTTCATGTATTTAGAAATGTTTTCTGTCGAGATTTAATGTTTCCAAATTTAGATTCCGATTCTTCATAGAGCGGTACATCGGCCAGCCTAATGGGCGTCTAGGAATAGTCCTATAATTTTTTGTTTCAGAAGCTGGGCAATACTTATTATGTAAACAGCTTTAATGGCATAATAACACATAATTAACTAGGCAAATCTTCTCACTGCGTCAATATAGAACTAATGCTTTCATTATATTTCAATTTGTAATATTTAAATGAGTTATGAGACATGATCTTCAACTCTATTTTCTACATCGCTTCCCATACTTTTTCTGTTTCTTTTCGTAAAATTTTAAAATATTTGACATATTTCAGATGTTTCTTCAGAGTTGAAGATAGTTTACTTCTTAGTCCAAACCTCCCGCAGGACGACGGTGGATGGGGACGGGCAGGGTTTGAACCCTCGACCGTCGATAAATCCGAACGACAGTCCAGCGCGCAAACCGCACGACCAGGCAGCCATTCTTAAGTGCTTTGAGAATTAGTAAACAATCAAATAAAAATAAACTTTAAAAAACAAAACATAAAAAAAACAAGCTTATTTGAAGTGTAATTTTATCAATTAGTTTGGTTCAGTCATGTAGTTAAATTTGTAATAGATCTAGACTAACAACAATAAATCTATGTAATAAAAAATATTTGTACTAAATTGCTTTTGTTTAGCGGTTTTCGTTCTTTTAGCATTCTAAATACACTATCATTTATTTGGACCTGTTGGGAAAATGGGGGGTGGGGGTGGAGAAAGAAAGAGATGTCTGCGGGTGGTTTTACCGTCATTGGTTTTTAAAGCGTTTGCAAAAAAGAAAAAAAAAGGGGGGGGGGAACGACTCGATCTAGTGACTTACGCCTCCTTGGGCCGACATGCTAACCACTCTGCTACAAAGGTGCTATCTCTTTCCCTTGTTTGAGATATCAAACAAAATAATTAACTACCAATAGTTAATTAACTAATTGATTAATTTTTTTCATATTGATTCTTGTGTTGTCACGCAACAGAAATAGATGTGTAAAACTTCAACATGATCCGAGATTGGGTGTGGGAGAAATAACGTGTACAAACTTTTTTACCAGACAGACAGAGTGAGTTGGTGTAAGCTTTATAAAAATAATAGATTACTGTTTAAAAATTATCAATTAATCATGCAAATCCCCAAAGAGTTCTTTTTTAAACCAATCCTTTTTAGTTACACTTAACCATTAATACAATGTTCGCTTGAGGATAAAGGGTATATCTGTGAAACAAGTTCAAGGGAGAGAAACAAATTATTGTAATCTTTCCATTATTCATTAAAAAATGAAATTATTAACGTTTTAACATTCCCATTTTTATCCTGTGTGCTTTCCGTAGATACAATATTTTTAAAAAGCCCTATCGTCTGCTAGTCCCCTGAGTGATAAACTCTTGAGGACAGAATCGACACTAATTTTTCAACAAATATTTTTGGTTTAACTTCTCAAAAGACAGCAATGTTTTAGTACAATTGAAGAGTTCTCCTTAAGGAAAATTAAAACGTAACAACCAAAGTCAGATGCTAATTAACTGAAGTATCTTAAAAACAAAAAAAACAAACATTTTTGATTTGTTTCGATAATTGTATTTGAAAAATTGTAGGGGCAAAATTGTGTGGGGTGCAAATCAATATTTTCCTTCGATGGTCTTGATGGTCCCGGGTTTGAATCTTAACTCCTCCGTCGAGCTACGAGAGTATTGGGCCAGGATGTTGGCCAAATTATCTTGAAATCTGAAGAAGCATCTGAAACATGTCCAAAATTTTATATGCATTTACAAAACGTCTTTTTGCGTTCCTTGGAGAAAGAGAGAGAGAGAGAGAGAGAGAGAGAGAGAGAGAGAGAGAGAGAGAGAGAGAGATTCAATATCTTGATATGGTAGTTGTATTATTTATTTGGCTACTAAGCCATACATCAGCAAATCTTTGTTATTTTCCATTTTAGAATAAAACATAGTTTTAAAGATTTTTCTTCATTTGATATGTTGTTTTTCTGTCCAATGGCTGATGAGACCTAAGCCATCTAATCAAAACTAGACTATCTTTACTCAACTGAAAGCTCCGAATTAAAACATGTACGTTTGTATGTGTGTGCGTGTAACAGGCTTGATAAAAATCATGATTTCTTTGAAGATAAAAGAAACGGATCAATGTAATTTTAACTAAATTTTTGTTTTCCATTTCATTAAAAGTTTTCTTTTTTAGATTTAAAGAGTGAAACCTTATCTTATCTTATCTTAACTTATCTTGTAATTGAAAGACGTTCCATCAAAAAAAAAGATAATTACGTCCTACTCCTTTCTATATGTTAACTCTTTCTCTCCTTACTGACGATACCAACGTTGATTCCCCTAGAATGTGACTAGAATGTGATAAATAATGACGGAGAGAAAGAGTTAATCTTGTCGTGCATATTAATTAAAACGTAAAACTCTGCGACTGATGTTCCTGGCTGATTTAGGAATATAAATTATTTTTTTTTACAAAGCTTATCTAAGGTTAAGTAAGAGCCGTTAATTACTGACAATGGCAGGGTCTAGTTCCCCTTATGCTATATAAAAACAAAATTAATTATTCAGTACTAATTTAATAGCTAATTGGTTATTTTTGGATTCATTAGTGTTTTGTCATAGACTATGTCTTATTATACAAAATTTGTTTGTACGATCCGAGAATGCAAAGTGGGAGGGAAAAAAAACGTAATAAGGGGGCTAAATTCATATATATATCCAAATCTCTTAATTAAGTAGCATTCATTCCCCTTATTTCGATATGAAACAAAATAATTTAATCACCATAATTAATTAACTATTTGGTTAATTTTTTTTTTATTTATTTAAGCCTTGTCAGGTACAATAAATAATTGTGTAAATATTCAACTTGATCTGAGAATGGGAAATGGGAGAAAAAAAAACATGTTCGAAATTTCTGCCAGACAGACAGATTGACAGACAGACAGAATAAATTGATAAAAGCTTTGAAAAAAAAAAATTACTTCTGAAATGCTCGTTTAATCGTCTGCCTGGACGTGTAGTATGCGTGCTGGACTGTCGTTTGGACTTCTCTATGGTCCTGGGTTCGTACCCTGCTCTCTGATATCCCCCTGTCGTCTTTCGGGATGTTTGGACTAGGAAATAAATTATTTTCAACTCTGAAGGAACATCTGGAACCTGTGGAACAAACAAACAACGTGTTTCATTTTTTGTATTTCTGTCATCGATCATTCAAAATTATTTCTTAATCACTACATGACAGGCTTCTCCGAGGAGAAGGAAAGCCCTGATTTTAAACCTCTGTTGCCTTGGGAATCATGGGAAAGGCTTCGGGAGTCAACCCTGAGGAAAAATCAGGAGCTGGCGGCCCTAAAGCAGTTTGCAGCACCCATTGCTACACCCTGGCAGAACCTGCGACGCCGCTGACCCAAAACTGTAACCGCACTGCCGTTTCTTTGGATACATCAAATGCATGTAGAGGGGAGATCTGATGTATGGGCGACCATCGTTCCAACCGCAGCTAATTCCAAGGCATTCTTTTCATTTCCATGAGATGATCCATAGTCACTTCGCGACTGAAGGAGGCCCAGAGATACATTCAATCACATTTCCATTAGATGATCCATAGTCACTTCGCGACTGAAGGAGGCCCAGAAATACATTCAATCACATTTCCATTAGATGATCCATAGTCACTTCGCGACTGAAGGAGGCCCAGAGATACATTCAATCACATTTCCATGAGATGATCCATAGTCACTTCGCGACTGAAGGAGGCCCAGAGATACATTCAATCACATTTCCATGAGATGATCCATAGTCACTTCGCGACTGAAGGAGGCCCAGAGATACATTCAATCACATTTCCATGAGATGATCCATAGTCACTTCGCGACTGAAGGAGGCCCAGAGATACATTCAATCACATTTCCATTAGATGATCCATAGTCACTTCGCGACTGAAGGAGGCCCAGAGATACATTCAATCACATTTCCATGAGATGATCCATAGTCACTTCGCGACTGAAGGAGGCCCAGAGATACATTCAATCACATTTCCATGAGATGATCCATAGTCACTTCGCGACTGAAGGAGGCCCAGAGATACATTCAATCACATGTCCATTAGATGATCCATAGTCACTTCGCGACTGAAGGAGGCCCAGAGATACATTCAATCACATTTCCATGAGATGATCCATAGTCACTTCGCGACTGAAGGAGGCCCAGAGATACATTCAATCACATGTCCATTAGATGATCCATAGTCACTTCGCGACTGAAGGAGGCCCAGAGATACATTCAATCACATTTCCATTAGATGATCCATAGTCACTTCGCGACTGAAGGAGGCCCAGAGATACATTCAATCACATTTCCATTAGATGATCCATAGTCACTTCGCGACTGAAGGAGGCCCAGAGATACATTCAATCACATTTCCATTAGATGATCCATAGTCACTTCGCGACTGAAGGAGGCCCAGAGATACATTCAATCACATTTCCATTAGATGATCCATAGTCACTTCGCGACTGAAGGAGGCCGAGAGATACATTCAATCACATTTCCATGAGACGATCCATAGTCACTTCGCGACTGAAGGAGGCCCAGAGATACATTCAATCACATGTCCATTAGATGATCCATAGTCACTTCGCGACTGAAGGAGGCCCAGAGATACATTCAATCACATGTCCATTAGATGATCCATAGTCACTTCGCGACTGAAGGAGGCCCAGAGATACATTCAATCACATTTCCATGAGATGATCCATAGTCACTTCGCGACTGAAGGAGGCCCAGAGATACATTCAATCACATGTCCATTAGATGATCCATAGTCACTTCGCGACTGAAGGAGGCCCAGAGATACATTCAATCACATGTCCATGAGATGATCCATAGTCACTTCGCGACTGAAGGAGGCCCAGAGATACATTCAATCACATGTCCATGAGATGATCCATAGTCACTTCGCGACTGAAGGAGGCCCAGAGATACATTCAATCACATTTCCATTAGATGATCCATAGTCACTTCGCGACTGAAGGAGGCCCAGAGATACATTCAATCACATTTCCATTAGATGATCCATAGTCACTTCGCGACTGAAGGAGGCCCAGAGATACATTCAATCACATTTCCATTAGATGATCCATAGTCACTTCGCGACTGAAGGAGGCCCAGAGATACATTCAATCACATTTCCATTAGATGATCCATAGTCACTTCGCGACTGAAGGAGGCCCAGAGATACATTCAATCACATTTCCATTAGATGATCCATAGTCACTTCGCGACTGAAGGAGGCCCAGAGATACATTCAATCACATTTCCATTAGATGATCCATAGTCGCTTCGCGACTGAAGGAGGCCATAAAAAAAAAAGATGACAAGCTGGTCGTATGAGTCGAAAACAGAAAATGTTTTCAATAACCAAGTGAACTATTGAATAAATCAATATGACAAAGAAATAGAATCGAGCCATTAACATGTAGCATGACTCCATCTTAAATCCCCTCATTGTGATCTTACATTGATATAATATAATATCTTTTTTTATTCTTTGCACTTTGAGTTTTTGGGGTTGCGAGAAGAACAAACAATTCTCTCAAGTTATTCCTATAAATGCATTGTGGGTTAACTGAAACAAGACCGGGCGGGGAGACTTCAGAATGAAGTATTGATAAAGTAAACAACAGATCAAAAAGAATCCAGTAAATATGTGATGACTTGTGCAAGTGTTGAAGAGTGTCTGGCCAAGCGTTGTGTTTAAATTCTTTACAGTTATGTCCCGACAATGTTAAAGACACGAACATAAAAGTTTTTTTGTTTATTCATAAATAATTCGACAGCGACATTCTGCTAGAGAATTTTTTTAAAAAGTTGTTCTTTTATGTCCTGTGAATATAATAAATGGCAATATTCTGTGTTGATATTGGACATAATAAGGAAAAAAAATGACTAGGGAAATTTATGAAAATAAACTCAAGTATTTGCAATGAAACATTACAAGATGCACTTTAAGCTATGACGCTGATCTCTGTGGAGACAGCCTGCCGCCCAATACCCCAAGCAAAGCTAGGGGATCTAAGACAAAGTCAATAAGAGGCGAAATAAACAATAATAATATTTAGGCTTGTCTTCGAGCCCCAAGATTAACGAGGAATGCTGTATTTCCCGTGGTTACGCAGCCCCAGCTGTGGCCTACATATTTTGCCACATCCAACGCAGGCATAACCATTGTTTGCCGGTGGTCGATTTAGATTTTCTTTTCACTGTCTACGTCTGTGCTCGGCAGCGGATTTTCTTTTGGTCTCGCTCTGAAGCCAACTGCAGCCAAGGTGCTCTCTTCTATGTCAGTTAAAATAAGTTGGCTCCTAAGCTGGTGTTTAAAGCGTTTCTGTGGGGCACCTCTGTTACGATACAAGTATATTCTACCCCAGAACAATCAACACAATATAAAAAGTTCCTGACCCCCAACACCCCATTTCTGGAATACTAATTAAATGTGTCTAAGAATATCAACAGGAATTTGCAAATTGATCTTATATTTAGCATTTATTGCTTTATTTTAGGTAAATCTCTCCTTCTTTATTCATATATTTTTTATCACTTCACAATATCCTTTGAATAAAGACGAAAACCTAAAAGTTCCCGTAATGAGTGTCAATTATGTTGATTTGGCGAAGAATGTTTGTGACATTTAGATTTAAAAAACTAAAAATAAAATTGGGTTATGTCTCTTGACAAATTATTTCCTACCTTTGTCTTCAGGTTTTCTATAGAATGTTGAATTTCGCACTTTGAGATATACGTCTGCGGACGTATGTGAGAGGCTAGAAGATGAGATGAAGTTATAGGATTGATCTACATTAGGGGTTCTCAACCTGTGGGTCGCGACCCCCTGGGGGTCGATTGACGATTTGCCAGGGGTCGCCTAAGACCATCGAAATTATGGGTTGTTATTGTCTACTCTTCTATTGCTGTGAGTGTGTGTGGGGGGGGATCGCGTCAGAGTAGGGGATTGTAAAAAGGGGTCGCGAGCTTACAAGGTTGAGAACCGCTGATCTACACGCGACCCACAAAGAACAAAATCCGGCATTCGATAGAATGACTAACACTTCTCCATGTTACAAATTAAATCTTATTTGATTGATGTTACTTCTAAAATTAAACTTTTCTTACTTAAGACAATCACCTCTTTCTTTTTATTTTTTTAAATACATTTAGGACATGTAACGGGTTGCCTGAATCAGACATGAAAAACCAATGACATAGCAGCCTTAAGACGCTCAGTAAACATAACTGTGCTTGAGAAGGGATTCGAACTCTAGCCCCCCCCCCTTTATTAGGTAGCTCCAGCTTCTCAGCCAAACATCCACATTCATATAAATTGTATACAGCACAAAAATATAGAAGCTTGACTTTATATAAAAAAAATAAGATGGTTGGCTTTCATCAATTTTTCTTAATACGTTTAAAATTTTATAGTGCAACTTTCTGAATAGGAATTTAACCCTTAGTATTATTTTTATTTATTTTTTTTTTTGTTGGTTTGTTTACTAGTAAATAAATAAGTTTTTTTTCCTATGTTTATTTAATCACCTTGGGTTTTTTTTTTTTTCCTTTTATTAACTTTTTTTTTCCTTCTGTCTTTATATTTATGTTTCTTCACGTTGACTATAACTATCTATTTAGACATGAACAAAGGTTGTTACAGAGTACTACAGAGTCAGATTAAGTAATAAATGTAAATCAACAAATATTTATCAAGCTGACCTCAGCACATATTTTTTTTTTTTTTTTTTTTTCTATTTCTTATCTTCTAAATTTAAAATGTTACCACAAGGGAGAAGATTGGTAATTCCTCTACGTATCCATTATATTCTTTAGCTTAGCCATAGAGTGCGGAGTTTAAAATTGTAGAGTTTATACATATATTGAGAATGTGTAGTAGTTATTGAACGAAGGGTAAGCAAATATGGTATGATATATATATATATATAGTGAATGTGTAGTAGTTATTGAACGAAGGGTAAGCAAATATGGTATGATATATATATATATATAGTGAATGTGTAGTAGTTATTGGACGAAGAGGAAGCAAATATGGTATGATATATATATATATATAGTGAATGTGTAGTAGTTATTGAACGAAGGGTAAGCAAATATGGTATGATATACATATATATATAGTGAATGTGTAGTAGTTATTGGACGAAGAGGAAGCAAATATGGTATGATATATATATTATAGACCGCACTACAAACAGGCGATGTCTGCCTGGTCGTGAGGTTTGCGCTCTGGACTGTCGTTTGGATTTATCGATGGTCCCGTGTTCAAACCCTGCCCACTCCCATCCCCTGTCGTCCTGCGGGAGGTTTGGACTAGGATAAAAACTATCTTCAACTCAGAAGGAACATCCGAAACATGTCAAACATTTTACAGACATGTCCTTGCGAACGCCAGTACGGACAATATAGAGCGACTTCTTATGGTCCGACAGTTACGCCGGGCTGGTGCGTATCCCAAAAGCAGTTCTTTTTGGTCAGTTGAAGGGTTGTCGACGTAACTTTGGTGCCCAATGGAAACGCTTTAAAGACCAGCTTAGAGCGCCAAGTTGCTTTAACTGTCATAGAAGAGAGCACCTGGCAGCAGACGGCCTTGGAATGATACAGCATGAGATCAGTTACAAAGGCCACGGGATACACATTTGAGGCCATTAAAAAAAATCCACTGCCGAGGACGGACGCCGATGGCGAAAATAAAATCTAGATCAACCACCGTCTGAAAATGGTTATTTCTGAGCTGAATGTAGCAAAAAATGGCATTTACATTTTTGGGATCAGAAAACAAAAGTACGAGTGTAACGATTCTGTGCGGGTATATTATTTACTGTGGGCAATAGATGAGGCGATCAATTGCACTGCTCCAAGGGCTGGAAGAGGTCCTCGGGCCGTGGTTTCGGCTTAACTGGCTGATGCACTGCGATTTTTAAAAATGGTACACGATTTTTTACTATCAACCCAAAACGATTCCGTAATAAGAATGCAAGTCTTCGTTCATAAGTCATATCTGTCACAGTTATAAGGGCGAAAATAATATGTTTACATCTCGATGGAACGACTAGCCTTTAAAGTGAGTTTTAGAAAGAATAGAGTGTGTGTGTGTGAATAGTTACATCCCTATTAGTGTGTCACGGAACATTACGTCACGAGTATTATGCCATTGACCATTGCGTCATTAAACTTCACATCAAGAACATTACGTCATTGACCATTCTGTTAGTTAAGCATTACGTCATTGACCATTGCGTCGCTAACATTACGCCATCGATCCTGACCTCATTGAATATTTGAAAGTTGACCACCATTATGTTATTGAACTTTTGAAAGTTGACCATTATGTTATTGAACTTTTGAAAGTTGACCATTATGTTATTGAACTTTTGAGAGTTGACCATTATGTTATTGAACTTTTGAAAGTTGACCATTATGTTATTGAACTTTTGAGAGTTGACCATTATGTTATTGAAATTTTGAAAGTTGACCATTATGTTATTGAACTTTTGAAAGTTGACCATTATGTTATTGAACTTTTGAAAGTTGATTATTATGTGAAGTGATCAAAACGTTTTGCTACGTGATTCAAACGCGTGGTTACGTGATTCAAACGTGTGGTTACATGATTCAAACGTGTGGTTACGTGATTCAAACGTGTGGTTACGTGATTCAAACGTGCGGTTACGTGATTCAAACGTGTGGTTACGTGATTCAAACGTGCGGTTACGTGATTCAAACGTGCGGTTACGTGATTCAAACGTGCGGTTACGTGATTCAAACGTGCAGTTACGTGATTCAAACGTGCGGTTACGTGATTCAAACGTGCGGTTACGTGATTCAAACGTGTGGTTACGTGATTTAAACGTGTGGTTACGTGATTCAAACGTGTGGTTACGTGATTCAAACGTGTGGTTACGTGATTCAATCGTGGGGTTAAGGATTCAAACGTGTGGTTACGTGATCCAAACGTGTGGTTAAAGATCCAAACCTTTTGTTTACTGGATCCGAAGGTGTTAAGGACGGATTTTAAGGAGGGCAGACTGGGCTACAGCATTGGGGTATCCACAGGAAAGGTGCCTCCACAAAAATAAAGTTATATCTGAAATTCAGAAACTTTAAAGTTTTTTTCTTTTTTTTTTTTTCGCAATCCACGTCTTGCAAAAATATCGTAATTTAGAGGTGTACGCTTGTAACATGCTCGGAATAAATAAATACAGCTCCGGATTTCAAAGATTGCGTTTACCAAGTGCTTTACCCTCCGCAAACGCAAAGATATACATTTTTTTCAACAAAAGATGCACATTAAATATTCTTTTAATGTGCATGTGAGATTAAATTTTCAAGAACTCTTATTTATTTTTTTAAAATATGGCAAGCTTTTAGATGAAGGTATTTTCATTCCTAAGTGGATCTTTTGTAAAGCTTTTGAAAAATTGTAAGGGCCTACAGCCCTACAAAAAACTCCTGCCCATGGGCCTACACATACTTAAATCCGGCCCTGGAACGTGAGTTTTGAATGTTTGGTTGGTGATTCAGGAAGTCGCAAGAAAGGCGTAATGTAAACTTTGCAATGCGCGGAAGCTGGCATCCACGAAGTGGAGAATCGTGCAGACATGCTCCGATCACTGTATTTAGGAGCAGTCCGATCACAGATAGACTCAGCCTACCTGTGCAAATTTAGGGCTCTAGGATAGCTCTTGAACAACTTGATAAAACACAGCCCCAAGCCCTAAGATTTGTATGTGAAACCTTTAGGATAAGCCCAGTAATAATGGCTGAAATAAAGGCTAATGTAGGTCCACTAAACCTTAGGAGGGGAAGTCAGTACTGACCTGCTTTGAGCGGTATAAAAGGTTGTATGAATACCTCCCAGCTAGAAAATTAGTGGATAGTTGGAAATACAGAAGACGTATCCAGATGCAGTCTTTATGCATCATACCACTAGACTATCTGATGAAGCTGGCCTCTCCACCAACCCACAAAACATTCAACGTTTTCATCCCCTTCCCCCTTAGTGTCGCCCAACGACACCAGACATACGTTTGAAACTAGTAGACCATAATGCCACTAAGCTAAGTCGTTCATCTAACGACTATCAAATTCAAGCACTGAAGACCATTAATGCCTTCAAGCCCAGTGCTATTTTTGCATATACTGATAGGTCGGCAGTGATAGATTCTGGAAGAGCAGGCAATGGAGCCTTCATCGACTTTCTTGGCTCTTACTCAGTAAAAATCTTTGGACCATTTGGTAGTGTTTGCAGTTTTGATGCGGAGACTATGGCAGTCTGTGAAGCCTTAAAGGTCATTGACTCTCAACTCGGCAAAGGACACTTCAGAGCAACACAGATTGTTGTGGTCATTGACTCAAAATCTGTACTACAGGCTTTGCAAAGCCCTGGACCATGGCCCCTCAATATCGACACTGTCATCGTAGCCTCACACAACATAAAGCAGTGCTATGGCACCCTTGTAATAATGCAGTGGGTACCGAGTCACATAGGTGTGACTGGCAACACTATTGCAGACTCCTTGGCCCACCATGGAGGGCAAATTCCACCAATTGAACAGGCTATAAGTTTTCATCATGCCCTGGCTATAATTCGAAAAACAGAAATGGAAAAGTGGTTTGAGTGCTGAGACAAGTCCCAAAACGCCGCATGAGGCGCCCTGACCGCATTTCCCCTTGGTGGAGGCTGTCCAGGCCTGAGCAAGCTATTATAGCACAGTGCAAGACAGGCCACTGTCCTGTTGGCTCATATTTCTCACGGCTATGGCCACATTTCGATTCACGGTGCCAGCGCTGCGGGGAAGAAGAGGAAAGCGTACCTCATATTCCCTTTGACTGCCCCAGACTTGCTGATCTCCGTCTCGACAGGTCTGGGAAACCAAAAATTCTCGACCTTTTATAGTGACATATACGCACTACGCAAGACAGCAGGGTTTCTTTCCAGGGCTTTTGCAAGAGAGGATTTACGCCTCTCAAGCACTCACTCAAATGGTGTTTGATGATGACGTGTTACATTTGATATATAAAACAGTTTCCGATACGCCTAGCATCTTTTGTGAAACCTTTTTTTTTTTCATATATGTATAAAATTATATTTGCAATTGATCTTCCATATCTAAATTTACCAAACTAAACCAAACAGCTATTAAACAAGCTATTGTGACTTTTTTATATTCGATGTTATTCATCATTTTGGAGCTTTGATATTATATCATGAATTAAATGTAATGATTCCAGCATATATCTCTATACTATCATACACATCAACATAGTATATCTATTTAGCACAAATAAATGTGAAAATGGTTTTAAAAAACCTTATTACAATAATTTTATTATTTAAATATTTATTAAATTAGAATTGAATTTTTTTATTACGTGACACTTTATATAAAAATGTGTATTCATCTTCTGTTCCAATGTTTATATTGATAAAATAAAATTGTTTTCTTTTAAACTAATTACTAACACGCAGACGTCGAGCTGTGACCAGGCAGGAGACACTGAATGGTTTGCATTCTCTCCCTTATCTAAACAGGTATTAATAGCTGTGTGGTATTTTAATATAAATGAAATGTGCAGCATAATACAGTTAGGCCATTAGCTCAGAAAGTTACACAAGTTCATAGACTAGTTGTAGATTTAGACTCCATAATCAGTTATAGCGTTTACGATAAAAATTTGAAATGTAGATGCAGTTTTACAATGAACATGCTATGTGTTTTATGCATGGCTGTTTTCTTGGCGATAAATACAGATCCAGATCTGCATGTAATAGGCCTATTTTAAGACAGCTGTTTTCTGGTCCAGAGATATAAAAACACTTTTAAGTGCAAACTCCTGTTGACTGAAAACATAAGAATTCATGGCCTAGGTAAAATGAAATTAAGAATTAAAATTATATTGTTCTATCCCTTTAGGCTCTGTTCTAAACAATTAAGCTGTGACATCTAAGCGATAAAAGTATCAAATGTTATTATAGTGGCTATGATTTCTATTAAGAATTCTGACTTGTTTTTGTCCATGAAGACGCCAATTATTTTGTATAGATCTAACCAATCATATTTGAAATATTGGCTTTAATTGATATGTCATTTGTCAGCTGTTCCACGCGTTCTGGTCTCCGTGAATTCTTCAGTATTGTACTATTTATAATAATTGCTTACAAGGTTAATCCGTTAATAGTCTTAAAACCGATAGGAAGGCATACTGGGTAGTTCTTCTTCAATTTAATGTCTGGGATATGTGGCTGAGGGGCCTAAGCCGCTTGCCTACATATCAAGAGGGCTTGAGTTCGACACCCGACTCGAGTATAGCTGTTTTTTTTTACTGAGCGCCTAAACGCAGCATGGAAGGCCTTCTCCCAGATAGCATGAAGCATATATAAAGGGCTATTGAACTTACCCATTCATTAGAGCTCATTACCTTTTTTTGATGCACTTTGTCCTTTAGGAATTTAAATGTGGCTTTTTTAAGTGTCCCTTGGTCCATTTCTATAATTCTAAGTCTAGGATATCTTTAACCTTTCATGTCTAAAAAAAATCTAGCAGCATGCCTCTGTGGAGTGTCACCTGAGAATGATGTTTTGTCCTAATCTGTTTACTATATGAAGGGGCACTAACAAAGATACTGATTTCAAAATATGTCTTAAGAAAATTAAAGTTATGGAGGCTGTCTGGTCTCATTCGGAACGCCCAGACGTTATAATGAGAAGACAGAAGTGAAAAGAATATAACATTTTTAATAGGATACTTGACTTATAGAAGCCGCTAATATAACGTAATATACGTAGAGTATTAGTGTTGCGAAATTGGTAATTAAATTATAAAATATAAAACAATGTCAGTTTCTTTGATAAAATCACAAAATTATTTACCTAGGGAAAAGGCGGATTTACTATAAAAAACGAGCACTTTTTCTATGTATAGCAAAACAATTGTGTCTCTGTTTCAGTGCTGCTTAAAAGCTGTGTCAACGCTGTTCAGCTATGACTGTTTCAAGATGTTTCCCTGCTGTTTGTTTATCTGTTGTCGTTTCACTCCTGTTCAAAATGTTTCACGTAATTTGTAAGTGTGTCTGTTTCACCACTGCTGAACTGTTGCACTTTCACTGCTGTTCAAACTGTTAATTTTTGTATTTTTCTTGTTAATTGTATAAGATGTAATGCAGCGTTTTGCTTATATTTGTTTAATGTTCATAACTTCTAAAGACCTAACTTTTTTTTTGTTTTGTCATATATTCCTCTTCACGTTTTGTTATTAATTTCATTTTTTTTTTTAGTAAAATAAAATGTGATGTATTCCGTATTTTATTATGGATGTAATTTCATTTTGTGACAAAATATCTAGGTCGCAGCTGGGGCTGCGTATCCACATGAAATACTGTACTCCCCATTAATATTCGGACTCAAAGCCTTTGAAAAGAAAATTATTTTTAAAAATTTAATAATCAATCATTTAGGTCACATTTAGATCTGCATTGCCCACATAAAATATTTGAGGTTTATGTTGACAGGCTAACAGCTATTTTTATGCTAAAACGCACAGGGCCTTCGGCTATTCTAAAACCGGCCCTGTTTGTATTTAAATATTCATTAGAAACCTGCACTTTGTTAATCAATGTCCGTTCAGACATGAGGAATGTTCTGGTTCTATCGATTTATTGAATATTGTGCAATGTTTAGGTCGAAAGGAAAGCTCTCAGGAATAGATTTTTTGTTCTGTAGGCATTCATAACTGCTTGCTGCATTCTGGAAAAAAAGGAGCGAAATACTGACACTGTCATTTATTTACTTACTAGATCTAAGTTTTATCTCCACACAATGCTTCTAATAAAAACTTAAAGCATTACTTGATGTATTGTAACTATTCACCTAGATTCTAGTAGTTTTTAACCCGAGCTATTGTCACGCTGAAAACGAAGACACTTATCAATGTCTACCTTATATATATATAAAGCTCCTCCTTCGTGGTCGAAGATGAGCACATTTCTCATTGCCTATGGACATGAAGATGACTGTAAAGTCCAATCCTCGCTTTAAAAAGCCAGCCGCATACATAGGGTAGGTTTGGTCAGTTGCAGATAGGCCTGCTTTTTCTCTCATCATTTTAATGGTTCGGCGCTCTTTCAAGCTGGCCACTCTTCTTGCGTCATATCTAGTTAAGCTATATCTTATACTACATCTCACACGTAGATTCGATGCATTTTGATTCGAGATTGCGACTTTAAAACTGCTACACCTTTCTCTGCGAGTCCTCTCCAGTTTACTGTACCCTTTCACCTTTGGCCAACAGTTACATGGCACAAACAACTGTTGAGTCTGTATTTTGCAAGTTGAATACATGTACTCTGACTAACTTAGTGAAGTACCCCCTTTCAGTTCTTGCCATCTATAGGACAGATGATGTAATAAAGATTATATGTTTCTATGGCCGACGGTTAATGAGGGTGTCATGAAGTCAGCACAACCACCAACTGATTAGAGTTGGGTGGACTCAGAGGTGTCCTAAAAATCCGAAAGTTCAAAATGCCAGTCTTCGCGGAGATTCGAACCCGTAACTCCTAGAAAGAAATTTAAGTCAATTATCACTCAGCCACTTCTATACCATTTTCAAAATCTTTGATAATTCTAACTTCGACCTCATTTGAAACTATGTGGTAATTTTTACTTCGACCTCATTTGAAACTATGTGGTAATTTTTACTTCGACCTCATTTCAAAATCTGGGATAATTTTTACTTCGACCTCATTTCAAATCTGGGATAATTTTTACTTCGACCTCATTTCAAAATCTGGGATAATTTTTACTTCGACCTTATTTTAAAATCTGGGATAATTTTTACTTCGACCTCATTTCAAAATCTGGGATAATTTTTACTTCGACCTCATTTTAAAATCTGGGATAATTTTTACTTCGACCTCATTTTAAAATCTGGGATAATTTTTACTTCGACCTCATTTCAAAATCTGGGATAATTTTTACTTCGACCTCATTTCAAAATCTGGGATAATTTTTACTTCGACCTCATTTCAAAATCTGGGATAAATTTTACTTCGACCTCATTTTAAAATCTGGGATAATTTTTACTTCGACCTCATTTCAAAATCTGGGATAATTTTTACTTCGACCTCATTTCAAAATCTGGGATAATTTTTACTTCGACCTCATTTCAAAATTTGGGATAATTTTTACTTCGACCTTATTTTAAAATCTGGGATAATTTTTACTTCGACCTCATTTCAAAATCTGGGATAATTTTTACTTCGACCTCATTTCAAAATCTGGGATAATTTTTACTTCGACCTCATTTCAAAATCTGGGATAATTTTTACTTCGACCTCATTTCAAAATCTGGGATAATTTTTACTTCGACCTCATTTCAAAATCTGGGATAATTTTTACTTCGACCTCATTTCAAAATCTGGGATAATTTTTACTTCGACCTCATTTCAAAATCTGGGATAATTTTTACTTCGACCTCATTTCAAAATCTGGGATAATTTTTACTTCGACCTCATTTCAAAATCTGGGATAATTTTTACTTCGACCTCATTTCAAAATCTGGGATAATTTTTACTTCGACCTCATTTCAAAATCTGGGATAATTTTTACTTCGACCTCATTTCAAAATCTGGGATAATTTTTACTTCGACCTCATTTCAAAATCTGGGATAATTTTTAATTCGACCTCATTTCAAAATCTGGGATAATTTTTACTTCGACCTCATTTCAAAATCTGGGATAATTTTTAATTCGACCTCATTTCAAAATCTGGGATAATTTTTACTTCGATCCGATTTCAACGTGTTTTAAAAAAACGAAGCATTATCTGACTTAATAAGACGAGACACCAACGCCTTATAGATAGAAACTGTTACCTTCACGTCTATGTATATTCCAATCCTAGCCTATCTTTAAGTCATCTCGTATATTCTTATAAGTACGCTAGTAGAGAGGACAACAAGATAAGAGAAACAAACCTTTTCGCTTATATTATTATGATGTATGAAGTGGCCTAGTGGTAAAGCGCTAGGCTTCTGAACCGGAGGGTCCCGGGTTCGAATCCTGGCAGAGACTTTAAAAAAAAAATATTTGGATCTTCTGGGCGCCCCTGAGTCCATCCAGCACTAATGGGTACCTGATAATATTTGGGGGAAAAGTGAAGTTGGTCGTTGTGCTTGCCACATGACACCCTCGTTAACCGTGGACCACAGAAACAGATAACCTTTTCTTCATCTGCCCTATAGACCGCATGGTCTGAAAGCGGAACTCTTACATTTCTATCATGAACTATCCCATTGCTTTTAAAAGCTTTATACTTTATGACTTCACATTAAAGAAGTAATTATTCTAGATTCTAGTAGATTGGAATATCAATAAAAAATAAAAATAAATAGAACGTCCAGACATTATTTTATCATTTATATATCACTTCCTGCGCATGTTAGACAACAATCATTAGTACAAGGCACAAACTAGTGAGCTCCTGAGAATTCTGGGATATAACGTCTGCCTCTAGGTACGCTCCGCCATCTTCCAGATATTTCTCTTCTGACCTTCTCTCCAATGTTTTAGAGTCTCCTTCTGTCAGGCTGTACAGAGCAGTAGAAGCCAATGTCTTAGACCTAGTCCTGAGTACATGTCTCAACTCTTCTCTGTCTTATGTGTCATTTTTCACACATCGTAAGAGAGGATGCCTTTTCTTAAGCTGTATCCTCGGGAATCTTGTTTGTTTCAGAAGATTCCAAATACCTAAATAAAAAAAAAATAAACGGAACCGTAAAGAGTTTTCCCAATTCATTGAAACTCATAGTAACCGGAATCAAAACTTTATAAACCTCACATCAAACAGGACTGGCATCTCAACTTTCAACGCCCCAAGCTTTGTCATTAAGCTGAAATAACACTTCAACTTTTAATAATTAAAAACGTTCTTTTTTTTTTTTTACAAACACATTAATTATAAACTTGTCATCCATTTTTTGGCCTATACAACTGCCCTTCAACCAAATAAACAAAATCGATTCAATCCTGCTTTCAGACTCCCAGCCCTAACGAGACTGAATCGAAAAAAAAAGTTAATTTTAAATTAATCCTTTTCAAGTTCCAATAAGCAGGAAGAGAAGAAATATTTGAATAAAAATATCGTTTCCGGAAATTAATTCCTAAAAGCAGAAGCTTACAAATAGCTAAATTAATCACACCATAGGAGATTGCATTAAATATTATAAACATAAGAAGGTAACTTTAAAGCAAATATATGTTCTGATATGTGACAATGTTTATATGTCTTATCATCCGATAATGTATAAGCCACACATTGATTTAGAACGCTGCTATTTTAAACAGTATGCATACAGTAGGCAACCACATGCACAACTTTAAATCAAACATAGAGCTTCTTAATTTCGATCTAGCATAAAAAGCCAATAATGCAGAATAGGCATAATTCATGTAAGTTTGTCGTTACAAATAGAGTGAAAGAGATAGGTCTCAGGGAATTGTAAATGGAAAGTTTATATACAAATTGGTCTCTCGAAGAAGTTTCTTGAAGATTCACATTTCTACAGAGAATGGTTAAAATGCAAAGGGAATTAACTAGAAATATAAAAGTATTTGTTATTTTGGCTTCGAAAGCTTTCGGTCTGAAAATCTGTATATAGAAGAGACGAGCTTGTGTCAGGGAGCACAAATAGGTGTCAAGCTTCATGTCAAGTTTAAGTTTGTGAATTTATTATTGGACTTATATTAGACAGTGTGTTTATAGAAAATGTTTAATCTTTTCATTTTTTCTACTTGAGGAATTAAACGGTTTTATACAATAAAGATGAATTCTGTCATTACATCACCGAAAGATTTTCCTGCAATGTAGTTCATGGGATTTAGATTGTAGATCCAGCCTCTGATAAAAGAGTGACAGGTTCCTCCCGATTCCATCGTAGCAGATATCAAAACTCTAGATCCACACCTCCTCAATCGTTAAGCGTTTTTTGCTACGTTCGTATTCTGAATGGGCCCTTAAAAATAGAGACTTAACATTTGTATATAAGAGCTGCATTACAGCCAGATATAACGACACCATTCATTTATAGACAGCAACGTTATATACTGATGAGCTCAATTTTTTCCAATCGTTGGTTTTCTTGTAATAAACGTATAATATATTATAATACATTTAATGTAGTATAAACTTCAATACTCTTCAAGTAGCTCCCTACATGAGTTCAGTTTGAAGCAATTATCTCATACACTAATATATATATACATATTTCCCTTATTTTAAACAAGTGATTAATAATGTGTAAGTGTTACGTTACACCGAGAACTCATTTCATTTGTTTTCTTTCTGTCTGTGTTGTCTTCCACTGCCTCAGCGATAGAGACAGCAGTCTCCGAGTGACCAGTAAGATAGCCGAGCTGGTTCTACTGACAGGTGAGACGATCAACATCACGGACGCATCCCAGGATCCCAGGATCGAACATGAGGTGAGCGCTAGTAGACTTGATTGGGCAAAGAATCAAATGATGGATTAATACACACACTGATGACTTGATGCGTGGGTAATATTAGCACATACTATCTGATGATTGGATGGTCAGGTAGGGGAAAAAAGGCTGGATAGAGATAACTTTATTAGAGGTATGCAAATACAATGATTGATTCATTTATTGAGAGATTGATAGTAGTATATTACATTTATTGCCAGATAAATACATTGCTTATTCAGCAGAACTAGTTATTCTACTAGCGTGGCTAATATAGGGTGACCAAGATAAAAGAGGCCAAGTATGATTAGAGAAGTACAATAGCTTACAGAAAATTAAATTAAAATATTTTATATAGTAAAAACAGCATAGTATTAATAAAAGTAAACATATACTAAGCCTGACATAGTTCCACACGAGACGTTGAAAGTGTGCACCATAAACTCCGAGTCACAGGTCAGCACGTCTCAACGTGGTCTGGAAGATTTCTGGTAATTCTTTTGATGCGATGTCCGCAATTGAAAAGTGAATCTTCCTTTTTTAACTCTTCAATTGTAAGCTGGTTAGTAGCTGTCACTGTGCACTTGACCCTTTCAGTTAGTTCACAAATAAAAATCGCAAGCAGATAGATCCAGTCTGATCCGGAGCTCCTTTATCTTGGCCACCTTGTATATTTTATTGTAACTACAAAATAAAACAAATAAAATTTATTGTATCATTTGTGTAATGTAACGAACGCATTACAAGCTATACAAATTACAAAAAGTAATTAATTTCATTAACTCAAATAATACATTTAAAAATTATTTTGTACTTGCTATTTGTGTCTTAGGATGAGAATGTAAAAGGGATTCGAACCCGGTCCGTGCTGTGTAAACCAGTCAGAAACAGGCATTTTCAAATCATAGGTAACAATTTTTGTATATAATAATGTAGCGATGGGCTTAGTTTCTGTGATTCTTTATAGCTATTTCACTTCTACGTTTACCTGTTGCAGAAGATCTTAGCTAGATGTAAGTTCCAATGAGGTAAAGAGATACTCTCTTTCCGTTACTAATTATTGTTTCACCTTTCGACTTGTATCCTGAGCATCTATTATATATTGTATTATGCCAAATCTGGATTATTTTTTCCAAACTGGCAACAAGAAGAAGTCCCAAAGACGTTGTTTTGAATTGCAATGCTTGAGAAGTATTTCAAAAAAAGAGGTTATGAAATCAATTCATCTCTTATGAAGATGATGGCGGTCTATAATTTCGTATTCTATATATTTCTTGTGATTATTTAATATTGCAAGAAGTCTTTTTTTTTATGAACTTTGTACAATCCAAGTTAATTTCTATATGAGAAGGTGCGCAAAATGTTTTTAAAGGTTTATTTATTTCTTCAATCTTTCATTAAATACAAAGAAACATTTGAGTCGAGTGCGGGAATACCCGCTGAAAGCGTGTTCAAAATAGCGTTTATTAATGTTAAGATGACGATATTTTGCAAAATAATTACGTTCAAACCAGAGTTTTCACTGTGTGGCCAATTAGTATTTTCCCCCAATAAATATACATGAACTGTTAAATTTCTTGGAAATTGTTACAAGTGTTTTCGACATGTCCAACTATGTTCCACCCAGTTAGTTTGCAGTATGACTCAGGAAGTAATTGAAAGCTATTAGGTGAAAGTGGGAAAATGTCTTACGGAACAATTAACATTTATATTCAAGTCTATAGTTAGAATAGGAGGCGCCGTGGCTGTGCAATAAGGCGCTTGGGTTTCGAACCGGGGAACCCGGGTTGAAATTCTGGTGAAGACAAGGGATATTTGGGCGCCTCTGAGTCCACCCAGCTCTAATGGGTACCTGATACTAGTTAAGGAATAGTAAAGGCGGTTGGTCGTTGTGCTGGCCACATGACACCCTCGTTAACCGTGGGCTACAGAAACATTACCTTTACATCATGTGTCTTGTAGATCACAAAGTCTGAAAGGGGAACCTTACTTATATTTAGAATTACTTAATGGGTCTATACCGATCCAATATTACAATCTCTATTCAGTCTTTGATGTCGGAAGTCGGTCTTTTGAATTCTGTCACTTGCATAAAAAAGATATCGAACTTAGCGGTATATTAGTTGGTACAATCTGCGTCATAGACATTGATCAGGCATTGACTTTAAATCACTCTTTCCTGCTCACAAATGAATAGGGATTTGATGCCGCTTTGTGCCAGTTCTGTCCACGTCGATATTTTTAACTAATCATTACTGGCTCCGAGTCACTGCCCCCCCCCCCCCCTAGACGGCTAAGCAAATAAGATGTTTCGCTATTTTCAGCATATTTTATCTTGGTTATAAATAGACCAGTTAAGTTTCAACCTCAATAATGTATACTAAGAAGGTGTGTTTGTGTTTGGTGAAATAAATAAATATTTTCCTGTCATAGAGATAAATGTACTTTAATGTCGCTTCAAATCTAGTAACTTCACTCTGTCCCTCTGTTGGACTATTGATTCCGTGTCCTCCAATCACATTGTCTCTGTTTACTAGATCTCATTATGAGCTTTGTCTATTTCTTATTTTCTGATGTAGGTTTGCTTCACATTTTTCATCTGCAATTAAACCCTGAGGAAAGAACCACACACAAACACACACACACACACGCACCCACGTACGCACACTCACAAAGGTGAACGACCCGAATTCGAAATCGTGAGATAAACCCTTGTCAGGCTTCTCAAGCCAATACCGTAACCACTCTGCAAGCGAAGAGCTTATGAACATGGAAGATTATAAAGTTATGTATTGTTTGTATTTTATGTTTGTGTTCACCAAGTGTCCAACGACGACCTCTATAGGGGACTAATTCAGCTTATACCCCCCCCTTTAGTCAAGTACTATTTCTTTCCTTTTGTTTGAGATACCAAACGTATTATTAATTACCGATACTTACTTAATTAATTTTTTGATTGATTCTTCTGATGTCAGGAACAAGAAATAATTGTGCAAAATTTCATCGCAATCCGAGCTTGCGGGTGGGAGAAATAACGTTTTACCAGACAGACAGACAGACAGACAGATAGAGTGAGTTGGTATAAGGTTTGGAATGAAAAAAAAGCCATTGAGAAAGAAGAAACGGTCTCAAGACAAAGTTAGAGATAGTCAGTCTAAGAAATATACATACTCTGCATACGTACCAGCCCAGTCTCAATGGGCACTGGAGAACGAGAAGGGTAGTTAGAAAAAGAAAGACATCAAACAGGTCAAAATGTGTCCCATTTTATAGACATATTGTACTTTTAAAAAGATCACTTATTGACACTAGAATTGTACACATTTTCGGAAAGACTGCACAAGTAACTTTTGACTGACAGGCGGAGATACAATTTTTTTTTTCAATTTCATACTATTAAGGAATCAGAGTTAATACTCTATAAATGTCTCAATATTTAGATAATGACCGATACGGCGTTTGCAGCAAAAAAAGAAATATATAATTTCAAAGTACGAAAAAAATATAGATATACTTTTGGTGCTAATGGGGTTGTTCTATATATATCTGACCTATCTCAAGTTAAGTAACGTGGTTATGGTCTTTCAAAGACAACAATGATATTGGATATATTCCTATGATTAGATTAAGATCTAGACCGAGTACTCGATCTAGACATTCTAGATTTAGTCGATCCACTTTACGCAATCACAATTAGTGAATTATGGTAACACTATGTTTAAATAAAAGATTTCTAGATGTAGATAAGTTTTAAATTCAAATGAAATCAATGAGGCCATAAAATGTAAACAACACTACCACGTGACATGGAAGAAATGTGAAAAAAACTGATTGACCCATTTCAAGGAACGAAAAAAAATATTAATAAAATATTCAACAGGAGGCGCGGTGGCTGAAAGGTAAAGAACTTGGCTTCAGGACCGGGACTCTGGTTTAAATCCCGGTTAAAAAACTGGGATTTTTGCTTTCGGTATCTTTAGGGCGCCTCTGAGTCCACCCAGCTCTAATGGGTACCTGACATTAGTTGGAGAAAAGTAAAGACGGATGGTCGTTGCTCTGGCCACATGACACCCTCGTTAAGCGTGGGCCACAATAACAGATGGACTTTATATCACCTGCACCATGGATCACAAAGTCTGGAAGGGTAACTTTACTTTACTCGGGATTCAACTAACGAGGGAATATATATTACGTATTTCGTTGGAGCTAAAATATGGCCGATCGATTCAAAATTCTGTGCCCCCTGGGGGTAGCTTGTATGCAATGAAAAGTTGTTGCCCTAGCGCAACCCTGCAAAAAAAACCCAGTACATTACACTTTTCATAGACTATGTAGTCTGTGTGGTCTATATTATGTCGAGTCAAGTCATAGTTACAGTTGGCATGCTCTATCATACCGACCATATTGATCAACCATTGGAACAGCAGAGTACATTCTACTGTAAGTCCTGAGGGGGAAAAAAAGGGGGTGGGGGCTTTCGGGTGAATGTCAAAGGTTAAAGAAAGCAAGAGTGTCGAGTGAACTACACGCTTTCACACCATGTTCCCGGTTCTTTTGAGCCAGGGTTAACTTGGACAACGTCTGATCGTCCCCTCGGGTAAATTAGTCGCTGTGACGCACATTGTCAATTAGTACACTTAATGTGGGAAAGTGAGAAAGATAAATAACTCATGGAGGGGGGGGGACGACTTTGACACAGCCAGTTATTTAGAGAATACAAATTGATGGTTTTAAGGTGGTGATTATTTATGAAAATATAAATTGAGAAGTTCTTAACATTTGACAGAGTTGACTGAGAAAGATTTGATTCGAGCGTTTTTGTTTTTTTTTCTGTTTCATGCCCCTGCCGTCTAGAAAGGGGAGGACACAATGTAATGCTAGATTATGTAGTTATTTCCCTTGTGGTTATGCTGGGAATATACAGACTGCAAAAATTATGATTTAAGGAAGACCTAGTAATGTCTTTAAAAACTTTTGTAAAAGAAATGGTTACAAATGTTTAACATAATTTTATAATTCCGGCACCGTTCGTTAATACTTTATGAAGAATTGTTGTTGTTTTATATTTTGTAATTGTATTTTTCTCTCAAAATTTAAATCTTTGTGAATGTGACATTTATAAGGAATAATAAATCTTACAAGTCGATTTGTACGTTTATCGAATGCTTTGTAGTTCTGCTTCTTCTCCTGCTTAAAATTTGTCTGACTGAATACGTGACTACTCGATACAATGCAGTAATCTAGCGGTATCGCAAATTGACATTCCTATTTGGAATATTCATAATAAACAAAACAATGTCAATGTCACTAAAATAAACTTCTATGTTGCAAAGTAAATAAGAAAATATCACCAATGAAAAAGCTGAAAGAAATATTGATTCTGCAGGGCTAAAAGGTGCAATAAATAACCATATCACTTTTAAGCAAAAGCCTTTCTTTATTCTGTACACCGGATACACCAATCAAAGCTAGCGGTTTCTAGTTTTTGAAAAACCCATTATACGCTATTTATAGTCAAGCGAGTCCTTAGAACAGCGGTTCTCAACCTAAAATAACACCAAAACGTGAGACACCCATCCTGTGGTAAAAAAAAAAAAATTAAATGTCAAATATCAGAAAACAGCAGGAATTCACTTTGTTTGTTGTTAAAAGTGTAAAATCGGAGCACATTGTGTAAGTTGTGTACCAGATCTTGGAAGTTGTATGTTCTGTTTGTACAAAAACAATAAACAAGCGAGAATTTGTGATGGCATTTTCATTTGTGTATGGGAATGAAGAGATATCATTAATACCCGCACTGGATGACTTCATTCATGAGTACGGCTCTGTTTACTAAAACCTATTTAGATGACACTGTCTACAGACTCTGAATGAAAGATTTTATTCCAATTTATATTCCTCTTATCAGCTTGAACAATTTACTTGCTTGATAGACACTGGGTTGGGTGGGCGGACACGGATCTCGAAACTGGCTCAAATGATGTTCCTGGAAATTTTACATTGTAATGCTGGAGAAAAATTATTCACTAATTGGCCACACAGGGTAAAACTCTGGGACGACTGTTATAAAATATAAACATACCTATTGCACCAGAACTTTGCAAGATCTAACATTTCGTGATTAATTTTCTGATTTTCAATATCTTGTCTAGTTTTTTTGCGGGACGAACAGACCACACTTTTCCCCTTCAGAACCGTATAAAAAAACACACACACAAAACAAAACATGACTCAGGCTTTCATTTAATATCACATAATAAAGTTCTTTATTTTATCTATAAAAAAAAGTTTATATTATTAGGTAACGATCGTTCTACAAGGCTCCCTCGCGTGCCAATAATTTCTCAAGCGAGAAAAGAGAAAAAAAAATCATAATTATATTAAAAATACGATAAAAACTTAAGCAGCTGAAAATCGAAAGCTTCTTGGTGACATTTTTGCAATGATTCAAAGTGATCATAGATGATGTAGTATTCTTTGATAATCAATCTCAACTTGAACCCTATATATACACATTTATTATTATTATTATTGATACATACAATTTCCAATGCTGTGTGTTAAAACCGTGACAAAATAAAAAGAAAACATAGAATACCTTTTGTTTTAAAAGACAATTATTCCTTTATGAAGCTGATGACATTTTGTAAGAAGGGATACTTTGCTCCTAATATGACGACATTAAAAGACAGTAGTCTTAAGTCCAGTTTGGTGATTGACCTTGACGTAGAAGACGGTTCGCAAAATGTTCCATACCGTTTTTTAATTTCCCTCTGTAATAAATGCATGCGGAAATACCCGCTGAAATATGTGTGTTTCGAAGATAAGATTGTCTAGACTTCCGGTCCAAATTTAATTAGTGTTATTAAATTTTACAAACATGTTAATGGTCAAATAAGAGCTTTCCTTGTGTGGTCAATTAGCAAGTAATTTTTTTTTTTCAAAATATAATAAGCTATCAAATTTCTAGGATTTTAGAGCAGTTTTTGAGATTTGTCCACACAGGTGTTTTTCTTTTTTAATCAAATGAAGAATTTGCAAGCCGATAAGAGCAATGGTAAAATTTAATCATATCAAAGACGTAATGAATCACTCATACAAGTGCAATAATTTTATTTTGATAATCTAAATGTGTTTACTATGTCCTATGTGTATAGCCTCAAAAGGAAGGGGAGGGGGGGGGGTTACACATGTTGGCTGGCTAGTGTTAGGCGCTTCAGCGCTGTCTTATGCAGATGAGTCCAGCGGGGGGTAACTCTCAATTAGCGAAGTCAAATAACAAAGGCGAAAGGCCAACAGTATAGGCTGGACAAAACTGTTGGCGAATGTCGAACAAGAAGTTTTATGTACGAAAAGAACTGTCGAATGTCGTCAAGCTAAATCTCTTACGTCCAGAAAAGCTGCCTCTCTCTAAAGCCTTAAGAAATAGTCTGATTACATTTCGCTATTCACCTAAGAATCCTCGTCTTAGTTTTGTATTTTTTGCGTCATAGTCTCGAAGTCAAAACTTTCACTTTTGATGAAACAAATAACTTTTCCCACCTAATTCCTAATCCTGCCATAACACTACCAAACTAAGAGAAGGAAAACTAAGAAACCAAACCTCCAATGCCTTTCAGTAAAACCCAAATTCCGGAAAGGCTTCCCGAGTCAACTAGAGATTAATCAGGAGCTTGCAGATCACAATGCTACACTCTGGCCCTGTGATGCTGTAGACTCCAAACTGTAACGGCTATTGCCTTTCTCGCAAACCCAACAGCTACGCCATAAAAGGGGAAACTGCAGCCTGTGTGCAAGCGTTCTAATCATATATCAATGCACAGGCCTACATCCAGCCCTTCACAAGGTGATCCATAGTCATTTTAAGACTAAGGAGGTCAATAATATATAATATCTTATCTTATCTTATTTTATATATTACAGACGTTACTTCAAAAAAAGAAGACAATTACGTCCTACGCATTTCATGTGTCAATCTAGTCAGGCATGTTAATCAATGACTTAAACTCTGCTAACTCGTTAGTTTTCCTGGCTGATTCAGGCAACCCATTTCGTTCTCTTATTGCAATGGGGAAGAGTTAGCACTTGTACGAATTTGTTCTAGCGTATGGAATAAGAAATGTGCCTCTGTCTTTGCGTCTTTCTGAGTATTTCATAAGGTTTTGGTTTTCTATTTATAAGTTATGGTTTAGTGTTTTATGTATTAAAGATACTTGAAATAATTATTTAAGAATCGTGTCTCGTGTTGATAATAAATCTTCTCAATTAATTATACAGAAAGTAGTTTTCGAGACGTTCATTCGATAGTTAAATAAAACAGTGAATGGCCATCTTGTTCTGTGCACTATGTCAATCAGACCAGTGTAATAAGCTGATTCGCATAACACTTTTGTGCGTATGACGTATGCAGTTCTTGTGTACTTTTGCAGGTGTGGCTCAGGTAATCAACAGAATCGACGGTCTTCCGTTCGATGACCACGACGATCTGCTATTTGAGGTAAACAATGGTTTTCGCTTCTGATATGTTAAGATGACATAATCTCTTTGACGGCAGGGTAGCAATGGCGTCCAAATTAACAGTCCAACTTAGTCTTAGTAATATATTGAGTGATGATACGATCATATAGATTAAGTAAAAAAAGTAAAGTTCCTCCTTTCAGACGTTGGGGATCTATGAGGAAGATGATGTCAAGGTCATCTATTTCTATGGCCTACGGTTAACGAGCAGGGTGTCACGTGGCCAGCACAACGATCATCCGGAACTAAAGTCAGATACCCATTAGAGTTTGATGCCCTAAAAATCCCGAAATTCAAAATCACACTGAGATTCGAACCCAAGACCCCTAGGTTCGAAAGCCGAGCGCTTAACCACTCAGCACCGCGCTCCTAATGTTCAAGTACAAAGATCTAACAACAATAATGCCAATGTCTTCGATGCCGAAATGTAAGGGATGAGCGCAGTTTTGACCGGAATACCTTTCACATCTAATGTAGACAAATCTGTTGTGACCATCAAAGGAAATATAAGGCTACGATCATTCAAAACAAACGTCCCCGGAAATCTTTTGTTCCCGCGGCTATTAAATCATTGAATAAATCCAACTTTTTCATATCAGTTTCTCATGTAATGTTTAGGAGAAACTATAGGCTACGTTTATTTGGTAAGCTATCCTTTAATTCTTTTGCCCTTATTATGTTTTGTTGTGTCTAATGCGCAATAGTAAGAAATGTAAAGGTTGGTGAAATAAAGACAAAGTACTTATTTCTTAGACATAGAACAAATGCAAATAAATGCAAACTAAGTTTAGAACAATGATCAACTCTAAAAAAAAATAAAAAAATCCACAATCTAATAATACAGAATAGAACTCTTTCGCGTAACAGTTGCCCAAGTTTTTTTTTAGGCACCTGCCGTTAGATGAGGCTGGCAAAAGGTTATTTAGTCATTATATTGCCCACATGACACCCTCGTTAACTTAAGCTACTAAAATTGGTATCGGGTAACAAAATGGAATGGTACATTGGGACAAAAATAAACATGAATGCCTAATTTCTTTCTATTTTGATTTTATGTCCAACAAACAAACCTTAATGCAACACTAAGTCTGCTTATATAAATGAACTGCAAACAAAGCTTGACAATGTTTACACTGATATTCTAACCCCATCTCTTTGTGTTAACCGTCAAGATTTGTTTTTTTTTTATTTTCATAATTACAAACAATGATAATGTGTGACATGTCTTGTCACGTGATCGTGAGCAGGCGATCGTTGTTTCAATAAATGTCGGCAGTCGTAAAAGAAAAACTTTCCAAAATTTCGAATCTCAAGCTTGGCAAGCAACGAAACGAACAAAAATCAAGCTCCAAAATAAATAGGCTAATGTTTCTTTAAACATGTGTTTGTAACTGTACAGTCATACCTCGGGTCATTTAGGTTACCGCCAAGAAATCGCCTTACAGCAGACGCAGAGAAACTGGAATATATCAAAAGTGTACAGATGTTTTAATGCAAATTTTATTTCTCCAGGCGTTCGCGATCTTCTGTGGTCTAGGAATCAACAACTGTCAGTTGTATGAACAGGTTTCATTAGCTGCCGCCAGGCAAGCTGTGGCTCTGGAGGTGAGTAGATCTAGACCCTACGTGTCAGGTAAAATGGATCCGTTACACAAGAACCCTGCTAAATCTCAAATATCAAGATACAGTATCTCGATTATCTTTCTAGTTTTTTAAATATTAAAACGCGACGGATGGACAGACACACCACACTAAACTATTAGCGGCTATTCCCATTTTGGGAACGCAAAAAAAACAACAACGTTGAGTCCAAGGGAAACGACTTATTTTTATGGACTGTGTACAGAAGTTTAAATAGGCTTGATAGGACCACCTAATGGGCTTGATAGGACCACCTAATGGGCTGGATAGCAACATCTAATGGCCAGGATAAAGTTCACGGGCCGTAGTTTTAGCATCACTGTTTCAATAGAATATAAAACATTGAAGATAGAAATAGGCTTTGTTACTTGGTAGAGAAAAAAACAACAACGAATCGTTTTTCTCTTTAAACATAAAATTTAAAAAATTCTTTAGTTGCACGCTGAAGGGAGCTTATTAATGCCGTATTGTGATATATGGCAGTGATTTTGCGGTGATCCCGCTCAGATACGTTTTGTATAAGTTGGTTCTGAACTAACAGACACATGTTTGTAGGACTTTCCAGACTTTTCACTTTGCTTCCAAAGTCTTTCAGAAAAATTCTATCAACAAAAACGTCAGTAAAAATCGAGACATCAGTGCTTTACAAAGGGGAGCTACTGTAATGATTAGTGACGTAGCAACCAAAGAGTTATGTTTCCTTGTGTCCAGGCTGAAGACTATTACAGGTCTACTGTGGTCCTTCTAAGATAATGACTGTTACTGTTGGGATTTGCAAGCATAAAGTGCCACCACTCCTTGACGTGTGAGATTTTGTTACTGAATGAATTTTTTGAAATGCTCTTTTTTTTTTTGTATGTTTGTTGTGTTTCGGATTGTCCATCAGAATCGAAGGTTTTTAGGCAGGAAAGCATCGAATGGCTGCGGGCAGGGTTCCAAGCCAGGACCATTGAGACGACAGTCCAGAGCGCAAGACCACATGACCACTAGCCATCATTTAGCTTACACTTTAGTGTAATGACATTATTATTTGGCACATGTAACAACTTTTCATATGTAAATTATGAGTGAGTCTGGTGTGAATGTACATTTTGTTTTTTTACAGTTATGTTTTGTTTGTTGTAATGCACAAATTGTTAGACAAATCTCCTTACGGACCATAAAGATTATTATTATTATTATTATTTTGAAATATGGCCGCCGGAAGCTATGGCGTTTTCCTTCTCTCTGATGCTTGTTTATACAACGTAGATTGTATCTAGATCTAGAGACTATATAGATGTAAAGTCTGGGTCTAATAAAAGAATTCTTTTAAAAAGGCTAGCAGATTATTCTAGCTAGGGCTTGAATTTAACCATCGATTATTACTAGTTTTACCAGTATTTACTAGCTCTAGGACTAGACCTAGTTTAATAGTTAGATGAGATCTAACTTCAAGATGTAGAACCAAACCAGCTATTCGGCCATTGGGCAGACTGGGCTCTATAGCTTTGGTCGGCAGCCAGTCTAGGAGACAGAAACTCCGATATTACACCTATGGCTATTTTGTGGTTCACAGCCGTCTTACACTTCTATGCTACTGGGAACTGCATTTAGTTTAAAGAGTGGTATTGGTTTGCGCGAGCCAATTATCACTTTAAAAATACTCTGCGCAGGCTGGAGATAATGCAGTAATTAGCCAACAATTGACTAGTCATAAACTAACCCATACAAAAACAAAGGAGATGGTCTTAACGGAGCTTCTCTATTCTGATTATAGCGCCCTGCTAGCTCACAATGAATTGGATCTCCAGAACGCAGTCAACGAATTTGAATGCGCTGCAGCCTCTTTCAGTTTATATATATACCTCGGGAAAACAAGTCATTTTCAAGAAGTCACCCAATAAAACCTACTCAGCCCCAAAGATCACCGTAAACGGACAGCGCCTTAACGTGGGTAGTATAGTATCAAATATACTCGCCTTAAGATGAGAGTTTGGCGGAATAAATCGCTCCGATTGCCTACAAAAATCAATGTATACCAGGCGGTGGTTCTCTCGACACTTTTATATGGATCTGGGACATGGACACTATACAGAAAACAACTAAGACTACTTGAGCGCATTCACCAAAGGTGCTTGAGCTCCATCATGGACATTCGGTGGCAGGACCGCACTACAAACAGCGATGTCCTTGCGAATGCCGATATGGACAGTATAGAGGGACTTCTTATAGTCCGGCAGTTACGCTGGGCAGGGCACTTATCACGTATTGGAGACGAACGTATGCCAAAAGCAGTCTATTTTGGTGAGCTAAATGGTGGTCGACGTAACAGAGGCACCCCACGGAAACGCTTCAAAGTCCAGCTTAGGCGCCAACTTGCCTTAGCTGACATAGAAGAGATCACCTGGTTGCATGTGGCATCAGAACGAGACAGCTAGAGGTCACTCACAAAGACCTTGGGATGCACATTTGAGACGAAAAAAAAAATCCGCTGCCGAGGACAGACGCAGACGGCGAAAAGAAAATCTAAATCGACCACCTGCGGACAATGGTTATGCTTGCCCTGGCTGTGGCAAAATATGTAGGTCACAGTTGGGGTTGCGCAACCACGAAAAATACTGCATTCCTCACAGATCTTCGGACTCGAAGACGAGCCTAATTATTGTTATTATTATTTGTAGAAATTGGTACATAACTTTTAAGGTCTTTTTGTAACTGTATATGATGATGACAGGGTGACCTGATTTATTTTTTGTTACATTCAATCTTCTTACCTATTAGACGGTGATGGGAGGGGGGGTTGAAGGAGCTAAACATCACATATTTGAGTCTGTGTACGCCTCTGGTAATACTACCTTGAAACCTTATTAGACGTGTCCGTACATAACCAAGAAATAAAAAAAAACAACAAAAAAAAACTAAAAGAACAAAATTGTGCGGATTTAATTATGTCCCTTTTCTGTTTTTCCAATGCGATAATAAGCATAACGTGAGACATACGACAGGAATCTGAGATTATCTTGACGTCTTGGATCTGATAATATGTTATTTTCTCCTGATAAACAGCTATGCCTTCAAAACACGCTTCCTTTATATTTCTATATGTAAGCTAGCGAGGTGAACAAGGGAGATAATTAGATAACGATTTAAAAAAAAACAGAAACAAGAACACTTACTTGAGGACGTCATTGAGTTTTTTAAAAGCTATTTTCTCCAGCCAATAAAAATACAGATTTGTTTTCTCCTGATTCTTACGTCAAATTGTTCTATTGGCCTCGTGTTATGCTTCTTATCCAAGAGTCAAGAGTTCATTTAAATTATAAAAATAACATGGCATTTAAATTTATGCAGATTTATAAAAGTCATATTGTAATGTAAATTTTTCAATCAGCAATCATTGTAGAACAAGAAAGAATATGCATAGCATAGAGCACAGTAATCACACAGGCAAGTAGAATGATCGAAAAACAATCCTTTCATTGATCTTTTATATAATTGAAAATATAGGCAAGTTATTAGAAAAATTTGCACAAGGCACATAACTCTTTCAAAGTGAAGTATTATATGAGTTTAATCGTGCTGAAATACCAATTATTGTTATCAAGTTTGAAATCCTTCAATAATTGCATTTCAATGACAGTTTTAAGCAGAATTACGATGACATTTTGTAGTTCAATGTGTATTTGTATTGGTCAGAACAATGTCCGAAATTCCAACGAGTTACCTGAGATACATGTTTCAATGAAGAAAAAAAGACAAACAGAAATTTCGCTAGAAAATAAAACCATTTTAATCCTGAAGCTGAAGAAACAAAACAGTTGGACCTTCGATAAACACACAATTTAAGTTTATTCCTAATGTATATTCACATAAGTAAACAAATGTATAGTTTGAAGTTATTTTGATCGACCTACTAATCTCGCTTCTTATCGTGCCCAATGTATAAATACCCCACTAAAATAACTTTTCCAGCTTTTGGAAAATAGCTAGAAATCTTCTTATCTTATATATTACAGACGTTACTTCAAAAAAGAAGATAATTACGTCCTAGGCCAGTGGCGTAGCTAGGGATTTTCCATCAATTTGGGGTTAACCTCTTTGGGGTCCCCTGCATTTTGACATTCGACATCATAACATAATACAATGGCGTAGTATTTAATATTTACTTTAAAAAAATTCGAACGCTCATTTAGCTACCCCCTCAAGTGGGAGCCCGGGAGAATATTTAAATTCTCCCTACAGCTCCCCTCCATAGCTACGCCACTGTCATAATCATTTTATGTGTCAATCTAGTTATGCATGTTAATGACTTAAACTGTGCTAAGTCGTTGATTTTCCTTTTTCGTTCAGGCAACCCATTCCATTCTCTAATAGCATTAGGGAAGAAGCATTTGTATTCCCTTTTCAGTAGTATGTAACTAAATGGGTCTATTCTTAGCAGTATACGCAATGTATTTTATCTTCCCAGAAACATTGACTTAGACCTGACTTGTCTTTGATAAGAGATCATTTTGTATAAAGCACTTTCAGAGACTGAGCTCTAGTAAAAATATAATTTCGGACAGATAGGAAAGATTCTTTAAGATACAAAGATGCACTTGCCTTTTGAATCCAATGCTCTAGCAACTCAAATGTATAAAGCACTTTCAGAGACTGAGCTCTAGTAAAAATATAATTTCGGACAGATAGGAAAGATTCTTTAAGATACAAAGATGCACTTGCCTTTTGAATCCAATGCTCTAGCAACTCAAATGTTGGTCAATGTGTGTTTCCAGGTGTTATCCTATCATGCTTCAGTGCCACAAGAAGAAGTGCTGAAACTGAAGGTAATCTAGAATTCTCTGTGGCTGATCCGTAGCTTGATTTCTTTGATTGTTATTAATTAAAATGTATGTTTTTCAAGTTATTTGTTGAGGTAACTTTCCACTAAGTTAGGCCTATATATAGATTTTTTTTTTCAATAATTACTTTATTTTATTAGTCAATTGTCATACATAATTAACATAAAACAAATGTTTTTAAACATTATTTTATCCCTTACTCTTAGAATTTTTTTTTGAGGCTAAATTCTTTTTCAATGATAGTTTTATTGCTAACTTTGAACATTCAAGACTACCAAGTTTTAACTATCAATCCAACCCTATAAATGACTTTTATCTGCTTGACCACCTAGTCTCTAATCCTGTTGCTTTTTTCAATAATCTCTCTTGAATTCTTTCACACAGGAGAAGAACCTTCCAGATATCCAAGAATTGAAGATCATGGAATTTACTTTCAATGATTTCTCTTTGGACAATGACCAAATGATGCAGGCCTCTGTCATTATGTTCAATGACTTGGGCTTAAGCAAAAAATTTCGTATTGAATATGAGGTGAACATTAGTATGAATGTGTTCATGTTTCTCTTATTCATCTAGTGACATTCTAGTCTTATAGTTCTGCAGTGCAATATTAGTTATATGCTTTTGACTATCAATAGATTTGCTTTTATAGTTTGTTTTTTTTGTTGTTTTTTTTTGTAAGTATTACTAAGCTATAGGCATACAAAAAAAATTATAAAATAAATTACATGATAATACCAACAGACCACTTTTCAATATTGATTGCTTATATTGGACCTTTTGACATCTTTTTTCAGACATTATGTCGTTGGCTGTTGACGGTCAGAAAAAACTACAGGAATGTGGCATACCACAACTGGCGGCATGCCTTCAATGTATGCCAGGTGATGTTTACAATACTCAAGGTAGGTCAACATGCTTGATTGAATAAAAATTAGTCTAAATTGCCTTAGTCTAAATTGTCTTGGTCAAAATTGTCTTTTTTGTCATTAATAGGCTTACATTATAAAATGTTTTTTTTTATATGTTTCAAAACTGCCACTAGATTTTAAATATTATTACATCCCAGCCTTAACCTCCCACAGAAGGATGGCGGACGGTGGCGGGCGGGTTTCAAATCTGGTACCATCTAGAGATAAATCTTTTAATAATCTTGTTCTTCTTTCTTTTGTCCTGACTAATTTTTATCTTTCACAAAGCTATGGAAAGTAAGGAACTGGAGCAAAAAAACAACTGTTCTAGAATATCTACAAAAAAAAATAAAAGGACAAAGTATGAGAATCTGAGAATGGAGATTAAGTGGTTATGGAATTGATCGAAAATAACAATATGCCCTGTTCCTGTTGTTATATCAACTGATGGGATAATGACAACTGACATAACAGATTCCTTCATGGCCCTTAACATTCCTAAAAAGATTCTCATTACCTGTCTGAGGGCAGCACTGCTGCTGGCTTGCCACATGGCCAGTCAATTTCTCAGTGAACACTTTTAAGGAGAATGAATTTTGTTTCCTTTGAATGAAACTCAATTCTAGCAGAGTCAGAGAATGAGAATGTGTTTATTTCTACAACAATAACAATACAGTATGTAACGACTTCCTACTCCACCTCCAGGCAGACCCTACTTCCACTACAGCCCAACATAACCAACACCCTGTATAGCAGTGCTGAACAACTGAAGAAAACAGCACACTTTTTTTTTCCTTGGCAGAGTCTGCAAAAGAGCTCAGCAGCTCAGCAGCAAAATGCTGGCTAGGAGAAGAAGAAGATGAAGAAGTATGTAACGACTGAGAATCATGATTTCATTAATCAAAGAGCCACTACCTTTTTCTGTTACAAACATGCATTCATTTAGTGCAAAGAGGTTTTTAAAAAGGAAAATTGCTAGATCATAAGCTATCATCGTGATGATCATGATCATGATGACAGTGATGATGATGAAAATGATTATTAATAAATCATTTATCTATTGCCTCCTAGCCTTTGAAAATGTGTTTAGTCCCAAGTTTACTTGATATTACAGAAGTGAAAAATCCAATTATTGATTTTAATAAATAAAAATATTCTATGATATTTCAAATTATTTTTGTTTTGGTTATGTCAATAATGAAATGAATTGCTTTATAGTCTGTAATTTAATGCAGAAGACATTAACAATTGTAAATTTCATTGTGTGATTCTATAGCACTGCCAGTGTAAGAATTATCTGACAGACAATGAGACTCTTGCATTGACAGTTGCCTGTTTGTGCCATGACCTGGACCACAGAGGTACAAACAACGCCTTCCAACAAAAGTAAGAGAACAAAGCCCTAAATTTTTTATAAACAGCAAACATTTCAACAAACATTTGTTTTCATTCATATAATTGAAACTCCAGTAAAAATAAGATAGGTCTAAGTAACAAAAATATGTTTTACATTATATATTATTTTATAGAAATTCCTAAAAAAAAATATTTAAAGTCTATAACTTATGCATCCATTTGTTAATCTAGTCAGACATTTTATGTATTAAAAAAAAATAATTTTTTTTTTAGTTTAAGCATCTTAGGATGTACTACTGAATACATTCATCTAGGATTACATACTTTAGAATGAAGCAGGTTAACCAGAATCTTAAAAAGGGCATTTTAACATGGTAATTCAGAAGAATATACAAACTCAAAGATAAATATAAATTTCCCATCAGACCTATCTACAACTTAAAGTTTCCCCTTTAGACTGAGTGGTCTTTTCAGAAGATTGTATAAATGTCATCTATTTCTATGGCTGATGGTTAATAATGGTTTTACACTTTAACCAGAACAATGGCTAACCCCTTTATTTTCTCTACATATGTCATGTTGCCTTTCCATGTTAGCTGAAAAAGGTCCTAAAATTCCAGAAGTTTGAATTCCTAGTTTTCCTTTCATTAACTTTGTTTCAGAAACTAAGAACTTTGCTACCATGACAGTCTGCCACATTAACAATCTTAAATTTCTTGATCAAATGACTTTATTTCAACAAGTTATATCTGATTAAACATATTTTTTTTTAAAACTGTGCTTTAATTATTTATGTTTATGTAAATAATTAACTATATGAATGCACATAATGTGTTAATAATCCAACCAGATCCAGTTCAGCCTTGTCCCAACTATATGGTACCAGTGCTACATTAGAACACCACCATTTCAATCATGCAATCATGATTTTAAATAGTGGGGTGAGTACATACAATCTAGTTGATGAGCATGATAAATAATATTTTATGAAAACAACATTTAAAATTCTTGAAATAATATTTTAAGAGTATAAAAAAAATGATCCTTTTTTTCCAAGGGAACAAACTTATTTGGCAACTTAGGTTCAGAAGATTTTAGTGAAGTTACCAAATTATTAAAGCAAGCTATACTGGCCACAGATCTTTCTTTACATATCCAGTAAGTTTCTGCTTATATTGTACTGCTTTAGTTATAAAGGCTTATTCAAACTTCCAATATGTTGACCAAGCTAATGTAGCTAACTAATTCACCTATTAGTTATTGTGCAAAGAGCTCAAGGATTAATTTGGTTTACTAAATAGTTCTAGGCTATATATGGAGACTGGTTATTCTTTTTTCTTTTATGTATTTATTTATTTTTTTCAATCATTGATTTTATGTTCTAAAAAGAAATAAACCTTTAAAAAACAATCATTGAAAATGTTTTAAATAAATTCCTAACTTCAGGGCAGGTGATGTAAGAATCATCTGCTTCTGTTGCATGCAGTTAGTGAGGGTGTCATGTGGCCAGCACAATGACCAAAAACCTTTACTTTTCCCTAACTTGAGTCTGGTACCTTTTAGAGCTGGGTGGATTCAGAGGTGCCCAAAGATCCTGAAAGTAAAAATCTCAGTCTTCACTAGAATTCCAACCCGGGACATCCTATTTGGAAGCAAAGGGCTTTGCAACACAGCCACCGCACCCCCTAATATCATTGTAAGGCAGTGCACAAAATGGTCCTAAACATCTTTTTAATTTATTCAAGGCTTTACTGAATACAAAGGAACATTTGAGTTTAATGCAGGAATACCAACAAAATAAACATATTTAATTTAAAAATGATTATGTTTTGAACAATTTTAACTGTCAAACCTGAGTTTCACTTTGAGGCCAATAAACTAGCAATTGTCATCATAACAATATATGAGAATTACATTTTTAAAAAATCCATGTCCTCCCAACCTCAAAGAATCTTCTAGCTAATAACAGGTATTGTAGATTTTTCTTTTTCTTCTTGATGAAGACATCTGACTTAGCTTGTTTTATTCCAAATTGCATTTCAAAAATAATTAATTAAAAGCTTAAGGATTTTTTTTTTTAAAGAGAAAGATTTTTCTTTTAAGTATTTCAAATTGTTTTTAATAGTGAAATGTTTAATTTAGATTGTTTTAACACCCTAAGTTATTTTTTTAAAATAGAGATTTAAAAATTAAAAGTTTATTTTACAATTTTAATGAGATACAAGGGAAACAAACTGTTTATAATGCTGGATTTCTTGTTAAAAAGTATCCTTACTTAGATAACCATGCTCTATATGTGTATGCTAAAAAATCTATCTAAAGGCCACATTACAAACAAAGAGATTAGAGACAGAGTTACTACAACGATTGGACCCCAGGATGACCTGCTAACTAGTGTTAAAACACGGAAACTAAATCTCTATTGCTATATTACAAGGTCTTCAGAGCTTGCAAAGACCTTCCTTTCAGGAACAGTACCCTACCAATATAAACTGCAACGAGAGATAATCAAGATTTGTTATCATCAATTTGCTTGGTTGTATCCCTTAGAAGTGAGTTCATTCATGTAATTAAACAGTTTTTCTCTGTGCTTCAGACTCAGGAGTAAATTTTTTGCTATGGTGGATTCAGGCCAGAAAGTATTTGATGACCGTGAGTCGAAAGAAATAGTGCGTAGTGTCATGATGACTACCTGTGATATTGCTGCCATTACCAAACCTTGGGAGGTACAACGGAAGGTAGGTAACAAGAACATCAGAAGTTTTTTTACCATAGCAAATGGAGTGAAATTCATAAGGTATATTTTATGAACGGCTGCATTTGTTTGACCTAATAAACTCTTAAGTAAAAATAAGTTTCTGAATTCCAAAATTTGTAAAACACTGTTAGTTTATTACTCGGGAATCGAGATGTCGTTTAGTCTGTCATGAACAAATAGGTATATTGGTGGCAGTGGTGTTGCTGTCGTGGCCATATAAGACCCCGAATAACCAATTTATGAAATTTAACATCATGAAAGGCTGAGACCAACAACAAACTTAGACAGGTTGTGGCAGATGTTAGGTGATAGTCCACATCTAAAGGGTATGACAAGGTGTGGAAGCACGACCATTTCCAGACTTAGGATTGACCACACCTACATCACACACTCTTTTATGCTAAAGAGAGAGGAGCCCCCACTGTGTGAGTACTGTGATTCTTATCTCACTGCGGGACATATTCTCGTACATTGCCCCAGATATTAGGGGGAAATATTTTAGAGCAGACAGCTTAAAGAAACTGTTTAGCAATGCCAATGTTTGAAAAATACTGGGCTTTTTCCAGGAAGTGGGGTTAACTATGAAGGTTTGATTTATGATAGTTCAAAGCAATTGTGAATATGTTTGTAAATGTAAAATGATTTACGTTTCGGATGTTCCTTCAAAGTTGAAGATAGTTTACTTCCTAGTCCAAAACTCCCGCAGTACAACGGTGGATTGGAGCGGGTAGGGTCTGAACCCGAGACCATCGATAAATCCGAACGACAATCCTGTGAGCAAACCGCGTGACCTATAATATTTACAACAGATTTTTATTAAATTATATACATTTTTTACTATTTTAACCATATGAGCTGTTAATGGACCTTGTTTTTAATAACTTAATTTTATAAAATTTAGCTCTTGAGCTAAAGGAGGAATAATCCTTGAGTAATTATGGGCATGGCATGCCCTAGATTGTGCTGATGTGCCAAAATTCTGAAATTTCAAAAAAATAATAACATCATGAAATGAAGAAAACAAGTGCCAGAATATATGAACCTCTTTATTTAGCATCGTAAGCTGACATCATTTATCAATACTAATGTATTTACCAATCAGCATGCTACTGTGTGTGCAGACTGAAAAAGCTTTATATCAAATCAACACATTAATAAAATAACAATTGTAACAAGAATAAAATTACAAATATTGTACGCTACATATATATATATATATATATATATATATATATATATATATATATATATATATATATATATATATATATATATATATATATATATAATAATATAATAATATATATATATGTATATGGATGGCTGCCTGGTCATGTGGTATGAACTTTGGACTATGGTCTCTATGGTCTCAAGCTTGAGCACATGCAGCCATCCTGCTAGAGGTTCAAGCTTGGATGTTAATATCTTCAATGCTGAAGAATTATTATGTATAAGTATAAAATCAAACAATGGTTAATATATGCATATCTGGTTAACATATATTAACCATTGTTTGATTTTATACTTGTACATAATTTTTCTTATATATATAGATATAGATATAATAAAAGATATATCCTTCTTGTCTGAAAGATATATTATCTCCCTTTGACTACTTCCAATATATAATGCTAATGTACTTCAATGCTGTTAAGGGTACTATTGGATTTTAAAGATATAGATATATATAGATAGATATATATATATAGATATATATAGATCTAATCTATTTTATTATATTGATTTGACAAATGTTTGAGTATTATTAAATGAAATTGCTAAAATAAAAATATTTGAGGACCTATAATTATTTTTACTTTATTTCATTCTTTTTATTTGTCTAGGTCTCTGAGTTAGTGATAACAGAATTTTTTGATCAAGGTGATAAAGAAAAACATGAATTAAACATTCAACCTCAGGTACTATGTTTGTGTATTTGTATCAATGTGCAACTAGTTATTCTAGTTTAAATGAGGATCTCTTAAAATCTTTCCTGATTATTTTTTTATTAACTAAAAGTGATTAGATCCAATGCATATCACTTTAAAACGCATTGATTGTTGACAATTAGTTAAATTATTTTCTATTCATGACAGAATTTTTATTGTATTTATGTTGTTTTCCTGTTTTCACCTCACAGCAATTGAATAAAAAATAATGCAGATTTCTTTATTAATAAACTACAAGCCTTTAAATACATCCTTTGTTTAGATCAGGGGTTCTCAACCTGTGGGTCGTGACCCCCTTGGGTGTCGATTGACGATTTGCCAGGGGTCGCCTAAAACCATCAAAAATATGGATTGTTGTTGTCTACTCTTCTATTTCTGTATGTGTGTGTGTGGTGGGGGGGGTCGCGGTAGAGTGGTGGATTGTAAAAAGGGGTCGCCGAGCTTAAAAGGTTGAGAACCGCTGGTCTAGATGGTCCTAACACATAACTCATTTAAATATGAAGCCTATAATCTAACAATCATGACCTCAAAAAATCCAGTATGCCTGTCATGAATGGTGCCTTAACACAGTGGTTCTCAAACTGTGGTCCACAGAACCCAAAAGATCTGTTAGATGGCCATAAGGGGTACACAGAATATGAAAATTGTATACAGTTAAAATAACTTCTTCTCTAAAAGCCAGCAGCTTATCTGATCAGATAATTTTAATAACTTGCCCCTCACTGATGTTTTATATGTCTATTATCTACTATTCTTTGACGAACTAATTTATATACAATGCAAATCACTTTGGGATCCGTGGGCAAGTTTTGACAACGTTAAGGGGGTGTCAAGATCAAAAACGTTTGAGAACCTCTGTCATAACATACCTGTATGTCTGTAATGAATACTGCTAACTTGCCATTAAAAAAGATGAAGTCTCTCAAATATTCAAACCAAAAATGTATAATTTTTAAAAATGTTTACTAATTACTTTAAAAAAAAAATATCTTAGTGAAACTTTGTTAAAGACAGTTTAATACTAGATTACAATGTCCATGTCTATCTAGGCCTGTATGGACAGAGACAGGCAAGATGAGATTGCCAAACTTCAGTTGGCTTGGATAGATGGAATATGTTTACCTCTGTATAAGGTAATCAAGTGGAGAGTAAGGAAAGACTGATATAATAACATGATGTTCTGCATAAAATGTTAGAGATTTCTGGCATGTCCCGTTAGACTTTAGTGTTACCTTTTTATCAATTGAGTTACAATTTTATCAAAATGTCAGCTACTTTGATGTCGGTGTCAAACATATGTGTACTTGTATTAAAATTTGTTAATAGAACAACTCAGTATAATAAACTGAAGATAACTCTCTCGCACAAATTTATTTTTAAGTACTTAAAACTTTTACAAGAAAAATGGAAGTGTAGGAATGATTACCTCCCTTTTAACTCCAATTAATCTTCAAGCTTAGTTGTTTTTGTTTGTTTTTTTAACATCTGATGCTATGTTATTATTGCTACTTTAGTCAAATTGATTCAGTACAGCATGAAATTTTGTTATTGACTTTGATCTTTATTCTTTTAAGAGGGACGTTCTTAAATTTATAAGATAACAGGGCCAGCCTTCGACTTAGACAAACTAGTCAGCAGCCTAGGGCCTCCGATTGCTGGGGGCCTTGCAAAGAACTCTTTCTTTTTTTATTTTTGGAGAAGAAATAAATAGCAAAACTTGTCTTCATGGTTATTGTTGGAGTACATTAGGTTTTTGATAAACTGCATAATTTTAGTTTTTTTGATGTCTATTAATTTTTTTCCTTTTCATTTTGGGCCACTCACTGTGGCCTCCAATTATCTAAGACCAGCCCTGAGGAAAAGATAATATAAGATATGGGAAAATAAAGCAAAATACCAATTTATTTAGCAAACTTGTCAATAAAGCGTACTACTAAATAACCCATCAATAAAATCTTTTTCTCAACCTTAATTGACAGATCAATTGCAATGCCTTTACATGAAATAGATATAACGATGATAAACTAATGAAGCTGTGTCATAATCTAGTTTCGTATTTCATCTTAATTCTCAGAGTCTAGTGCAGCTGGACTCTGCCTTCCAGCCAATGTTGGATGGACTTTTGGACAACCGATCCAGGTGGGAGAGACTCGATGCCGAGCGCCTCAGTAAACATGTAATACTGGAAACTGGTGTCTAATATCCTATTTGTCTTATTTTATCAGCCAATGTTTCTAGAATGGTCTCCCAAACACTGAATAATAATTATAATTGCATTGTAAATAGTAAAATTTTTACTGACTGAAAAAAATATTGCACAATCATGTGTTTTTAATTCTCCTGTTTTATGAATATTCATTCCTTATTCCATATGTAAAATATTCTGTACATAATATACATTTATTGTATGAAACATTATACTGTTTAATTAGTTTAAGTATTGATGTAAAGTTTAAGTCTAAAATTTATACGTTTATATATTTCAAATAAAAGTAAACATAAAATAGTCCCAAATAAAAATATTATTAGGAATGTTTTACCTTTTAAATTCATATACAATACCTGAGCGGTCCAACAGATTAATGGATAGGTGAAGGTGAATTAATTTGTTGGCCTCCTTCAGTCGTAGAGCGACTATGGTTCACCACAAACACTTTTTCTAATGGCTGTGGAGCCCTATTTTGGAGAGACACTCCCGTTCACATATATCGCAGGTTAAGGTGGCTTTCGCTTTGGTGGTAGAGGAGCCGGTCATTTTTTAAATGGCACACTTCCCTTCCAGAGCTGAGACCCATATTTTTTCACTGTTCATAGTTTTCTTAGTTATCATCTTTCTCACAGTAAAAGTATGATTAAAGATTAAAAACTTTCTACAGAGGGCATTGCTTCCTGGCCAGGATGAAATAAGAGTGGTCATGTAGTTAGGACTCCTTCTGAACCTTTGAATCATTATCCTATGAAGGGTTTAGATGACTAATCCTTTATCTATTAAACTGCACAGTGATTTCCAGATCAGGCAGCTCTCCATTACATTTTCTTCTGTAGGGGGTGTTTTGGGTGTCTATATGCCAATTTTTGCCAAAAGGTTTCTTGTTATAATAAAGCATTTTATCTCGTCTTATTTTATCTCCGCTTATTATATCTTATTTTATCTTATCATAGTTTATCTGTCTTACCTTATCATGTTTTATCTTGTCTTATTTTATCTTGTTTTATTTTATCTTGTTTAATTTTATCTTATTTTATCTTATCTTATTTTATATTATCTTATCATATTTTATTTTGTTTTTATATTATGTTAACTTATTTTATTTTATACTGTCTTTGATTTCAAGCTTACGAAAGAATATATATGACTCTGAAGGTCCAAATTTTAACCTGTAAAAAATTGACCCCTGGCACTAATGAAAAATCTGTTCCCAATTATCTTATTAATTATTAACGCTCCTTCAAAAAGAAGATAACTTTGCTGTACCCATTTCTTTATGTTAATCTAGTCTTGCATGTGATTTAGACATTTAAACTCTACCAGGTCATAAGGCTATATTTCTTTGCTTATTCAGGCATCCAGTTTGATGCTCATATGGTACTTAGGAAGATTAAGCTTGTGTACGAATTTGTCCTAGCCTAGGGAAAAGTGAAAAGGTCGTCTTATATATATATATATATTGTAAATCGCATCGTTCACAGCATAGCATGTTCAGTTGCATTAAGTGCACTTTGGTCCAATCTCTTTTGTGGATCTGTAAAGAGAAGGATATCTGGGAGAATGTTTCAGTGCTTACTTTTAGCACTTAGCACAACAAGAGTCTCCCCCCCCCCCAATTCACCCTGATAGGTAGCCTAGCGGTTTAAGGGCTGCACATCTCAATCATATGTCTTGTTCATTCAAATGTAAATCGTTTGTTTCAGTTGTTGACAATGACTCCGTACATCACCGCTCTTGACATGTTCTAAATATACTTTTTTGTTTCGCATCATTCATTGTTTAATGTTTTTTCATTAATAGCTTGTATTTCATACATTTATATAGCTCTTATAACTAGGAGCTGGTTCGTTGGTTTAGATTGTAAATGGAGTTTCTACTGCTTATAAAATAAAAGTAATTGGTAAAAATTATAGTTCTATACAAAATTTTACTAACGTAACACTATAGAAGTAAATCTCGAAATAATATTTGACTACAACTTTCACTATCACTTACAATCATGGTTGATTTGATTTTAACTTCAGGTTTCATACTCATTATAATTTATAGTATCAAGTACACTTTCTCTCACTGTGTCTATAATTTCATGTCATAAACATTTCATAAACATGTCATAAACATATAAATATAAACAGTTTTGAAGTAACAAAAGAGTGACTAGTAGGCTAGTAGTAGGTCCATCATTAATAACTTAATAAATAATAATAACGCTTGTCTTCGAGTCCAAAGAGTAGTATCTTTAGTTTCAAAAGTGTAACACGCGGTCTTTGTAAGTGACCTCCAGCTGTCTCGTTAGGAAGCCGCATGCCACCAAGTGCTCTCTTCTATGCCAATTAAAGCAAGTTGGAGCATGAACTGGTCTTTTAAAGCGTCTCCGGGGGGCACCTCTGTAACGCCAACCACCTTTCAACTTACAAAAAAAGGTTGTCTTTGGCATAAGGTAGTCGCATATTTGAGATACGTTCCCTGCCAAGCGTATACTGTCCGTATCGTGTTTTGCCGATATATGTTTGTGATTCCAGCGTAAACTATTAAAACTATACAAATTATACTGATGATTTCAACATTTTAAGGGGGAAAAAAAGCTTGTTACTTCATACATGGTCATATATGCCCGGAAGGAATGTTATTAGATAACATATTGGTTATGTACACTATTAACAGTGGATACCATTAATACCATCACTTTAACAACTTATTATTCCCATAAAATGAACCTACTAGATGTATAGACTTTAACGATATCAATAGATAGGCTTACATTTTGCTGCATTAGGCTACTTGAAAAGTAATTCAGATGCATACCCATTTCGGCCAGCCGTTTAATGAATCTTTGCTCATCCTGATTGATAGGTCGACCTACATCAAATATTGATTTCTTTTCACATACTTATAAATTATAATTATCATGTTACATATAAAATATATTTATTATGATGATGTGTATAAAGAAATAATTAGAGAAATGATGTGTATAGTTTTCAGTATGGTATACACAATTTTTTTTTCATGTTATCAGCTCCACTAGTCTGAAATAAATTATAATATGTAAACCCATGATAGTTTGTTTTGTTTATTTAATACTACTTTTTTAAATGAGTTGTGTTTTAGCAGACGTTGTGACCAAGTTATGGAAGATTATGTTTTGTTTATTTAATACTACTTTTTAAAATGAGCTGGTTTTTAGCAGACGTTGTGACCAAGTTGAGGAAGATTATTTATTTTGTTTATTTAATACTACTTTTTTAAATGAGCTTGATTTAGCAGACGTGGTGCTATCCTGAGTGGTGGAAGTTGTACTACTTATTGGTAAGAGCTTACTTTGCAGACGTGATTATGAGTGAAATAACATGTGACGAAAGAAGTTGGTACTTTGATCTGTTGTTGAGCTTGACATTTATCGCGTTCTATGTTAAACAAAATGGATTTTACCCTTTTCACCTGTCCTGACAGAATATATCTTTACGTGCATTTACGGTGATCATCTTTTGGAGGAACAAATAGCACTTTTACAAAGCTAATACCAAATCACTCTGTATGTCTGTCTGCCTGTCTGGTAAAAAGTTTGTAAACGTCATCTCTTCCACTGTCCCACACCGAACCTCGGATCGAGTTGAAATTTTTCACTATTATTTTTTTGTACCTGACCTATCACGAATCAATAAAACAATACTAACCAATTAGCTAATTAATTAAATATCGGTAATTAATGATATTCTTTGGTATCAAAAACAAGGGAAAGAAATTGTGCTTGACAGAGGTGGTGGCATAAGTTGAATTAGTCCCTTTTATATTTTGTTAGGCAACAATAACAATAGATAACTATAAAACCTTATGTGTTCATAAGCACTTCGCTGGCACAGTTAGGCTCAGTGGTTAGAGTTCGAATTCAAGTCCTACAACTCTAAAAAATTAACAAAATATCATACCCGATTCTTTCCCCATCACATTTTTTTTTGGTACCCTAACTGGTACTGACACGTGATCGGATCATAGCGTATTGAGAAAGCTTAAAGCATGAAATAGCGCTAAACAAAAAGAGTCGATACAAATACTTCTAACCTCATAGATTTATTATTCTTCCTCTAGATCTATTACAAATTGAATTACATGGTTAAATATTATTCTTGTTGGTCTGAAGAACGGCATAATAAAAATCTCTTAAGTTTTATTGGTTTGCACTTATACTAAGGAGGCGCGGTGGCTGAGCGATAAAGCACATAGCTTCCGAACCTGGGTCCAGGGTTCGAATTCTGGTGAAGACTGGGATATTTAATTTCGGGATCTTCGGGCGCCTCTGAGTCTACCCAGCTCTAATGGGTACCTGACATTAGTTGGGGAAAAGTAAAGGCCATAAAACACTCTCGTTCACCGTAGGCCACAGTACCAGATCACCTTTACATCATCTGCCCTATAGACCATAAGGTCTGACAGGGGAACTTTACTATTTTTTACATATTACTAAACCATGAGACTCGAGATAAATTTGTCATTCTTACATTGAAATTCTAATGACTTATATGAAATTAGGTTAATGGTCAATGTAATGACCACATAATAAAGACGATTTCTTTCAATCATATACCATATTTATATAACACTAGTCGACCAGCGGCATAGCATACGCCGCTATTTTGCAGGGCCGGCCATTGCCCACAGTAACCAATCCGACCCCAGTGGGCCCCATACTTTCATAGGACCCTATGTGTAAATTATTAAATTAAACCATTTTATAACTTATGACAGATTTCTCGCGGCCGCCTGATTTACCAGGAGCTCCTGGAAATCTCCTGAAATTGCAAAATATATGAAAAAAAGATGGAAATCTCCGGAAATTATTAAAAATCTTTTGAAAACTCATACAAATCTCCTGAAATATATACACAAAAATTGTCATTTTGGGGTGTCATTTAGTATGGAAAACGCCAATCCTACGGCGATAAATAAAAACGGCATTATGCATTAGCCGTAATTGTGTAATCTGGTGAAAGAAGCTTAACTTATAATCCTCTCAGTGGTGCTACAGCCCATACAGGTCCCTGGCCTCGGGCTTTACGTCACCATGTCTACACTCTTAGCTGTTGTAGATCTGCCTCTACATCATCAAGCCATAGTGCTTTGAGACGCCTGCCTTATGTTGTTTTTTTTTTTTTGCTTTTCTGTTCCCTGACATTCTTTCGAGTTCCCCTGCCCAATGTACTATGTTCCTTTTTATTTCCGTCACTATGGGGGGGGGGGGTTATCTAGCTGGTATCTTTCTTGGTTGGTGCGAGTCCTCCATCCGGTTTTTCATGCATGGCACCAGACATTTTTCTGAGAAATGTTTATTCCCAAGTATTTAGCACAGTTTCTGTTGTTTATCAGGGTCCAGGTTTCACTTGCATACATAACTACTGGTCTTATAATTATTTAGTAGATAGTTTTCTTAGATATAACTTTGCTATGTTTGTTTTGGCGGGAGCACTGTTGCCTGCTGCTAGTCGTTCCTTTACATCTGACGTTAGGTCATCTTTTAACTCTTTCTCTCCTAATCGACGATACCATCGTTGATTTTGAGCTCATTTAATTAAATTAATGTTTACTTTTTGAAAACTTGACTTTGAATTATATAAAAAAAGAGCATGCATTTCCCTTTAAGTCTATTTCAAATACAACAGTTTCTAATAACAAACAACAAAGCTATTGAAGCCCAATCCTAACAGGTTAGTGAAATAGTAATGAGCAAAATGAAGAAGTCCTTCCAAAACGTGGAAAAATTATTACGGAGAGAAAGAGTCTTCTTATCTTATATAATACAGACGTTACTTCAAAAAAGAAGATGATTACGTCCTACGCGTCATGCATTTAGTCATGCATATTAACCAATGACTTAAATTCTGCCAAGTCACTGGTTTTCCTGGCTAGCTCAGGCAACCCATTCCATGCTCTAATAGCACTAGGGAAGAAGGAGTATTTGTACAAATTTGTCCTAGCATATGGGACGAGGAATGTGCCTTTATTTTTGTGTCTTTCAGAGTATTTTATTAAATTTTGTTTTTGTATTTGAAGATTATGGTTCAGTGTTTTATGTATAATTGCTACTTTACTTTTGAGTCTTCTGTCCTGAAGGCTTTCTAAATTTAGTGATTTTACTAATGGTGTTACCCGAGTCAAACCCTAACACTAATCTCGTGATATTAAATACCACAGAGTCAATATAAGAGACACCCTAAAGAAGTGGATTAAAAAGCATAATTTAGTGTCAGAAATATGAAGCGTGATAACTGCTACATAGTTCAACTATAGCTATAAAGATGTCTGAAGTCAAATCGACAAATTGAATTACACTACGTAGCCTTTGTAAGGGGCTATACTGTCGCCTTTTAAGTGTGATTAAATCTTTCATGCTGGAGATAAAGTAGTTCCGCAACTCAGCAGTTTGAGAGCTGACAGTTAAATTAACACTGGATGACCTGTCGAACAAAAGAAATAAGAAAACAAAAAATATTTCAAAAATACTTAAAATCAAACAAGGCTTATATAAGGGAAATAACTTCACATTTACTATACGTCTTAATACTGCATGATATATATTTTTTTATAAATCACATAGATTGAGTATTAATTAACTCTAATTAGTCAATTTATTGTTGTTTTTAGCGGCTCCCGAAAGGGGAAAAGACGCTATTAGTTTTGTGTGAAATATCTGTCGGTCCGTCCGTCCCGTTTAGATCTCGTAAACTAGAAAAGATAGTGAAAATTCGACATCATAATATTTTAGTCCATTCAAAGTTCTGATGCAACGGCTACTTTTTTCTTTTCTAAAAGAGAGAAATATCTTATTTTTAAATCGCTTATGCAAGCATTTTTTTTTTCATAAAAATACACCACTTTTACAAATATTCACTATTAATAGGAACAATGACTGGAGGCTCTTTATTAGGGGGATCAGAATTGTCCATAGTTTTAACACATTTATGCTAACGGTTTGTTTGTTGTTGTTTTTTTGTCAAAAATATTTTTTTTTTACATTTGTATTGCTAAGATACATAAGTTCTGTCATACTAACTACTACATTTACGCACAAAAATTTTTTTACTTTTTTTTAAAGAGAAAAAAATTATTTAGTATGCATATAAGTTGGACATAATTTAAAACAACAATTAATAAGTAATTTTTCATATTATTAATTGAACTGCATAGCTGTCGCAACAGTATAGAACACTTAACTAAAGGTAAATTTAAAAAATTTTTACGAATTTTTTTTTTTTTTTGAGGACTTAGAGATTGACCATTTACAGAGCTTTTAGATCAATTAGATATTCATCATAAGACATCAGTTAGGACAGGTTCACATTTAAATTCACATTCACTTTCACCTATCCTTTGGTCTGCTGGATCGCTGGGGCACTACAAAAGATCTGTCAACCTTCTTTCTCCATTGTTCTCTGTCATTTGTCTTTGATTGAATTTAATTCTGATGTTATTTCTGAAAATATTGATACCTGCGTTTTTACCTGCCTGGGTGGACCACTTCAGGGGCCGATTTTTAGTTTGTGTTTCGACATAATCTATATTTGTAACCTTGTTTATTTCTAAAATCGTTTTAGCTTTTTTTATGAATGTTACGAAATGTCATGCTGAATTTTTGAATACTGTTGGTCAGAGAGCTTGAAGGTCTGTTTAATGTTTTCTTTTTAAAACAAAATACAGCAAAAAAATTTTGCTGATCGACGCACAGTCCCGGCACAAATGAAGATAAGAGAGATTTGGTCTTTGTTAAAATGATTGAATCAATGATGGACTATATCTAAGTTCATTCTGAAGACAATGTCTTCTAACGCATGTGTTTGCGTGAATGTTTTTTTTTTTTACTTATTGTTTTTCAAGTTTTACCCTCCTTTCTGTTCTCCTTTTGGGTGTCAAGATGTCTGGATACACTGCTCGGAGGATTCTGTCCTCGTCTCCAGAGCCTGACGGCTCCGTGGAAACATTTAGTAGTGGAACTAGATAGGCTAAGAACGGGAAGCAAACAAGGCCCTTTCCGATAAACCTTGGGCTTTTTGTTTTTACCTCTCTCTGGATGTGGAAAGCATGTTGCCCGAGAAGCAGTCCAAAAATTCCGCCACGCGGTTCCCCATAGGAAGCCTTCATAATAAGAGCAGAAGGAGTGGCTGTCCCCGAACGGAATGTGTTGGTTACAGTGTAGGAATATGAGATTAACTACCCCTGGTTAGCGATGTCTACTGCTGCATAAGGCGAGCAGACTTGTTCAGAAGCAAGAGGCGCCTTATTCGCTACTGCTACTGCTGGTAGCCCTCAGACAGGACTTAGGTTAAAGAGCTCCCGGTTCATGTCTGTTCGTCGGCCTTTCCAGCGATCAATGGGATGGTGGCGCCATCGGCGCCTATTCCCCACTGGACTTTATCGAAGGTAACATATCTTAAAGATTCATGACGATCTCTTCACAAATTAAGTTTCCCGGATTAAAGATCTAGATACTAAAGTCAAGGTCTACATTCAGATGTGGTTGATTGACATAAACCGCGAGGCTACCTATCAAGACGACTCGAGTTTGAATCCCGAACTGAGAAGCCTGAAAATGAGCTACCAAAGGATGAACTTCAAAAACTTAATTTTGCAGTTTCAAAAAATTATTATCCTTCTTTCAGAAAGGCTTAGCACTTATCTACACTTCCTTTGTTCTGTACACCGGATACACCAAAAAAAGAAACCTTTAAAAGTGTAATTTACCTTTGTTTTTTAAAACCATCAAATAAAAAACAAAACATAAAGAAAGATACATTACAAAATGAAAATTTTACATTTATATTTAGTAAATGGTGAGAATATAAAAATTGATCTTGGAGCTGAATTTATAAGAACAAAAGAACGCAGTCCGATAGTGTGAAGCTGTTTTATTTCAATGATTTTATTGTCATTACATCCATTACCTCAAAATTATGTAATGCATCCTATTTAATTTTATTTGGAGGTTAACCAATATGCCCAGACCTTGTACTGGGCATTATCACTGAACCCACGTATGTTACTTCTTCATTTCTACGGCGACTGAAATGACACTCAGGAATTCTCTGACATTTGACTGTGTTCAGTTGAAGTATTCTTAGCGGTCTTGCTTAACCTACAGCTACAGATAAAACGAATTCCTACAGTCTGTACGAACACAAGAAATGGGATCTACTAACTTTTGTCTTCTACAAGTCGATGTAAAAGATTCACAAGAGTCAACTGGTTTCACGGAGGTCTTCAAAAAGGTTAACGTTTTGTAGGAAAAAGGAGAATGGACGGAGAATGTCTCAATAATGTGTCTTAATGTGTCTTGTCTGGAAGTCTCGCGCTTTTTAAAAATATGTTTAGGATGTCCCTTCAGAGTTGAAGATAATTTACTTCCTATTCCAAAGCCCCAGCAGGACTACGGGGAATGGAAGCGGGCAGGGTTTGAAGCTGGGTCATCGATAAATCCGAACTACAGTCCAGCGCGCAACCCCGCACTACCAGGCAGCCATCTTTTTGGAGAACCACTCGATTGTTTTGGGTGCTCTTAACATTGTGATGAGAAATGAGATATATATATATATATATATATATATATATATGTATATATATATATTACCTAGCTAAAAGGGTAATGGTCTGATCAGTCCTTTAGAAAAACAAGGTTACAAATACAGTTTGTGTGGAAACACAAACTCAAAATTAGCCCCCGAAGTGGTCCACCCATACAGGTAAAAAGGCAGGTATCAATATTTTTAGAAAGGACATAAGAATGAAATTCTATCAAAGACAAATGACAAAGAGGAATGGAGAAAGGAGGTTGACAGATCTTTTGTGGTGCCCTACCGGTGAATGTGAAGTTAGATGTGAACCTGATGTTTTTACCTGCATGGGTGGACCACTTCGGGGGCTGATTATGAGTATGTGTTTCCACACAAACTGTCTTTATAACCCTGTTTTTAATTGATTCACGTTTTGTTAGCAGAGCCGGATGTAAATATGTGTAGTCACCGTGGCAAGATCCAATTATGAATGGTAGCATCCGTGTATATTTTCTCTTATGTGTATCACACATATTTAATATTTATATTTTAGTTTTTAAAAAGGTATCTGATTTAGTTTGTTTAGCGTAAGTTCTTTAATAGACGATATGCCGTAAATCCGGTGTTGTACATGTATTAACATACTCCAAGAATGCTAGACCTACAAGAGGACACTTAAATATAGCTTTTATATAGCGCTACTTTTATGCTTATAGCATGCTTAGAGCGCTTTGGCCTAATCTCATTTGTGGACCAGTTGGGGGGGGGGGTATCTAGGAGTTTGTTTTTCCGTGCTGCCTGTAGGCACTCAGTAAACGCAGCTCTGACCGAGTCTGGTGTCAAACCTTATCTTCTTATCTTATATAATACAGACGTTACTTCAAAAAAAAGAAAATGATTACGTCCTACGCGTCATGCATTTAGTCATGCACATTAACCAATGACTTAAATTCTGCCAAGTCACTGGTTTTCCTGGCTAGCTCAGGCAACCCATTCCATGCTCTAATAGCACTAGGGAAGAAGGAGTATTTGTACAAATTTGTCCTAGCAGATGGGATGAGAAATGTGCCTTTATCTTTGTGTCTTTCAGAGTATTTTATTAAATTTTGTTTTTGTATTTGAAGATTATGGTTCAGTGTTTTATGTATAACTGCTACTTTACTTTTGAGTCTTCTGTCCTGAAGGCTTTCTAAATTTAGTGATTTTACTATAGGTGTTACTCTAGTCAAATGTGAATATTCATTTGTTATGAATCTCACTGCTCTATTTTGTGTCTGTTCCAGTTTCTTATTGTTTTCTTGAGTTGAGGGGTCCCAAACGGAGGATGCATATTCTATTATTGGCCTAACCAAGGTTAAATAACATTTTAGTTTTATGTTCTTATTTGATTTATAGAAATTTCTTTTAATAAATCCTAATGCTTTGTTTGATTTTTTTTATAGTTTCATCAATATGTGGATTCCATGACAATTTTTCATTTATTATAACACCTAGGTATTTTGCGTTTTTAGTCTGTGTTACTGGTTTGCCATGAATAAGATAAGTGGAATTAATTTGTTTTAGTTTTTTTGTTACTCTTAACAACTGACATTTTTCTGGGTGGAAAGACATGCTTCAATTTGATTCCCATTTCTGTAATTCATCTAATTCTCTTTGTAAAATATCTGTGTCTTGTGTTGTTTTTATTGTTCTATATATTATGCAATCGTCTGCAAATAATCTGACTTTTGTTTCTGAAGTAATGCAATTTGGTAAATCATTTATGTAAATTAAAAATAGTAGTGGACCCAAGACTGTTTCTTGAGGTACACCTGAGTTTACTGTTATCGGTGTTGATTTAGAGCCATTTATTATTACAGTTTGTTCTCTCCCTATCAGAAAATCTTTAATCCACTGATGCAGTGGACCATTAATGCCAAAATATTTAAATTTTTTAAGCCAACTAAGTTGGTGAACTTTGTCCAAAGCCTAAGAAAAATCTAGTAAGATAGCATCTATTTGTTCACTATTATCTAAACCTTTAGAAAAATCATCAATTAGTCCTATTAGTTGTGTTTCACATGATCTATATTTCCGAAAGCCATGTTGGTATGGTGTGAGGACATTTTGTTTGTCCAAGTGGTTTATGATGTTGCTACATATTATGTGTTCTAGGATTTTACATGTGATGCTGGTAAGTGATACTGGTCTGTAGTTTCCTGGGTCAGATTTTTCTCCTTTTTTAAATAGGGGGGTGACATTAATTTCTTTCCAGTCCTTTGGTACTCTGCCCTGGTTAAGTGAAGCCTGAAAGAGTATTTTGAACACTGGGGCTAGCTCATTGCTTAGTTCTTTGAGTAATCTAGCTGGAATACAATCAGGTCCAGACGCTTTATTTGGTTTGGTGTTGGCTAATAGTTTTTAAATTCCATTTTCTTGTACTACTATATCTTCTATGTTGTCTACTTGGTTCAAATTCAGTAATATGTCTTTGTCTCCTGGGGCTGAGAATGCTGATTCAAAGTATTTGTTTAGGGTGTTTGCTTTAGTTTTTTATCATTGGGTATTATGTTATATTCATCTTTTAATGGCGCTATGCCTGTTGTTTCCATTTTCTTAGACTTAATGTATGACCATAGGTTTTTGTTGTTATCTTTAGATATTACATTGTTTATGTATTCACTCTGCAGCTGTCTGCTTACTTTTTGGGTTAAGTGTTTAATTTTTATATACTTTTTGTAAACTCTTTCTGCCTTAGTTTCTTTAAATTTTCTATATAGGTTTTTCTTCTGTTTACAAAGCTTCTTTAGTCTATTATTAAACCAGCATTTTTTTATTTTGTTTAATGTGTATTTAGTTGGTATATGATTTTCTATAATGTTTTAAAGATGGTTTTTAATGAAATTCCAGAGGTCATCGACTGGTTGGTTAATGTCTTTTTCTAATAAGAATGTTTGTTGAAAGTTTCATGCAGCTTGGTGTAGTTGTGTTAGGTTACATTTATTCCAGAGTAAGGTTTTTCTTTTGGGTTTTGAATTGGCTACTGCTTTTATCTGACTGTGTATTTTTATGATCTCATGGTCTGATAGACCAGGGATAATATCATAATCAACTACTAATCCAGGTCTGTTGGTTAAGAAGAGATCTAATGTGTTGTTTAATCTAGTTGGCTTTTTAATGATTTGATCTAAGCTTAGGTTGTGTAAAGTTTCTATGAAAAGCTCATTTATGTCCTTAAGGTTTTGGTGTCTATGGTTAGTGTTTTCCAATTTATATCTGGTAGGTTGAAATCACCCATAATCCAAAAAACTGCATTTTTATTTGTCTCTTTAAGTGTAGTAATCTGATTACATAGTTCCTGCATGTATTCTAAACTAGAATTTGGTGGTCTGTAAATGCTGCCTATTATTAGGGATGTTGAGGTGGTATTAATTTTACAAAATGTTGATTCTATATTTTCTGAGTTAGGTAAGGTAATTTATTCTGCTATAAGAGTGTTTTTTATTGCTAGAAGAGCTCCTCCATGATTATGAGCCCTATCTTTTTCTAAAAATTTCATAATTACTATTGAAAATTTCTGCATTATAAATTTCAGGATGTAGCCAAGTTTCTGTTCCTGCAATTATGTCTGGTTTCTCACATTCTAATAAAATTTCTAAGTCTGCTGTTTTGTTCCTAATGCTTAGAAAATTTATTACTAAGGTTTTAAGGTATTTTGGTATTACTTCTTTAGTAGGTTTGTTTAGTGAGGCTGTTGTATTAATTTTAGTAGATTTAGGTTTAACAGGAGTGGATCTGGCTAGTGATTGGTGAGTTTGGTTTGGGATGGTGTTTAGGATATTGTATGGGTTAGAAGTGTCTGCATCAAAGGAATCAAACAGTCCTGATGTAAACTGAGGTAACTCACACGATACACAGTGCCATGATGCGTCTTTGTTGCCTAAGGCATAATACACAGGTGTATTCATATGGAGACATGATGCATGGTACCATTCATCGCAGGTGTCACATTGAATGGCTTTCTGTTTCAAGGTGCATTTTTTTTTTTGCAGATGTTGCATCTATCTTTAAATCTAGGCCCTGGATTTGACTCTACATTTCCTGCTATTAATATTAACAGTGATAGGTATTTATTTCTGCTGTGTCTGATTGAGAACTTCCGTTTGTGATGGGTGATCTTCTTTAATGTTATGGATGTGTATGTTAGGTTATTTTTGAAGTTGCATTGGTCTAGAGTGTGATGATTGATTATGATTGTTGTTTCCTTTTTAAGTTTAGTGTTGACTAAGGTAGATCTAGTTCTATGTTCAGGTAGTGTGTATTTAGTAATTATTACTATATGACAATTATATCAAATCAAATGGTTTATTAAATTCAAAATATGGACCTAGACTAGATCTAATTCTAGATAAATATATTTACGTGTATAACTAACTATATAGAATATTACTATTAGTTATTATTAGTAGTATTAGTAGATGATTAATACATCTAAAGCCTTTATTAAAGTCTAAGTCTAACACTAGACTGAGTAGATCTACAATCTAAGGATATAATAATAAATATAGACTAGATCTAAATAATATTAAATATATAGATTCTAGATCTATCTAATTATATTTAGATCTATTAAAGGCTAATAAAAAAAGGATTAGTGAGACAAAATAGTCGTAAACTAAGAGTTGTTAATTTGAATTAATTAGTAGAAAAAAATGCTGATCTAAGTTAAATATATAATTTAAAGATATTAGTTTATTAGTTGAATAGCTTTTTTAAGGAATTCGGTTTGATTTTAATACAACCATAGACATAAATAACTATAGACTGGCCGATTAAAGAGTTTTATGAAACGAAAATTTCTGACTTGCAATTTTGTGTACTTTATTATACAGCATTTATGAGCAGTACAAAAGTTAAATATTCATATCTATTTCAGCCATAACCTATATATATATTGTAAATAAGGAGGCAGTGTAGTTTTGTTTAATCTCTAAGACTGAAGATCATGCAATTTTTCATACTTCGGAAATCCGAATACACTAGATATACATGTTTTCAAGTTACATGAAGTTACTTCCTTCGGCCAGTCTATATTTATTGATGTCTATGAATACAACAAAACGAAAATTTGAACTCATCTCTGATAACAGTTAACAGGGAGCAGCCATCTTGTCAAGAGCGCGTAACTCATAAAAACCTCGAGCCCCCTTCTAGGGAGCTAAGACAAGTCAAGTTCAACCGCACTTAGCCTCTCGACCACGCTTTCCACTTCTTAATCACATCATTGCCACATAAGATTTCAAATGTTAGCGTTAACAAATGAGAAAGAAATACTTAAAGGTATCTAACCCGTCAAAAGTCCGATAAATTTTTATATTTTATAGACCCGTCAAAATTCCGATAAATTTTTATCATTATGGAGGCCGCTTTCTTGTGGATTCCCCAAAGCCAGGGGCGTAACTAGTGTGTGGGAGGGGGGAGAATTTGAAAATCCCGCCCGGGCCCCCATTTGAAGGTGGCTACCAAATGAGTTTTTTACATTAAAATTTAAATATGCAGGGGCCCCCGAAGAGGTCAACCCTCCCCCCGCCCATGTGCTTCCAAAATGATTGCAAATTCGTAGCAATGCTACTGCCCAAAGCTGTAGTCCCACCTGCGGTCCCTTGAATCCGGCACTGTCAATACGTCTAGTTGATGTCTTTACGAGTAACTAGAATAAAAACAAAGTCACGTCTCCCTACGTCAGCTCGGTGGACAGAGGTCACTGTTAATTGTAGAATAACAAAAAAAAAATACTCATTCGTCTAGGCAAAAGTCTTAAACACATCCCTACCCAACACAGAAGTCAATGAAGATGACTGGACCATTGAAACAAAAAGTCGTTTAAACATCCACGTCTGCTTCTCGCGTCCATAGCCGCCCCCACCCACTCCTTCCATTTACTTCCCGCCTTCCTAGATCGACTTTGCGTTCGTGTCGTCTGTATTTAGTTCCGTTTCCTCCCAGACGCCAGCGTCCATGACGTCACTGACACTTTTGGCTATAAAGTTGCGCGGATTCAAGCGGCAACGAGATTAAAATTCACAAACTTTTGGCGGGTAGATTTCTGAGACTTGGCCTGCACAAAGGTAACACTTAACGTTGCGTCCATGTGAATAATGTACCTTGAAGTAATAGATATGTTTTAAATAGTGTTATTTCTTGTCCTGTAATATGTGCCTACTATTTAATGAGATCTATTTAAAGTTTAAGTAACTCACAATATAGGAGATTTCTTAAACATTTGTTCTTCATACCAGTGGTTCTCAAACTGTGGGCCGCGGACCCCTGGGGTTCTAAGGACCATCGTAGGGGTCCTCTGAAAGATGAACTTTTTATGCAACTAAAATACTTAAACGCCTTTTTATCCGATCAGATAATTAGAATAACAATCATCAGCCCTTCACTTCTGTTTAATGTGTCTTTTTTGAGTCCTTTTGTGCTTAGAAAAACTCAGATTCCAATCAAAGAGGAATCAAACCCTAATCATTACCCTAATCCTAAGACAAAAGCAGCTTATTGAAAATATACAAATGAGTAACTTAAACCAATGTTTATTAATTACTTTTTATCACAAAAAAGAGACCGCCTAGAAATGTGTGCACTTTGAGTTCGCGATTACTACTTACACAAATTTAGCCGGACATAAAATCTTAATAACTATATCGCAGTCATTGTTGTTGTTTTTTATTTTATTTTAAACAAAAGGTATAAACTCAATAAACATTCCTTGAACTAAATATTGCTTTTTTTTCTTTGTAACTTATATAATATGCATATAATTAGCTTTTTTACTTATGATCCATTGGCAACTGTTGACTCTATAAAGGGTTTCCTGGGTTAAAAACGTTAGAACCTCTGCTCCATACAATTTAAAAGTGCCGGTAAATGGAACAAGTAGTGTAGCACTATTACAATAATCGTTTTGCATGATACAAATAGTGTTTACAGTGTTCAGTTATTTAATTAAGATTAAATTCTTTTTAAACTACGTTAATGATGATTTGGTGTCAATAAGTTCAGAGTCTCTGACTCTGATTTATTGTTGTTGTTGTTGTTTTGTGTATAACTTATCCTCGAATAACTAGGACAGTAAACAAAATAGTAACTACCAATGACATTTTTTTTACAGTGTCAAGTTCTTTTTAGACAAAAATATTTTTTTTTCCTATGGGTCTTAGGCAACCTCTGGAAAATCGTCATTCGATCCCAAAATGGGTCGCGACCCACATGTTGAAAACCTCCGTACTAGAATCTTCTGGAGGTAAAAAGTTTTTACTAAAAACCAATAACCTTGTGAGAACATGTCCGACAAACTGGATTTTTTTTTCTCTTACAAACCTCATAACAACTCTGTCTGTCTGTCTGTCTGGTAAAGATTTTGTACACGTTATTTCTCCCACTTCCCATTCTCGGATCAAGTTGAAGCTTTGCCACAATTATTCATTGACCCTAACATGTGAATTAATAAAAAAAAGACCATTTATTTTAACAATTGAGTTAGTAACAATTAAATAATATATTTGTTTATAAAAAAAAAACAGTAGCTATGAGATAAGACTAATGTAGAAAATGTAAAACTAACAAAAGATAACTTTTTTTTTTCAAAGCCTTAGTCTAGCTAAGTGACTAGCGTGATAGCCTTCCGACAAGGAAACTAAGCCCCTTTAGTTTGAATTGAATACAAGCAACTTTAAAAAGAATTGCTTTGAAAAGCCAGCACGGAAACCTTCTTCCATATCGCCCCCTTCCTCTATTTCCCACACAGTGGTCCACACGGGTGAATGGACAATAACGCATTGAGAAAGCATAAAATTGCGTTAAACAAAACCATTGGTAAAAATATTTCCAATCACACAAATTTATTAGTGTTATTTTAGAACTATTACAAATAACATGATTGTTTCAAAATAATTGAGACAATTATACTTAATATAGGCCTAAGCTTTTTTTAAGAAAAAAAAAGAATTTTAAAAAAATATTCTATTTTTTGTAATTGTAATCTTTAATATATTTACCTAATACCACTCACCGTTTGACTCTTTGATCAAGAGGGTCTCTTAATAAACTGCCGTACGGATCAACAATCAATTTCGTACACTGGCTTCTTTAACCTTCTGGGCCAGGGGTTCGTAACCTATGGTCGCGACCCTTTAGCGGTTCGAATGACGATTTGCCGGGGGTCGCTTAAGCCAATCGAAAATTATAATTTTTTTGTCTATTCTAATCGCTAGCTCTATCAAACATTTTTTTCGGTATATATAAAAGTGCTGCTAGAGTACACATGCCTAAAATATGAGTGCGTGTAAGTGTCGGGGGGGGCGCATTATGAAGTGGGTGCTGAAGAAATTACAATGCGCAGGTTGTTGTTTTTTTTTCTATAAGGGGGTTCAACAGAGAGAAAGACAGAGAGAGAGAAAGAGAAAGAGAGAGAAGGAAAGAGAGAGGTGGCCGTGAAATGTCATTATAACAGATACACTAATTGACTATCTAAAAAAGTATGTTAGGTCGATCGTCAAACTGTGGACCGTTTATTACAATAAAAAAAAACATAATAAATAATATAAAGGCTGGAAACAAAACAACGGGTGTATCCGGTGTGTACTGCTGGTCTTGTATATAAAAAGGGGAACACCAAAATAACATTCTTGAACAAAGGCCCACAAGGATGGCTGCCTGGTCGTGCGGTTTGCGCGCTGGACTGTCGTTCGGATTTATCGACGGTCGAGGGTTCAAACCCTGCCCGCTCCCATCCCCCGTCATCCTGCGGGAGGTTTGGACTAGGAAGTAAACTATCTTCAACTCTGAAGGAACATCCGAATTGTGTCAAACATTTTACAAAACATCTTGCTTCGCAGCTGAACAGAACTTGAACAATTGAAGCAGCTTTGCAATTCAAATGGAGTGCCTCCTATGTGTATGCAGAACACAAACTTGCGAATTGTATTCAATCAAATAAAAAAAAAACATTTGTTACATATGCTGTCTTTTCCAAAATGCTTTTTGATGTAACGGTTGTGCAGTACCACACTTATTGTTAGAAACATGAGGAACACCTCGAAATCAGGACTATAAGAAACATTCCAATTCTGAAGCCAGTGGTTCCCAAACGAAACACTTCGCACATTCTGAGTATTTATCGGATCACTTTCCCTTATTTTTTTTTAAATATTGCTTCATGTGGGCTACTAGTTAATTATGCTACTAGTTCGTGGAGCACCTATTCAGGCCTCGCGTAATGGATACCAGCTCATATAGAACAAGAAGGAAATGAGAAGGCTGACACACACGCCAAGAGTGGGAGAACAAAGTCAGAATTAAACTCTGCACTCTATCCAGAAGAAATGAAGAAACTAATAGTAAACAAAATAGATTAGAAATGGGCAAGCTCTCATCCAAATCATAAGAAAGATGGCGCCTATTTTAAGCTATCCCGACAAGATCAAGGTCTAATCTTTCGACTCTGGACCGGACACAACAGAATGAGACAACATATATACCGAAAGCTCAAAATTGGAACCAGTGAAATCTGTCCATGTGGAGTGTCACCAGAGAATGCTGACCATGTCCTCCAAAACTGCTCTCTTTACCAAGAGGCCCGAACAAGACACTGACCCCAAAACATTCCAATAGAAAGAAAACTATATGGAGAGCTCCTTGATTTGGAAACCACTGCGCTGTTCATCTTATTTATTGCTCTATACATCTGAACGCTCCAACATAAAAAATGAGAACGAGGAAGAAGAAGAAGTTTGACGTGGTATTAATATTACACATGAACTAGTCACCAAAACGTAACGTCTAAGTGTGTGTGTGTGTTGGATATCAAGATGTAGAAGCGTGTATTACTATCAATGTGTCGCGAATACTGGACTCGTGCGTCCTGGAGCTACAATTAACATGTAACAAATATGATTAGAATACAACAACTTCAGTGCAATTTTAACAGATAATTATCATATATTAAATGATAATAAAATACTGCAATTTAAATATTCAGTTACAAGTCACGGTTTAGATGAGAAATGACACGACATCCTTCACAGACGTTATATAAATAATAATCCAAGATTAAGTACAGTTACATCCGCATCTCAGCGGGCACAAAATATCGTAAGTCCTCTAGAATACTAAATAACGTCCGCATCACAGAGGGTAACAAATACACTTCAATAACATGCATCCAACTCTAAGTCCAGAAAACAACTACTAAAATATGTTTTCTGTCTTAAGTCCCAAGGACGACTGCCACTGACCAAAAATGAATTGAGTCATTCTTGCTTCCTCTTTCTAAATCAGATGTTTCTCGTGCTTTTTGCCTTCTAAATTCAATTCGTGGACGTTGAATGCAGAGCTAGAGAGGAGGATCCTAGCAATGGAATTGAGATGCTACAGAAGGATCTTAGGCATCACACTCAAAGACCGCATCACAAACCAAGAAATCAAGAGACAGGGCTACTGCAGCGATCGGAGCCCATGACGACCTGCTAACTATTGTAAAAAGACGAAAGCTTAAAACCTATGGCCACATTACAAGATCTATGGGGCTCGCAAAGACCTTCCTTCAGGGAACAGTGCCAGGCAAAAAGAAGAAGAGGCAGACAGAAAAAGCGATGGGAGGACAACATTAAAGAATGGACGGGCCTGCCATTGAGAGAGGTTCTAAACAAGGCAAAAAAAAGGAGGAATGGAGAAAGACGGTCGACTAATCTTGTGTGGTGCCCCAACGGTCCAACAGACTAAGGGATAGGTAAAGGTAAAGGTAAATTCAAGCGGAACATATATCAGGCAATGTCAACCGAGACTGCGACAGGAACACTAGGGCTTTTACTCTCTCAACCTCTCTATGTCCCGGAATGTCTAAAGAACTATCGCACGGTATCAAATCTTCCCTTCCTGTCAAAGCTTCTGAAGCGCATCGCAAATTCTTTCTCATCGTTTTTTTTTTTTGTATACCTAAATAGAAACAAAGAAATTTATTACAAATAAGATTTTTTATCGCATAAATTTATTCTTTGGACGGGCTTTTTGAAACAAATAAAATTCATTTACCTAGCAACGATCTCTCAAAACTTTTACAAGTTAGTCTAACTGCTGTAACACATTACTGTACAATGTGGTAGTGAAAAGGGCATAGAAACAAGTAGATGACCTCTGAACGCCCTTGTAGAAGACGAAAAGAAAACTTAAATAGATCCCTGGCGGACAACGGCCTTTCCTGAATCAGGTGCGGGAAAATATGTAGATCGCAACTGGGTTTGCGTAGTCATTCCAAACACAGCACTCATCTTTAATCTTCGGAATGAAAGACATTGACATTGTAATCGGAAATCATTTTTGTCTAAAATTTAGGATCCCCCCAAAATGGTTTAATTTGTTGGTAAACGCAGCCGCGAGCTCGCTATTCTGCCTCAACGTGGCGCTCGTGTGGAAACGACCATTAGAGGAAGTGGTTAGGCTAAATGAATAGCAAAACAAAATTCCCGTGGGGGTGTCCTCGGGTAGGCGAGAGCTTTCCCATTGCACGGTGCGGAGTTGAAAGAGAGCCCTCACGACCCTGTCGATAATCCATGCGCCGTTCCTCAAGGGACCGTTACACTAATGGCGAGTCCTCCACGGTTAGTTTGGTACAACATAGGAAAATGGCGGAGGTCCCCCCTGCACTGAGCCTTCGGCCATGTCAAGCCCATGCGCCCGGGGTGCCAGATGCATCAGAAATAGCAATGTTTTACATAGGCATTGACTTGGATCTCTTCCAGACAGAACGGTGGTTCAAGCAGTTTTTTTTTTTACTGTTTGACGCTAAAACTGTTTTTTTTTTCAAATTTTGAGCTCGAGGAGCCTTCTGCTAAGCTCTTAGACAATCAAACAGTTAAGACAGTGCACATTAGCTTGCAGCGTTTCGACATTTGCTCATTTAATGCCTTTTTGAGTTGATTTTCAATGTGGTTCCCAGAAAATGAATAATTTCATTTTGAAATTGTGGTAATAGTTATGACTAGTTCTTGGCGTTATCGTGACATTTCTCAACTTTCTGTCTGTGGTTTGTTCTGTTCAATGCTAGAAGACAAATCAAAGTAAAAAAAAAAAGCTATAGCAGTAAATATCTTGTTTTAACAATTTTCCAAAATATCACTTCCGGACGTAATTTTCAACATTTATTATTGGAATTCACCCCTCTATATTCGGCAACTTTTAGTGGTTCATTTGTTGTCAATGAATTTTCGATTTCTTCTTCATTAGATATGTCTAAATTTCGCAGTGTCATATTGACTTTTAAAACACAGGAAACTCATAACCTTTTCCAATTAAGAATGGTTTAAATGTAATAAAATAAAATACACTGAATCAACTCAGGACTGTATTAACAAGGTTTTAATTCAATACTACACGACTAACATGTAACGCACACAATAACACAGTAACTTAAGGGCCATGACCTATAGTCTGTAATATGTATTCAATCATGATTACCAATGCTAACATAATTACAAAATACTTATGTAACAGAAGTTCAATTCATGACTACTCCAAATACTTCAACTTTCAATTGTTATTACAAATCTACATGTTCAAACCGCCTCTATATATGTGTTGCCAAGGGGTGGCCGTGCAGGCTCGTTGTCTAGTAGGTTGGATCTCTGGCGAACCACTCCAAGCCCTAGTTTACTCTTGTGCCACAAGGAAGACAGGGATATCCATGAGTGGAGATACTTCCTTCACCAAACACGATCACACTTCTTGACTAGTACACTCTAAACGAAGACTCGGCTCAATGTCATACTTAATAATGAATTCATTGAAGCACTGAGTATATGTACATGAAATAGGCTACACAGACTTCAATTAAATCGTTGTACAATGTCCAAGTCAAACTCTCTCTCTCTCTCTCTCTCTCTCTCTCTCTCTGTATGTCTCTCTCTCAGATCGAAAAACTCTCCTTCTCTTACTAAAATTACTCCACACACTCCAACCCTTACCCCCCCCCCTCCAACACAACTAATTAACAACCAAAACATAAACAGGCTAAATTTAACAAAAAAAAGTGGGGGGGGGGAAGAACTGTTTATTTATATCCATATATGTCATGTCTATTATTTCCCTTTATCGATATAAAACTTAATTAATTAATTACCACTAATAAATACATTGATTAAATTTTGTTGATTCCTATTCTATTAGGGATATTAAATAATCGTGCAGGTTGCAACTCGTTCCGAGACTGTGAAATGGGAGAAATAACGTGTACAAATATTGTACCAGACAGACAGTAAATAACATTTTATTTATTGGAAAGAACCACACAGTTACTGCCCTTTTTACTATGTTTTTTTTTATTGATTTATGTGTTGTCCTCGACAACTAATAAATGTGTAAAGTTTTAATTTGATTCAAGATTGTTATATGGGAGAACTAAGATTCGCACGAGACAAGAGTGAATTAAATGTAAGCTTTGTAAGAACTCACTTAACTGAATCAAATTTAATTTACTATCGCATTGAGTCCAGGGTCTCGTCCCTATGTGCTACCCAGAGTAAACCGCTAAAGTAAAACTTTTTAAAATTTTGCCCTACCCGTTATAATAAACCCACATGGTTTGTGATACGAACAGTATAGAGAACGAAATAACCACACCTCAAATTTAATATGAACTAAATCCGAAAAGATCGTCTTAGACTCTACTGGTAGATACCGTAGAATGGCGTAGATTATCACTATTGATTCAGGCCGAAGACTGTACTGGTCCTTCCATTATTTGGAGAAGATTTTTATTCATGAAAAACTGTCTTGGAAAAAGATTATGTGAGGATTTGTAATAGTCAATAGAAATCGTGGCTATTTTCCTTGTCCTAGATGACTAGATCTGGGTTTTTTTTCTTGTAGATGAACATAGAGACACAAGTGTAATATATAAAGAAACATTCACATCTTTAGAAAGAAATTCCTCAGTGGACGAGTCAATTAATAAGTTTACAGAGGATTGCTTTCCCTAAACTGACGTGTCTTGATCCTGGAAAGACAAGAGAATGGCTAATAACTCGTGTTTATGACATTAATAATAATAATAATAATAATAAATAAACAACTATATAAACATGTATTAGTGTTACGATCATCAATAGTGCTAGATGTTACAATCAAACTTGATGTCAAGATGTCACGTTGAAGCACAATCAATGATCGTAATTGCCGAGGATCTTGAAATCGTCTTTAATAAGATGATCGTATAGAAGTAGCTAGATCTAGTTGATAATACGATCATTCAGAATGTTGCCAGTTGATAAGAGGATCATCTAGAAGTTGCCAATCGCTAAGTCGATCTAAGTATGTTACTATATTCAATGAAGAAACTTCTCTTCGTCTAAAACAAATGCTTTAATTGAAAACTTGGAAAAGCTATTCACAAATAATTACAATGGTTAAATGTACTTGAATAGAACAGAATAAATATAATTCTGCTAAATAAATGATCTACACAATAATGTAAAATATACGTCTGAACCCTAACACGTTCCGTACGACACTAACTCAAAATCTATTACGGTTATTTTGGCGACTCAATTTTTGTCCTTAATTAGCTAATACATTTTAAATTTCTTTAATTCTAGCTATTTCGTTCGATTAAAATATATTACATCTATTTTTGAGAATGTAAAGAAAAAAAATGTTGACTATGTCTCCCTTAGGGCTCTGAGATGATTAAAGGCGGCTCTGAGGTTCCCATCCTCTAGCCCACGTTTACCTCGTATAAACCCACTCTTTGAAGTTTTTCCTCCACACTTGAACGCGACCGGAAAAGGTTCGACGCTCTTCAGAACGAGATTAACGGAAATCAAATTTTAATAACTTTCCGCTGAAGTGTTTTGGTTTTTGAGTCAGGGTGAAACGTCTTCACGTCTAGACCTTGTCTACTGGAAATGTCACATTTGAAATATTTTTGTGACAAAGTAATAAGCATGAAGTGCTTGTTTGCGCGCATTTTTTTTTTGTTATTCTTACTATTAAATAAGCAATCTTCCCTATTATATAAGCAATCTTCCCTATCAGATATGCAATCTTCCTTATCAGATATGCAATCTTACTTATAAAATATGCAATCTTCCTTATTAGATATGCAATCTTCCTTATCAGATATGCAATCTTTCTTATCAGATATGCAATCTTCCTTATCAGATATGCAATCTTCCTTATTAGATATGCAATCTTCCTTATCAAATATGCAATCTTCCTTATCAAATATGCAATCTTCCTTATCAAATATGCAATCTTCCTTATCAGATATGCAATCCTGTTCATGAATACTTAAATCTCTTGTAAAATCTCTTCTAATAAGAGACTAATCCAATTTAATGACCAACTGGTAAAGCGCTTTGGAACAAAGGGTTTAGAGTTCGTATCGAGAAATCCGAACGACAGCCCAGCGCGCATACCGAACGACCAGGCAGCCATTTCTTCTGTAATATATCTTAAAGAATGAGTTTGTATGAATAAAACTGATCTAGTCTTTTGATTTCTTTTTCGTTTTCAATACAATTTCAAATGACATTACCAGGATAACATAAGACAAAATAGCGTAGTCATTCACGTGAAATGTGAGACGGTTCCACTTGCCCAACATTCATTAACTCTCGACTTTCTCTACAAGACGTTAACTATTAGAATATCTCCAAGAGCTCATTTGATGTGCTGTAATGTTTGACACCAACTTTCTTGAAGACCTCAAGGATCTCAGTTGATCTGTCGTAATGCTTGACACCAACTTTATGAAGACCTCCAGGATCTCAGTTGATCTGTCGTAATGCTTGACACCAAATTTTTGAAGACCTCCAGGATCTCAGTTGATCTGTCGTAATGCTTGACACCAACTTTATGAAGACCTCCAGGATCTCAGTTGATCTGTCGTAATGCTTGACACCAACTTTGTTGAAGACCTCCAGGATCTCAGTTGATCTGTCGTAATGCTTGACACCAACTTTATGAAGACCTCCAGGATCTCAGTTGATCTGTCGTAATGCTTGACACCAACTTTGTTGAAGACCTCCAGGATCTCAGTTGATCTGTCGTAATGCTTGACACCAACTTTACGAAGACCTCCAGGATCTCAGTTGATCTGTCGTAATGCTTGACACCAACTTTATGAAGACCTCCAGGATCTCAGTTGATCTGTCGTAATGCTTGACACCAACTTTGTTGAAGACCTCAAGGATCTCAGTTGATCTGTCGTAATGTTTGACACCAACTTTGTTGAAGACCTCCAGGATCTCAGTTGATCTGTCGTAATGCTTGACACCAACTTTGTTGAAGACCTCCAGGATCTCAGTTGATCTGTCGTAATGCTTGACACCAACTTTGTTGAAGACCTCCAGGATCTCAGTTGATCTGTCGTAATGCTTGACACCAACTTTGTTGAAGACCTCCAGGATCTCAGTTGATCTGTCGTAATGCTTGACACCAACTTTGTTGAAGACCTCCAGGATCTCAGTTGATCTGTCGTAATGCTTGACACCAACTTTGTTGAAGACGTCCAGGATAAGTTGATCTGTCGTAATGTTTGACATCAAATTTGTCGAAAAATGCCAGAAAAAAATGATGTGTCTTAATAATTTTCATCAAATTCGTTGAAATCCTTCAAGAGCTCAGTTGATCTATTACCTTTTAGAAGACAAGTTCTTAGATCACATTAGTTAGGAAGGTCTTTTGTTTATTGCAAACAGTAGAAAGTCGCTGTGATCTATATCTCATTTTTAAAGGACTATTCCTAGAAAACTTTGACTAAACGAGAATGTGTTCCCGAGTGACCTTTCAGTCACCACCAAACTGTAGAAGAGGCTGGTTTTCGCACTGTTGAGAAGCCCAGTACTGCCTTGGACACTGATGCAGAATCTTTGTTGATAATGTTCCCATTTCACTAATATCAATCACTTAGCTGTCCAGCCTTAATCTACGTTAGGCATTCCAGTTCGGAGTCTGTAGTGTTGATCTATGTAAGTTACACCATAAATAAAGTTGTTTATGTTGTGTGCATTCCTTTGAAAAGTAAAGGGCGGTAATTACGTTTGATAGATGTTTAGATTTAGTTTCCTCCCATTTATATCAAGGAGAATAATTATGACATTCCTGCAGGTTACAATAAATAAACGCTAAATTGCTAAGTAAATAACTAAAATAATTTTTATCTTACAAATGGTGTGAAGTCTAATAACTACAATATGCAGTTTGACCTTTTAAAAATTCAATTTTACAGCTTAGAAAAATAGTTTTAAATTTTTTTTAATAAGGATTTTTAAGCTATTGTATTGTTCCTCAATATTCTATATTATGTCCATTAGCCGTCTTAGATTTAAACTAAGAATCAATACCGGCAAGTTTGAACCAAGTTTGTCTTTAGTGACATTAAGTCCCTTTTGTATTTGAAGTCTAGTCTATGGCAAGTATATGTCAATAACGTAGATATCTAGTATGATGTTAGCGTCGATAAAACATCACTAAGCAAAGTTGCAAATTCAATTGCTAAGTAAAGAGACAGAGTAAGCGATGGGAAAGCGATTGGAAGGAATCAAAGAATGGACAGGCCTGTTTGTTGAATGAAATTCTAACCAGGGCGAAGGACAGAGAGGAATGGAGAAACACGGTTGACAGATCTTGCATGGTGCCCCGTCGGTTCAACAGATTAAGGGATAGATGAAAGTGTTTAAGTCGGATACTTTTAGCAACACAGGTAGTAGACCCAGACCATTATCGCTTTATTTAGTCTGTTTCCAAAGTTTACACAAACTGAGCCCGATTGCTTTTTATCTTTATCTACGTGATCTCATTTCCGCTTTTTTAAACTGCTGAAACTGCATTTAAAAACAACATGTCCCTCTGTGTTAGCGTCTATAGCAACGGGAAATCCCGTTTATTTTTGCAGGTCTTGACAACAACAACGATGATGATTATGATGGTTTAAGTTGCGCAAACACTCAAGAGTCTCTGTAAATGTTTTATTGATTAACCTTTCAAATTTGTTTTTTAATAACAAGTAAATGCTTAGCAAACGTTACTCGTTATCTGAGTATCTCAGAATGGTTAGTGGTTTTAGCATTAGAAATAGAAAATACTTTTAGTTTTGGTAATTTTCTGTTTGAAATGTTTATAGCGCCGCCTTCGCCCACTTTGTCAATTTATGGCGTCGCCTTCGCCCACTTTGTCAATTTTTTTGTATAGTTCCATCATGAAATCACACTAATGGAAGAGTCTAGAATAAAAAAATACGATAAACTTACGTAAACTTGAAAGGTAATATAAAAACACAGACTTCCGGTGGCATAGTTTACCTTAGTTACAACAGCATTAACTAGTAATGGAATAAGATAGATGTGTGGGTAGTCAGAAACACTGACTCTTTTAAAAGGTTAAAATAACCTTAGGTTGTGTTGGTTTAAACGTGGGTATAAACTTTTAAGTGTATCCACAGTTCGTAACAGACATTGGCTACTTTGCTTTGAACCATTGGCAACCATTGGTTAAGCCTACTTTATGTGTGTCATTGGCTACCTCCCTGTTATCTTTTGGTTAATTCGTAATATTCTATTGGCTAACTTGTTGTATTTGTATACTAATGTCCACCTCTATGAATACCATTCGCTACCTGGATGTATACCATTCGCTACCTCGATGTATACCATATGTTAAATCAGTATATGCCTCTTTGTGCTAAAAAGCATTATCCCGATTTATCGTCACAAACATTTTATCCAGTGATTAGGCGTGGACCGTGAGCTCTTCTTCATCCCAAGTCCCTTCTGAGTATTCCACAATGAAAGTGACCATTACTGGGTTGGGTGACTTGGGTCGTACCATATACCTGGCGCGCCTAGGTCCTAGGCATATTCTTTATAAGCAGTCGAAGGCTGCGCTAACCAGGTGGAGTTTAGCCTCATATTCCGCTACTGTACCTGCCACTGACCCAGCCAACAGCGTGGATTGACGTTTAGGAATTGTTAGACTACGTCGTCGGGTTCTTTCTTCCATGCCCACCCGAGTGAGTGTATCATCATTGTTTTGGTAATTATCGTGACAGTGAGATTTTAAAAAAAAAAGCTTACCCAAAGTACCCTCTACAGAAGGATTGTAGGCTACCCTTCATTGGCCAATCTAGTTCCACTACGGAGGTGCCACGTTGAGATTACGGGAGTTGGAATCCTCCGAGACTGTACACCAACTTTCTTACCTTAATGCATTATTTCTACGCTTGTTTCAGATAGTGAAATGTCAACCTTGTGTCAAATGTGTGGGTTATTGGCAGGAGTTTTGGCCCTTAGCGAATGTTTCTTTCCACCACAAACTTTGTCAGCCCAACTGGCCACTGAGAGAATGTGCCGTAAAGCATGTGCCAGGTAGGTGGTGCATAATATGTCTATAAACATTATATAATCTTTTAAATACTTATTGTGATTTATATCTATAGATCTATATCTATATATCTAAATTAGCGATGTGGCTGAGTGGTAAGTCCTTTGAATTCTAAACCAAAGAGTCTGAGATTCGAATCTAAGTAAAGAGCTTAGATTTTGAATATATATTATATATACAGGGCTTTTTTCGACCGGCACATTATTGAATGTAGGGAAAAAATTATTACTTTTCTTGTGTTTTAACGTGTATTATTAATTTATTACTAGTTAAAAGTTAGGCAATCCATCACTGAGTACCCGCACCTAATCACTGAGTACCGGCACCTGTATATATATATATATATATATATATATATATATATATATATATATATATATATATATATATATATATATATATATATATATATATATATATATATATATATATATAAATATCATGGCCTTCACATACTATTGATGCCCAACCTTTCGGCGACACACATTGCGATAAGTTTTTTGGAGGGTGTGTTTACTAGCTGCCAAATCAGCGTGAATTTCTAGTATAATAAATAATAGAATGATTTTAAAAGTCTATGTATCTGAACGTTACTGAGTTTTTCATCAAGTGTAGATTCACCTTAGGCAGACTCTACTACCACTAGAGCCCAACATAATCAATACTCTGTACAGCAGTGCTGAATAACTGAAGAAAACAGCACACCCTTTTTTCCCTTGGCCCAGTCTGCAAAAGAGCTGACAGCTCAGCAGCATAAGCTGGCTAGAAGAAGAAGAAGATGATATAGTTTATTTACTACCAGATTTTTTAAGTTTTCCAGTGCAAACATGTCCATCAACCACCATTCCATTTTAGTCACAATTTTTAGAAATGTACACAGCTAAAAACATACAAGATAACAAAGCAAGTTTCATGGTCACACAGCAAGAAATGTCCGACCTGTTCAGAAATTGTTCATAGTTCTTACGTCCATTTTGTTGTCCTATTTTCCCGCTACAGACAATTGAAAGTCTTCCTACCTCCGACATGTGCTTACATCCCACAAATGCTTACATCCCACACTTGCTAACATCCCACACATGCTTACATCTCACACATGCTTACATCTCACACATGCTAACATCTCACACATACTAACATCCCACACATACTTACATCTACATGTGCTTATATCTCAACCATGCTTACATTCCACAAGTGATTACATCTTACACATACTTAAAACTCACACATGCCTACATATCACACATACCTACATCCCATACGTGCTTACATATCATACATACTTACATCCCACAAGTGCTTACATTCCACACATGCTTACATCTCACACATGCTTATATCTCACAGGAAAGGAAATGCTGAAGCTTGGGAGTGTTAATGGTCACTGTCTTTCATTTACTTTTTAAGTCCAACATTTCTGTTACTCATAATACACAAAGTTTGTATGGATGGTCTATTGTCTTTTCTCGGTCATTACCAAACTGTAGGTAAGGCTTGTGTTTTGCATCATTTTATACAGGCTGAAAGATTTAAAGGAACTTTAAAACTATGGATTTGATTCCTACGTCAAAAGTAGCGAAATCTTTTAAAGATGATAGTCGGTTTCCGTTTTCAGATGTCTATGATTAATATTTTGTAGTCAATTAAAGTCTAACTATGATCAAGATTAAAAAATCTTGCTTTTACGATTTGCCATTTGCTGACAGAGAAAATTTGTACAAACCAAATATCAAATAGATTTTTTGTTTCTATTTTGGTAGTATAAATTCAAATTACATACGTTTTTTTAGCGCACCAGCGAAAGGGGAAAAATGCTATAGTTTTTTGTGGTCTGTCTGTCCGTCCGTCCGTCCAGTGGCGTAGCTAGGGTGGAGGGGGGAGGGGGAGAATTTGAAAATCCCCCTGCCCCCACTTGATGGGGGTCCAAAAAAGAGTGTTTTTTTACATTAAATATTACGCAAAATAGAGGGGCTTCCCAAGAGTTTAAGCCCCCGGGTCCCCAAATGATGGAAAATTCCCAGCTACGCCCCTGATTCCGTTCGTCCGTCCCGTTTAGATCTCAGAAACTAGGAGAGAAAACGAAAATCGGACATCATGATATTTTAGATCATTCGAAGTTCTGATGCAATGGCTACTTTTTTTTTCCGAAAGTGAACCATTTAATTTTTGAAATTATCTATGCAAGCAGATTTTTTTTTTAAAATACACCACTTTTAATTAAAAAAGTAAGTTTTTTTTTGAAAAGGTCACAGACATCTTCATTACCAACTCAGGCTTCATTCGCGCATTGATACAAAAAATTGCATCTTAGGTCACAATGGAGATAGTGTCAATGGATATTAAAAAAAAAATATTTTCCATTTATTAACGAACTTGTACTGATTGAAATGTGATTTGTTTGTCTTTTGAAGAATTTTATACGAACTTCGCTTTAGTTGTAAGTTAAAAAAAATAAAAATAAAGGCACATTCCTCGTCCCATATGCTAGGACAAATTTGTACAAATACTCCTTCTTCCCTAGTGCTATTAGAGCATGGAATGGGTTGCCTGAGCTAGCCAGAAAAACCAGTGACTTGGCAGAATTTAAGTCATTGGTTAATATGCATGACTAAATGCATGACGCGTAGGACGTAATCATCTTCTTTTTTGAAGTAACGTCTGTATTATATAAGATAAGATAAGATAAAAGGAACTACCTTTTTCACGCGCAGTTTTGACATATCCTCATTAAACACTTGACAATCTAAGTAAGACAAATTAGAGCCCAGATCTAGATATATTTATAATATATATATATATATATATATATATATATATATATATATATATATATATATATATATTATAAATGTATTAATGATTTGAACAAAATTTTAATTATTAAGGCAATAGCTTATCTTCTGACAGCTTAGAGGTGCATATTTATTTATTATGTGAACAGTAGTATCACATTGAAAAGTTAATCGGATACGAACAGCATACTATACTACAACATTACTCAGTACCAAAAGGCTTGCTATTCCTGATCCTAATATGGGCGTGGTCTAGTAATTTTAAGATTAAACATGTAAAGTCATACGAATTCTGGTCTAGATCTAGATTCTATATCGATATTCTAGATATAATTCTAAATCTAGATCTTGACTATAGGACAATAGGTCTATAGTTCTTACAGTAAAAGAACGCAACATTGATATCATAGATATCATTTATGGGTGTCTCCTTACCACCTCCCCACCAGTGAAGACTGGGATTCTGAAATTCGGGATATTTGGGACGCCCAATGAGTCATCTCAACTCTTATTGTTACCTGACTTGAGTTGGTGAAAATAAAGGCGGTTGGTCTCTGCGCTGTCCACATGACAACCTGCTCGTTAACCGTTGGACAAAGAAACATATGACCTAAGCATCTTCTTACCTATAGAAAGTATGTTCTGACATTAAAGTATGGTCGGACATTAAAAGAACGCAACATAGATATCATTTATGGATGTCTCCTTACCGCCTGCCCACCCTCATTAGCCTATTTCCTTGTTCATACCAGAAGTCAATATTTTTCGCTTGGTCTTGGCAGACGATACAGCTAATTGTTACATAATTGAATCCAAGTTCTTCCCCTATCTGACAATTAGTGAAAAAGTTCCCAGACATTTGGTCCAAGTAAGTGACAGGAATAAAACCCAAATTAACACCAGACGAAAAAAAACTCAGACTAATACAATAAACTGTTTCCTTTAACTTTAGGTAAAATCACTGGGGGAATGGAGTTTCTAAATGAAGTGCTGACGTTATCTTCGTGATGAATTAATATACGTATAGGTCAGTGATATTTTTAGCTTTAAGTCAGCGAAAATATGGCTAAGACTTTATACCTGTTATGGAACTATTAGGAATTAGATAATTTTATCTACATACGGATATATACACACCAAAGTGACGTTCTTATCTTATCTTATATAATACAGACGTTACTTCAAAAAAGAAGATGATTACGTCCTACGCGTCATGCATTTAGTCATGCATATTAACCAATGACTTAAATTCTGCCAAGTCACTGGTTTTTCTGGCTAGCTCAGGCAACCCATTCCATGCTCTAATAGCACTAGGGAAGAAGGAGTATCTGTACAAATTTGTCCTAGCATATGGGACGAGGAATGTGCCTTTATTTTTGTGTCTTTCAGAGTATTTTATTAAATTTTGTTTTTGTATTTGAAGATTATGGTTCAGTGTTTTATGTATAATTGCTACTTTACTTTTGAGTCTTCTGTCCTGAAGGCTTTCTAAATTTAGTGATTTTACTAATGGTGTTACCCTAGTCAAATGTGAATATTCGTTTGTTATGAATCTCACTGCTCTATTTTGTGTTTGTTCCAGTTTCTTAATGTTTTCTTGAGTTGAGGGGTCCCACACGGTGGATGCATATTCTATTATTGGCCTAACCAAGGTTAAATAACATTTTAGTTTTATGTTCTTATTTGATAAAAAGTTCACAGACTTCTCAATTAATAACTCAAGCTTTATTCATAGATTCGCGCATTGGTATTAGGTCGCAATGGATAAAGTATCACTGGATCATTATAAAATAGATTTTCCATTTATTAACTAACTTATGAAATGAAATACTGAGTCAAATGTTTTGAAAAAAAGAAATTTGATACGAACTTTGTTTAATTTGTAAGTTACACTACTTTTTTAGCGCGCAGTTTTCACATATCCTTATTATACACTTAACAACAATCTCCATTAGACTAAACAGAGGCCTGATCTAGGTCCTGATGTATTAATAATTTGAAAAAAAAAAGACATACGAATTCTAGTCTAAATCTAAATGTCTTGATTTACACGTAACACGTTCAATTATAGAATTACTAGACTAATATAATCAGGATTACTAGACCTCGCCCAATCTAGTGACTAGCGATAATAATGTACATTATGCTGTTCGCGTTCTGTCCTCTTCTTAAAGTGATTCTCGTGTGCATCTAGATTCCAGATCTAGTCTAGATCTATGAAGCAGATCTAAATCTAGAACTCTGTACGACGTGGCAACTAGCTATTAACCTAAACTGCCCACAGATTTCGGCGTCACAGGTCAGCGTTTAGACCTTTTTGAACTATTGGTCTAGGCAAGACCCCAGTGGTCAGCCCACATCTACCTGTAGAGATTATCTGGGCTTGCCCTCTGCAAATTTACAAATTTTACTTAGTTTTCGTTTCATGAAATCAAGCTAATTGTTTCGTCGACTTGGGTTTCACATTTTTTATAACGTCTTTTTCTTCGATCGTCTGCTCTGCCCACGTGCTGGATCTAAAACTGTAGCGATTGAAATTCCCGTGTTTCCTTTTCTCAAGCCTCAAGCTGACAAGACGAAATCCTGTGATGTCAAACAGTCGTTAACCCCATACAAACCGCCATTCAGTGCGTCAGCGTCGTCTGCTTCGATACAAGTGCAAGGGATGTGTGTGTGTGTGTGTGTAATTTTCTAATAATGAGTCTGAAAGATGTTAATACATTTCTTGCCTTTATAATTTGCATTTCTAAATTGACCATTTTAATTGTATAAATATATCTCGTAATACACAGACAGACAGTTAGATAGATAGATAGATAGATAGTTAGATAGATAGATAGATAGATAGATAGATGATGTTAGCTTTTGTCTCTCTGTATTCAACGCATTGGTTGTTAGTTACAACATTTCGCTTAGTAACTAAACTTTAGCTAAATGAAAAAAAGCATAACATTTTGTGAGCGTGCCGAAAAAAATATATTTATTTAGACAATAACTAAGGAAGTCGCTTTACAAACCACTATCTACAACGCCCACGTCGCGTTGCCACGCATACCTAGAAGGTATTGGGAGAGGTGGTCAGGGACAATTATTCTCATCGCCCGAGAGCCTGCCGTCACCGGAAACGTACTTTTGAAAATCCCACGACACTTGTTGAACGCGCCTATCGTACCGGCGCACTCTGTCCAATTTGATGCACAGGCGCCCACATTTTAGGGTGGAATCCTGGACTTTTTGAAACCCCATTCGTTTAACCTTTGAAACCACAAACGGGTTAAGGTCTTCGTTAGCCGCTGCTAGAGACGTTTGCAGCTTTTAGAGAAGCCTCCACGAGAATCCGAGACCTTAGTACATGGAGGCTGTCAAATCTACTACGCCTGCAGGGGGGCGCAAAAGGGACCTGTTTTAAAAGTCAAGCATTCTCCTGCCCCAGAGCAGGCGCTAGGTGCTGTGACCGAATGCAAGTTGATGTTCTATCGATGAAGATGATAGTGAGGAGGTCGGGACCCGGGTTCGAATCCTGTAAAGATTGGGATTTTTAATTCCACCTGACACCCTCGATAATTGTAGGCCACAGAAACAGATGACCTTTACATTGTCTGCCTTATAGACCACTTTACTTTCCTATGTACCTACTACGCCTATTTCCAGACAGTCCGTCTCGTAAAATTTTGAGAGAAACAGTGAATTAGTTTTAGCAAGGATAGCTTTAAATACAATGGGTAAAGTAATTTCATTGTCTACAATTCCGAACATTAAAGATGAATGCAGTATTTTGATGTGACTGCGCAGACCCAGTTGGGACCTACACATTTTTACATAGCTGCCGCAGACAAAACCAACATCCTCCCTGGAGATTGGAGGTGGAGATCTAGATAAAGTCTCCATTTCTGCATGTTGAATTTAACAAGGGCATTTCCCTAGGTTTAACGTGTGTCCCGCAACCTTTGTGAGCCTTATCAAGCTGTTTCGTTTACTTTCTGAAAAATGCTTTGTTTCTATGCCAGTGAGATCAAGCGGACGCCTTATTGATTTTTGAACGCTTCCAGGGGCACCTCTGCCGCTCTCGACAAAAAAGATCTCCTTTGGCTTGCGGTCATTCCCTATACGTTACAAGGATCCGACCCAGTGACACTCTCTATCTTTCAATCCTTTCATAGCTCTGTCCAAACCGTTATCCATTAAAAAAAAATGGTTATTTGTCAGGTAGTTATGAGCGCAGACATATTTGATGGAAACATTTTATAGAGCACCGAGGCTTCAGAGCCACATATAAATATATAGGCCTACTTCTCAGGGTCACTGCTTTATAGACATTATTTGTGTAGGTAGGCGAAGAAACCTCTTAATTCAAATATTTACTGAATAGTCTTGTATAAACTAGAGTAAGATTTAAAACAAAATTGAAATACAATGTTCAAAGAGGACTTTTTTTGTGTGTCTCTCTATAGCTCTGTCACACGCAATTTCCATTTGCATTCTTTTCTCCATACATCCACGTGCTTCCTGTTTCTAAGCCTGATGTCCTGAGATACATGCTATTACGTCACTTCCTGACACACGCGCATGTCATAACACAGAGGTCCTGTGGGATTGAGTAAAAATAAAAGGGGGGGAAGAAAATGAAGAATGCGTTTTAAAAAATTCAAAATAAATGAAGTGTTCTCAAAGGTTCTCTAATAACTCAAACATAAAATGTACCCTGCTGTTTTACGCTCAACTAACTTTAACCTCAAATGTACCCTGCTATTCTATCTCCAGACACTCCAGTGGTCAAAGCCGCTGTTTGCCCGCATGCGCAATTATCTCTTAATATCCGATGATGTGACGTGACTGGGAGTTGCCATGTTATATATGACAGTCATCTGATGTGTTATTAACCCAGGACAGTTCGGTGGCGTTCGGCTAACAGCGTGAGGCTAAAAAAATGACATTACATGACATTGTCTCAGGTTAACATGTATTCGAGTTTTATGCTGTAGCACAGAGGTTCTTAATTTTGTTTTACCCGGGACGCCTTTATATTGTTAAAAACTTACCCACGGACCCCCTTAGGGAAAAATCTACATAAATTTATAGTATATAAGTAATATAATAAATATAGAAATATACATCCCACATTTGGGACCCTTCAACTCAGGAAAACATTAAGAAACTGGAACAGACACAAAATAGAGCAGTGAGATTCATAACAAACGAATATTCACATTTGACTATTTGACTAGAGTTAACACCTTTAGTAAAATCACTAAATTTTAAAAGCCTTCAGGATAGAAGACTTAAAAGTAAAGTAGCAATTATTCATAAAACACTTAACCATAATCTTCAAATACAAAGACAAAATTTAATAAAATACTCAGAAAGACACAAAGATAAAGGCACATTCCTCGTCCCATATGCTAGGACAAATTTGTACAAATACGCCTTCTTCCCTAGTGCTATTAGAGCATGGAATGGGTTGCCTAAGCTAGCCATGAAAACCAGTGACTTGGCAGAATTTAGGTCATTGGTTAATCTGCATGACTAAATGTATGACGCGTAGGACAAAGTTTGAGAACCTCCGCTGAAGCGTTTCAGTTCGTTTACTGCTTTGTCTTGAGAAAGATGTGTGAGAACAGCAGAGCAATACTGTGTGTGTGTTTGTGTATGTGTGTGTGTGTGTGTTGTGTTGTGCGAGTGTGCTGGGAGAGTGATGAGATTGAGAGAGAAACGAGAGAGAAATCGAAAGAAGGAAAGAGATAGAGAGACCGCAAATGAGGTAGAGAGAGAGAGAGAGACAGGTAGATATTGAGAAAAAGTTATAAGTGCATACAACAGAAAGAAAACGGGGTTAAAAAGAAAAAAGATCATCAAAGCTTTTTACGTAAATCTAATATAGATTACATCTAGATTCTAAATCTAGAAATAGATCTAGACTCGATCTTTAGAGTTTCAAATCAGAAGTCGAGGTCTAGTGTTAGATCTGGATGTCCATATAATACTAATAATATCAGTAAATAATTATATATGTACGCATTGCCTGCTGGTCAAATTGATAACGACGTTACGTTGAATTAGCTGATGATATCATAAACACAATTGTAATAACTGACTTGTGACAAATAATTTTAAATTAATTTTTTAAAATATTTTACTCTATGTAAGTTCACAAAGTTGTATATTAGAGGTATTATCTTTAAAAAAAAAAATATTTTTTGTGCTTTTCTTGTCAATATTTCGTTTGTTTTCAAACATTTCTTTGTATTTTATTTTAGTGCTTTTCTTGTCAATATTTCGTTTGTTTTCAAACATTTCTTTGTATTTTATTTTAGTGCTTTATCGAAATGAAATAATAATTTAAAGATACGAATATGGTTTAACGATTTGATTTTATCTACAATTCATTTTATCAGCTTACAAATTCTAATGTGAACAAACAGCAAGCAACAACAACAAAAAAAAATAAAAAAAATAAAGCTGATACCTGGACACGGATTTCAAAAACGTTGGGCCTTTTTGTCTAGAAATTGGACAATTTTTTGTTTATCTCTGGTAAAATAATTACTAGTAAATTGGCCACACAGGGAAAACTCTGGTTTTAACGTTATATTTTTTTCAAAAATATAATTTTTAATTTTGTTTGGGGGTCTAGATAATATCACATGTGTCAACAGGCATTACTGCATGTATTCTAAAATTGTTGCATAAATAAATACATTTTCAATAACAATTAGGGTAGGCCTACCGTCAACTTATCTTATCTTATAACAATTAGGGTAGGCCTACCGTCTACTTATCTTATCTTATAACAATTAGGGTAGGCCTACCGTCTACTTATCTTATCTTATAACAATTAGGGTAGGCCTACCGTCTACTTATCTTATCTTATAACAATTAGGGTAGGCCTACCGTCTACTTATCTTATCTTAAAATAATTAGGGTAGGCCTACCGTCTACTTATCTTATCTTATAGCAATTAGGGTAGGTCTACCGTCTACTTATCTTTTCTTATAACAATTAGGGTAGGCCTACCGTCTACTTATCTTATCTTATAACAATTAGGGTAGTCCTACCGTCTACTTATCTTATCTTATATAATACATACGTTGCTTAGAAAAAAAAAGATGATTACGTCCTACGCGTCATGCATTTAGTCATGCATATTAACCATATTGACTTAAATTCTGCCAAGTCACTGGTTTTCCTGGCTAGCTCAGGCAACCCATTCCATGCCCTAATAGCACTAGGGAAGAAGAAGCACTTGTACACATTTGTCCTAGCATATGGGACGGGGAATGTGCCTTTATCTTTGTGTCTTTCAGAGTATTGTATTCGATTTTGTTTCTGTATAGATTATGGTTCAGTTTTTTATGTATGATTGCTATTTTACTTTTTTAACTTTAGTGATTTTACTAAAGGTGTTACTCCAGTCAAATGTGAATATTCACTTATAGTACATTGACAGCCCTATTACCAAACTAGAATCTTCGATACCACATCTTTAGATACAGTATTCTAGTTCCAACTACTGCTTTATTATGTCGCCATGTCTGAATCCGTGACGTTAAAATTGAATTTTATATGCTCTGAGTAGATTCATATATACGCTTAACCAGATTTCCTTTCTCGGTATTGGGGCGGGGGTAAAAGAAAGCTCCATTTAACCTAATCTATTATTCATTTGTTATTAACAGCAAAGTAATCGCTTTCCAAAAAAGTCAACAGGTAAACAGAGGAGGATTTTTTTTTTTATATTTTTTTTTTGTACGTATTTATTTGAACTAAGGGGAAAAGATCCATGCAGAACATAAACGGGAAAGTGGTTCTCTAGATTCTACATTATGTGCGATACTTACCCATGAGCAGGGGCGAACTGGGAGTCAATATCGGCCCGGGCATTCTCTGTAGGCCTACAATCCAGAATATAAATTGTATATCATATGATGGGCATCTAATTATAACCAATTGGTGTCAGAATCATTATGTTAAGTTTGATAATGTATCGATGACTGTACGCTTGCATACAGTGAACTCTATATCTTTAAAAGAACCATAGGCCTTATGTTGCATTTTAATGGCTCAGTGTCATAATGGTATCCATGGGGTACTTTCGGTGGTCCTACCGGCCAAATTTGGTACAGGCCTACCAGGCATTTGTTGAATGCCCATATAGCCAGTCCGCCCCTGCCTATGAGAAAAAGTTGGGGGAACTCGTTTGGTATTTTGTAAAAATATCTTCTTACTTGTATTCATTAACTGAACATCATTTCTATAAAAAAAATGTCATATTCGACTGTTGTCTAAGTTAATGAGCTAAAAATTGTGTATGAGTGTGCGTGTTAATTAATGAATGGAGGCGTCTCCGCCAATTCCAAAAAGTCACGTGATCAGGAGGACAGCGTCTTTTAATAAAGACAACAAAACGTGTGATTAGGATTGATCGAATGTTCACAAAAATACTTCGTCTGCTTTCCAATTTCCCAGGCAGAAATACGAATGAAGGGAGACAAACACGGAATGAAGAATAGAAAAATTAATAAGGGGAAATAATTAAGAAACACTTCCTCCCCCTCCCTAATAGCAATATTGTTATCCGTCTTAATAATTCTCTACGTCGCCCAACCACACACCCCCCCCCCCCATTTGGACAACTGTTTCTATCAGGAAGTGTTCACTCGTCACTTAATAGCAGCGTACGCTACGCCGCGGGTCGGCTTATTTATATATATGACAATAAGTACCAATAAGAAATATGCTGTTTTTACAACTCATGTTATTAGCTTGCTAACTCCTTATCAATATTAACGGTTTTTATATTTCTTTACGGGTGGGGGAATACTAGCTAATAAGCCGAACAGAGAAAACTCTGCTTTGTCTGTTGTGAGTTTTAAATATACAATCATCTTTGTCACTGCGGATTATTATACCTCCAATTCTTGTTAGGTGCACAATTTTTGAACGCACCTTTTTTTGTTGCATTGCTTTTTAGCTGATGGAGTTTTTCTGTTACCATGCTGATATAATGTTTCATTGAGGTTTGTCTGTGTACCCCTGTTAAGCTTAAGTAACTAGGGCATTGCTGCATTTCGCAGTAGTTTCGCTGCCATAGTGTATTAGATTAGACCTTTTCAATTTGTAGTTCTTAGTTCTCTACAGGGAGTTAGTGCAGGGGTCGGCAACCTTTTGAGTCGGAAGAGCCAAAAATTACAATTTACAAAATTTCAACGTTTTTAAAGAGCCACAAGATTTTTTATCTTCCAAACAATAAATAGTAGGCCTACTCGCACTCATAAAGTTTTTAGATTAAAAAAAACGAATCTATTTATTCATAAGAAAAATTTGAATTTATCTTTATATAAATGCACAACAAATTATATTATATATATGACCTATATATGGTATTATTAGATAATTACTAATTATTTAAGTATAACATTTAAACATTTAACTACAACACTAACTCGTACTTCAATAAAAAAAAAAAACAGTTGAGCAAACGAATTCAGTGGTAACTGTAGCTATTTGCATGGTTTTAGAGAGTTTAGATAAATTTGGCTCATAGCTTGTTTTTAGTTTCAAACCCAACTCTAAATTTTCATTTGTTTGTTGGCTTCTTACTTTACTTTTAATTATATTTATCCAAGAGAACACTTGCGCGCATCCGACGATAGTCAGCCTTCCAAATGCAAACTTTTTCACCTGACTGTAGCAATCTGGAAGGCTATTCCATGAGTCGAAGATAATGCCTAATCTCGCGTCATTTCTTTTAAAGCTGTCCACTTTTGTTACGTTACATACATTTCTGGACCTTCAACTCTTCCAACCTGATTTTCAACTCTGTACATTTTCCACTACACAAAGCTTTTCTTTTGAAGTCGATCACTTGCATGTCTAGAGATCCAGTATCAATTCTTAATGGATCATGTGGATTTCGGTACTATAAGTGTTGAGAAGATTTTTTTTTAAATGCTACTATCGTTTTGTTTGTTTTGAATTGCTCAAAATCTGTCAATAAATTCATCTTTAATTTTTCTCTTAACTGTGCTGAATTAACTCATGTCAACAGTTGCACTGGTTTTATCGCAATATTGAAAATGAAATAATTCACTGCTCCGAATAATTTCTGCAAAAGAATATTTTTTTCTTCAAAACAAACTAATTCTTCTACCAAAACATAGACTAGGTATCCCTTTCCTTGCAGTTTTAGATTCAGCTCATTTAATTTCACTGTTTTTTACATCATAAAGTAAAATGCTTGCAACCATTTGTCGATCTCTAAATGAGGGGATTAATGCCTTTATCATTTGGAATGTATTTAATGTATAAAAAGCAAAACGTTTCCAACACCTTTGGAAAGCCATCGTACTTTGTTATAAAGAAGGAGCTCGGAATACTGAGTCTCCATTTCGTTAAGAACTCTTTAAACTGAGGATGGTAGGGTGCTATTGGCAAGATGCTTTTAAAAATCAACTATTTCGGCCCGAAAGTTTTTGGACATAAAGCGCTTCTTGGTGTATTATGCAGTGAAACTTAAGAATTTGGTGGTTTATTTTGCACCAAAGAATCGTAATTGCCCCTTTATTTTTTCCTGTCATACTTCTGGCTCCATCGGTTGCTATCAAAACGATTTTATTTATATCGATTATATTGTCTTTAAAGTATTTTTGCACGACATTAGCTGAATCTTCTCCTCTGGTTTGTCACGAGAGCGGTAGCAATCTTAGAAGTTCTTCTTTTAGACCTTGGGAAGACTTATATCTGACAAAAAGATCATCTTGTGCTGTGTCTTTTTGTGACTCATATATGGAGTGAATTGAATATCTTCCCCCTGCAAATATGTTACATTTCAAGACATGGGGAAGGGGTGCGCTGAAAAGCGAGTACAAGTGGCTGAGTGATAGAATCGGATCATTACGATTTTTAAATGTTTTTTTTTTTTTAGATAAAATGAATTATATTTGCAAATGGAACTAAAGAGCCGCAGCTTAGTATCCAAAGAGCCGCATGTGGCTCGCGAGTCGCAGTTTGCCGACACCTGAGTGAGTGATGGGATTGTAGGTTGAGGTAGATTTCTACAAGCTTTACATGAGCACGGATTGTCATAGGGGCGTACAACCCATGGGTCTTCTATCCATGTTACCTAGTTATAATTGTTCAAACGTAGTAACTGGAAGCTAACATCTGATTTATATTTCTGACTATCAAACCTCAAAATGTTTAATTAAGTAATTAATAATTTCTTATGCAAAACGTATATAATACATACACTATATTGACAAATATTCTAATTTGTTCAACCTTTTTTGTGACGTGCAAGATAGACTAAATAAATAAGTCTAACTTATTTCGAATTGTGCCGCGGTCGTTATTAATAAGAACGTTAATTAATCACTTTTCAATTGTATATGATTTAATACTTGTGGATTATTAGAACTTACAATAAAAACCTAAAATTAAAAAAAAAGCCCACAAAAGAGGCAAGATGGCCCATAAAAGAGGCCTAAGCCCAAGGATTCCTATAATGATAAAGCTAAAATTGAATAGCGCAAATTCTGAGGTTCCATCTTTAAAAAAAAAAAAAAAGAAATAGGACCTTTCCACCTTTTATGTACGGTAGAGTCAGTACTGTTAGTTGCGGAACTTGCCAACTACGTTATAATGTGTAGTGTTGTCATTATAGGATCGCAAGGTGCAGAATGATTATAAATAAGTTCATATGCGTGGTTGAGAGGCTATGTACTTGGCTACCTATGAAGGGGGCTAGGGGTTCGACACCCGACTCTAGCAGAGTTGTGTTTACTGAGCGCCTAAAGGCAGCACGGTAAAACCTTCTCCCAGATACCCCCTCCCCCCACTGGTCCATAAATGAGATTGGACCAAAGCGCTCTGAGCATGCTATATTATGCTATAAATCATGCTTTAAGCATGAAAGTAGCGCTATAAAAAAGACTTTTTTTTTTTAGCGTAACAGTCGTTATTATAAGACTTGTTGAATTCATTAATATATTAACTGATCAGTTTGTCTGTTGTAAATTACTTTCATGTCATTAAACATTATATTTATAACATCTAGTTAGTTAGTTATTTTACGCACGAAGGTGAAGATTGAATGTCAGGGGACCTGGCCAGCGAGCTAAGGCTTAAAACGCAACCCAGACAATCTTCAAATTAAATGTGGTCTGGGGATCTATACTTAGAACATACATCAGTGGAAATTCCCGTTCTGTAGTCACTAAAACGATATGTAAACGTTCTGGAACATTTTGCGCAATGTGTTATATCCATAGACATACATAAATATAGACTGGCCGATAAAAGAGTTTTGGGAAACGAAAATTTGTGACTTGCAATTTTGTGTTCTTTATTATACAGCATTTATGAGCAGTATAAAAGTTAAGTATTCATATCTATTTCAGCCACACACCTATATATATTGTAAATAATGAGGCAGTGTAGTTTTGTTTAATCTCTAAGACTGAAGATCATGCCACTTTTCAGAATTCGGAAATCCGACAACAATAGATATACATGTTTTCATGAAGTTATTTCCTTTTTCCAGTCTATATTTATTAATGTCTATGGTTATATAGAATTCAGTCTAGACTACTATCTTTTGATGTTTACAAGTCTTAATCTTTAAAAACCTAACTAAAGTTGCATATACTCATATTAAAGTACATTAATACAAGGTGCGTAACTGGGGTTCATATATGAGGGAGGCGATTACACGCTGTTTAATAAATGTTCTTTTTTTTTCTATTATTCATTAGTTCTTAAGAGCAAACCAATCGCTTTTGCAATCAATGGACCTCATTCACCAATCGTAAACAACATTGAGCTACATGATTCTCTATCTATTTTATACAAATTACGAACTTATTTTAGTCAACAATGGTTATCACGTGACAGTTTTTTTCGCTTTATCAATATTATCACGTGACGTAATAAGCAATAAGTAAAAATATAATTAAGTTTATATATTTATCTATTACGAGACGTATATTAACTCTGTCTGTTACACAGGGCCGCCGCGAGGCTTGTGGCCGCCTGCGTACGAAATTAAAAAATGCCGCCCACCCACAATACTTGTTTTTCTATGTTTAGAGTTTTGGTTTTTAAGGGCTGTAAAAAGTTCTTCCTGGAGATAGAATTGAAGATGCGGCAGGTTTCAGTTCAAGTCGCCTAGGGGTATATTTCCTGGGCGCGGCTCTGGCGCTGAGCTTATTCTGGCGTTTTCAGCTTCAGAAATTCTTTCTCCTGGCGTCTACAACGCTTTTTTTCTCGCAATAATAGGAGAGCATGTTTTTAAAAAGGACAGCATTAATGTGTTTTCTTTCAGAGCGGACTTTCTATCCTAGTAAAAATAAAAGTTGAGGGTCATATTAAGTCTAATAATAAAGAGACAGCCTTGGTCAACAGTATCATGCGAGGACATTGTAGTTACATACACGGAGGTCTGCAATGGGCGTGGTCTTCTTATGATCATCTTCTAGGAAAGTAAGACGTCTCTGTCGCGGACCTTTAGTTCACACAAAACTCGTCACTATAATGAAGTGCAATAGTCGACCATTCTGTGATAGGAAATTCGATCGTTCTGTGATAAGAAATTCGACCATTCTGAGATAAGAAATTCGACCATTCTGAGATAAGAAATGTGATCATTCTGAAGTAAGAAAACCCAGACGAATCACACTATCGGAGACGACAGGCATGTTTTCTTTAAAAGTTTTCACCCATATTGTTGCATACGCCTGTCGCGAAAACGGTCAACAGTTGACAAGGTCTTATTAGAAGATGAAACGACGTCTCTTATTTAAGACATTTTAATTTGTAAACGTTGATAATTATGTAATTTTACTAATAGTACTAATATATTAATATTAAAATGAAAATCAAACATTTTTTTCGCCGCCTCCCCCCCCCCCCCCTTGTTGATGGTCGGTCGTTGGCTTGTAGATGTAGCTTACAATTTAATGCAGACTTATAATCACCCAAAACTTTTATACGCTTAACTAACGGACATTTTTTTAACATACAAGTGAAATTATTTTAAACTAAACAACAATATTTATATGTAGTAAGTGGACGCTAAGAAGAAAAAAGTATGGAATGTGTTAGCTGCTTCTGCAAGCGTCATTCAAAACAAATATTTTATTATTATGATTATTATTATTTTTATTATAGATTTTATATAGCGCTACTTTCATGCTTATAGCATGCTCAGAGCGCTTTGGTTCAATCTTTTTTTGTGGACCAGTGGGGGGAAGGGGGTATCTAGGAGTTAGTTTTCCGTGCTGCCTTTAGGCGCTCAGTAAGCGCAACTCTGCCCGAGTCGGGTGTCGAACCTCGAGCCCCCTTCTAGGTAGCCAAGACAAGCCAAGTTCAAGCGCACTTAGCCTCTCGATCCGCGAAAAGTCAAGGTCAGAAAGGAGTAGGCGCCAATAGAAAAATCCATGGGAATCATTCGTGCGTCGCTCTATTTTTTTTTCCCAAATAACTTCCATGAACGAATATCTTTTTTTTTTAGATTTAAAGGATAATGGAATAATACGAATTTATATAAAATATTAAAATATTTAAGTATTTTTTTCTTGTTTAACTAAACGTTTTAAAAAATAAAGGTAACCTTGGTATAATGATTTGGCCGTCCCCTAAATTCGGCAGCCTGCATGCAATGTACACATTGCACACTAGGTAGCGGCGGCCCTGCGGATACACATTTTGAACACGTTAGTTCTCCCACTTCCCATTCTCGGGCTAAGATGAAACTTTGCATAATTGTTCATTGTCAAAAACAATACATGAATCAATAACAAAATAAACTAATCATTAATTTAATTGCAAACATTTAATAAATTTTTTTTTTTACCAAAAAAAAAGGAAATCATTCTTACAAATATATGGCTGTAAATGTGAAGTTTCTCCTCGTTGATATTTTTTCGTTTGATGTTTTTTTGCTTGTTATTTTATTCTGTTGCTATTTTGTTTTATTCATGAGTGTAAATTATAGATTTCGACATGCTTTACAAGCGCACGGATTTTCATAGTTGTTCAAGCGTAGTAACTGGGAGCTAACATTTGATTTATATTTCTGACTATCAGCCTTCAAAATATTTAATTAAGTAATTAATGATTTCTTATGCGAAACGTATATAATACATATACTATATTGACAAATATTCTAATTTGTTGAACCTTTTTTGTGACGTCCTTGATAGACTAAATAAATAAGTCTAACTTATTTCCTTTTGTGTCGACTTGTTTGCTGTTTACAAAGTCTTAACTAATGGGACATTTCCACCCCTTGTTTGTTAAAAATTGCACACTTAAAAACAACTTTAGTGTAACTGTAAACCATTCCGAATGTCCCACCCAAAGATGATAGCAGGTAGTGTATATTTGTACTAATTTGTAGCGACATCAATTGGTGTTTATAAATTTTGATATTTCCATTTTCAGACTTTGCGATCAATAGGGCAGATGATATAAAGGACATCTGGGTTTTTTTTTTGCCAACGGTTAACGAGGGTGTCATGTGGGCAGAGCAACAACCAAACGCATTTACTTTCCCCAACTTAAGTCAGGTACCCATTATAACAGTTGAGTGGATCCAGGAGCGCCCCAAAATTCAGAATCCCAGTCTTCATCGAGATTTGAACCTGCTACCTCAGATTCGAAAGCCAAGCGCTTAGCCACTGAATCACCGCGCCAATAATGAATTTCGGAAGGCAAGAGCCTTATCACCCAACCGCAAAGCCTTCATGAAGACATAAACAAATGAGATGAAGTTGGATGTCAATCTTCCAGAGTTTACCCTTAAGTCTAATTAGCTTTGCCATCGCCTGCTGGTATGGAAATACTTTACTGGCACAAAGACATAGACTAAATAGACTACTTAAAAAAAGTATCGTATATGACTAGTACACAGCTACCATCTATAAAAGAGCTTTTTCATGAAAGATGCCTTTCCTAAACACTCACGATTCCTAATGACAACTTGCATCAATGAAACCACTGTTACATCAGATGTCAGGTGCTCTTCTCATTGCAATTAGAACTAAAACAGAAAAATTTTAACACTTTTTTATCACACTTTCCGAAAGAGTGTTACAATGTCATCTGTCATCCTCGAGAAGTACATTGAAGTCTAATTCATAAGGCGCTGGTTGGGAGTGTCTGTGTGTTTTGTGTGTGAATGTTGTTCGTATTGGCATCTATATTGTTATAGTACAGTAGTTACGTTGAGGTTGTCAATTGTAGTCAAACTAAATTTCTATTTCATTGGACCAATAACAATTATCTTATCTCTATCTTAAGTATAAAGCACTCTTCAACAGTAGACGGTAAAATGAAAATGAGGCCGAATCTCGAAAATCTTCACCCCGACAGCACATTCGATATCTGTCGAGTTATATGGTATGGAGCTGCTACGCCGACCGAAAATAACAGAAATGGCTGACCTATAACTCTTGAATCAACAAATAATGGGTGTATGTGTGTCTGCATGTGTGTTGGTTATGAAAATTTATTTTTAAACAAGCTACAGAATGGCAAGAATGAAGTCGTGATTTTTTTTTTTAATTCTGTTGGTGACGTCACTTCCCTTCCCCTCCTACTTTTCAAAACGTTGACCTCCTATAGATGTTTCGAAACAAATATTACAATATATTCACCGCTACATGCTTTATAGTCCCAACATTTTCAAGAACAATTATATTTTAGAATTTCTTAGAAACTTTTACATTTTTCGCGGAGGAAATTGGCTAATTTGTCCCAGGTACGATTTTACATTTTATAATGAACTAAAACGACACCTGATACTAGTGAAGTGATTAGATAAGCATGTGTCATTAGCATCTGCGATTATCTATGGCAGACGTCATTCGGCTTTAATATAATGATTACACGAAGATATGGGCTGATAAAATTTAAGAAATTGATTCTCCTTATTTTATTTATTTAATTTTTATTTATTAATTACCATTTTTTTTTTTAATGTGAGCCGTAATCAATGTATGAGAAAGATAATATACATTTCGTTCTTACTGGGTTAGAATAAAAGAAACATTAATTCGACATTTTTTTAAAATTACGTTGGCATAGCGCCACCATCATAAGCATGCACAATGCGGTCTGGTCCAATCTCTTTTGAGGACACACACACACACTTACTCACACACACACACACACTTATACAAACACACCCATACGCACTTACACGGACATGTGGGTGGATGCGAGACCATTCGTTATACAAGGACTGCACACTGACCTGCAACGCCACAACCGGATGGGAGTTTAAACCAAAAACTCGTTGTCAGGTCGCAATAGCTAGTAAATTAAATTCCTGCGGAAACTTTTTTTTACTGTAAATGGTTATTTCTTTCTTTTTGAGTGCATACAGCCATGCTTTTTCTTTCTTTTTGAGTGCATACAGCCATGCTTTTTCTTTCTTTTTGAGTGCATACAGCCATGCTTTTTCTTGATTTTTTAAAAAATATTTTTTCTCAGGGTGAAATGCGCCCCTTATAATTATGCAATACGCCATAGGTTGACTACTCCTGGTTTAGAGTAGAGAGTGTTTGCTGTTTGCTCGACTAATGAGTCTTTATCCCTTGAATTGTTTCGTAATTACTCTTCAGCCATGAAGTTCATTACGTCTAAAAATTGTGATATATACATATATATCGTTTATATAGTGCTACTTTCATGCTTATAGTATGCCAGTGGGGGGAAGGGGTATCTGGGAGAAGGTTTTCCGTGCTGCCTTTAGGCACTCAGTAAACACAACTCTGCTTGAGTCGGGTGTCGAACCTCGAGCTCACTTCATAGGTAGCCAAGCCAATCCAAGTTCAAGCGTACTTAACCTCTCGACCACGCTTCCCATAGAATGATAGAATGAAGTGTAATCGAAGAGGGAACATCGAGGCTAAAGTCGTAAGCGCACACCACTTGACCATATAGCATTCTATGGACAAAGCAAGTGCGCTGCTTTAAAAAACAAATTATTGTTCTAGTTCTCCATTAACACAGAGCAACACTCATATACAACTATAAGGGAATGAGAAGGCTGACACACTTGCCAAGAGTGGGAGAACTAACTCACAAATAAACTCTGCACTCTATCCAGAAGAAATGAAGTTAATTGTAAATAAAATAAATGAGAAATGGACGAGCTCTAATCCAAATCACAAGAAAGATGACGATTACTATAAGCTATCCCGACAAGACCAACGTCTAATCTTTCGACTCAGGACCGGACACAACAGAATGCGACAACACATGTACCGGAAGCTCAACATTGGAACCAGTGAAATCTGCCCATGTGGAGTATCACCAGAGAATGCCGACCACGTCCTCCAAAACTGCTCTCTTTACCAAGAGGCCCGTATAAGACACTGGCCCCAAATCACCCCAATAGAAAGAAAACTATATGGAGAGCTCCCTGATTTGGAAACCATTGCGCAGTTCATCTCATGTATTGGTCTAGTCATCTGAACACTCCAACATGACAATGAGAACGAGGAAGAAGAAGAAGGAAACCACTGCGCAGTTCATCTCATGTATTGGTCTAGTCATCTGAACACTCCAACATGACAATGAGAACGAGGAAGAAGAAGAAGGAAACCACTGCGCAGTTCATCTCATGTATTGGTCTAGTCATCTGAACACTCCAACATGACGATGAGAACGAGGAAGAAGAAGAAGGAAACCACTGCGCAGTTCATCTCATGTATTGGTCTAGTCATCTGAACACTCCAACATAACAGTGAGAACGAGGAAGAAGAAGAAGGAAACCACTGCGCAGTTCATCTCATGTATTGGTCTAGTCATCTGAACACTCCAACATAACAATGAGAACGAGGAAGAAGAAGAAGGAAACCACTGCGCAGTTCATCTCATGTATTGGTCTAGTCATCTGAACACTCCAACATAACAATGAGAACGAGAAAGAAGAAGAGGGAAACCACTGCGCAGTTCATCTCATGTATTGGTCTAGTCATCTGAACACTCCAACATGACAATGAGAACGAGGAAGAAGAAGAAGGAAACCACTGCGGCAGTTCATCTCATGTATTGGTCTAGCCATCTGAACACTCCAACATAACAGTGAGAACGAGGAAGAAGAAGAAGGAAACCACTGCGCAGTTCATCTCATGTATTGGTCTAGTCATCTGAACACTCCAACATAACAGTGAGAACGAGGAAGAAGAAGAAGGAAACCACTGCGCAGTTCATCTCATGTATTGGTCTAGTCATCTGAACACTCCAACATAACAGTGAGAACGAGGAAGAAGAAGAAGGAAACCACTGCGCAGTTCATCTCATGTATTGGACTAGTCATCTGAACACTCCAACATAACAGTGAGAACGAGGAAGAAGAAGAAGGAAACCACTGCGCAGTTCATCTCATGTATTTGTCTAGTCATCTGAACACTCCAACATAACAGTGAGAACGAGGAAGAAGAAGAAGGAAACCACTGCGCAGTTCATCTCATGTATTGGTCTAGTCATCTGAACACTCCAACATAACAGTGAGAACGAGGAAGAAGAAGAAGGAAACCACTGCGCAGTTCATCTCATGTATTGGTCTAGTCATCTGAACACTCCAACATAACAATGAGAACGAGGAAGAAGAAGAAGACGAGCAACAATCGACGGTAATCCTCGAAGGAAAATTAATATAATTCAAGGGATTTTGCTGCCCTTAATTTGTTACTTGCTGAACGGATCATGAATATTAAGAGTTCATGACCTATAAAAAGCTTCCAGTGGCATGCTACTCCAATAGCCAGTGACAACCAGTCCAACTCCTGGCCTTCGCATGTGGCTTAGAGTTTAACTGTGCTCTTCTGCGCGGTCGACTCTAATACTTAATGCTCCACAATTTTATTCACTTTATAAAATGTATACAATTGATACAATTGATTCTCCCTTTTATTATAAAGCTTATATCAACTCTGTCTGTCTGTCTGGTAAAGTGTATATACACGTTATTTCTCCTACATCCATTCAAGAATTTAAAACTTTTCACATTTATTCATTGGTATAGATATGACATAAATCAATTTTAAAAAAAAATTAACTAATTAGTCAATTAATTTTAGTAATTTATTTTTTGTTTTGATACTAAATAAGGGAAATAACTTTTACATTATTGAGAGATATAGTTGTACTTGTGGAGCTCTTCCCCCTTCAGATAAGCTTTTTTTTTTTCAATTTTCTACGTATTAATAAACTGTAATAAAATTGTTAGTATCTGCATATCTACTGATATTTACAGTATATAAAGATTCCCATTTGGTCTTTCCATTCCTTGTTATTGTTTTTTGTGTTGTTTTTTAAACCGGAAACACTCTGAAATATATTTGAAACTTGCTTTTCTAAACTTCAATTTATCTATTTTATTTTGTTTCGTATGTTGAGCCGGCGCTGCTTTTTAATTACACGAAAATCTCTTTTTACGATTCGACGTTTTGTCCCCGATCAGAGGAAAGCTTTTACTGTCCTCATCTGGTTAATGCACTAGTTTTGTTATCTCCCCTTTCTTCGTCTCCCACTTTTACATCATCCAGTCTCCTCTGATAATCCTCTTACTAGCAGAGCTTAACTTGCGTCACTACTTGATGGGTGGGCAGAATAGGAAATCGAACAATTGATGAATCTCAGAAGCGAATTGAAAGGTTAAAGATTAGATGTGTGTATGTTCTATATCATTGTATGGCTTCAATTTTTTTTTTTTTTTTTTTTTTTTTTATAAATACAACATTCGTGTCACAAAAGAAGCAGCGAAGTAACAGCATACTAACGCACAGCATCTAAATTATACTTGAATAGTTTATAATTGTCTTCTTTTTATACAATTTCTTTTCCTTTTTTTTTTTTTTACAAAACCTCTATTCAAGTCATAATTTCATGGAAGTCGGGTGGGTGGAACCTGAACGGTGATTTAAAAAAACAAACAACGTCTCTAATGATTTTTCTAGAAATTTAACAGTTGATGCAAATCGCTAGATAGTTGGCCACATGGGGAAAGGTCTAGTTGGGCCGTTATAATTTTTCAATGTAAAAAAAGAAATAAATGTAAATTTTGCTGAGTACTAGACTTAGATCTAGAGCCAACATCAGTTTTGAAAAAAAAAATTGTTAAATATTAAAAAGAAACAGTTTCGTGATTAAATAATTGGTCATACGAATGTGGTGTTTTTCATTATCAACTGTAATGGAATCGTGGCCGACTGATCTCTCTCGATATGGGTTTTAATCCTGCTGCTGCCTAAATTTTCGTACACATTTTTTCAAGAATGAGTCAACACAAATAGAACTACAAAAGAGTGAAGTGAAATAAAAGGTATAATATTTTTTAATTCATATAAACGTTACTGTTATTAAATATTAATGGTCGTCACTCGTTTAAATATTTAATAAGGAAAAGTGTGTCTCAAACACCTCATGTTAAAACCAATTATATTGTTTAATTTAGAACAGGAGAGGCTAGTTAGCCTTGACAAGCAACCTAGAAGAAGAATTCAAACCTATGCTGCCTTGATGCTATACCCAAACATGGGGAAGGCTGCTAAAGTCAGCCCTTAGGAACCGGTGACCTTCAAACAGCTTTCATCGCGTGGTGTAACTGAGACCAATCGTTATGGAAGGCCTGAACGCTTCCCTGCGACGTCACAACCTGTGGGCATTTTAGATCAATAGCTCGTTGCCACGTCGCAGGCTAGTGTTGAGGCCTATAACGAATTGGTCTCGGTTTAACCCACTGCTAGAACGTGCGACGCCGCTGATTCCAAGCCGTACCAGATACATGTCGCTTCTTTCGGCACATTATCTGCGTCGAGAGTCGGAAACTTCTGGGTGGGAAATGTCGTCCCGAGACCCACCACAAATAATGTCCCATTAATGCTTTTTCGACAGAAAGGAGGCAATGTATGCGTGTGTGTGTGTGTGTCGGCCAATGAATGAAGCCAACGATTGTTTAAATGTAAGTTTATTTCTTCCTTTTTTGGTATTTCTGAAAGGGGAATAGGAAGAAAAAAGGGGGGGGGGGCAAGATCTGGAAAAGATTCCATAAAGTTTCAATCGAGTAGCGGTGAAAAGCCTGGCTTCTTTTCTGACCATCATGGCTTTGCGTCGTGTCGTCCCGCTTCAGGTCAGCCTACTTTCAAGCACGTGACCTTGATTTCTCCTTAGGGTCACGGTTTTAATGTCGGGATCTTTAGGCGCCAGCCAGCTCTAATGGGTATCTGACATAAATTGAGGAAAAGTAAAGGCGGTTGGTCGTTGTGCTGGTCACATGACACCCTCGTTAACCTTGGGCCAAAGGAACAGATAACCTTATCTCATCATCTGCCCCCATAGATCGCAAGGTTTGAAAGGGAACTTTACTTTTTACTGACATGATCAACACATCTTTTTTGCTTATTTTTTCTTATCTTATCTTATGAAATACAGACGTTACTTCAAAACAGAAGATAATGACGTCCTACGCGTGTTCCTAGGCCAATCTATGCATTTTTATAATTGCCTTAAATTCCGCCAAGTCATTGGTTTTCTGGCTGGCTCAGGCAACCCATTCCATGCTCTAATAGCATTAGGGAAGAAGGAGCATTTGTACAAATTAGTCCTAGCTTATGGGATGAGGAATGGGCCTTTATCTTTCTGTGTTTCTGAGTATTTTATAAGGTATTGCTTTTGTATTTGAAGATTATGATTTAATGTTTTAAGTATAATTGCTATTTTACTTTTGAGTCTTCTGTCCTGAATGCTTTCTAAATTTAAGTATTTTACTAAAGGTGTTACTCTAGTCTAATTTGATTATTCGTTTGTTTTGAATCTCACTGCTATATTCTGTGTCTGTTCTGGTTTCGTAATTTTTTCTTGAGTTGAGGGGTCCCAAACAGAGAATACATATTTAATAGAGGTTTTTCTGGAGGATTTTGACAAATTGGTTTTAGATTTAAGGAGAATATGTCGTTCTTATGTGAAGAGATTTTAATTGACATCAAAATATCTTAAAGCAGTAATAATTGTGATGATTCTAGGATTTCCCCTCAATCAAGATATAATGTTCAATCTTTGCAGAAGATTGTTTCGTTTAAATGTACTTCCTGTTTAGCTGCAGACCTGCCACATCACCAGAAAATTTGAAAGTGAAAACTGTTAAGGGACTACGATGAATTTTGTTTCTCTTTAGCGAAACTCGACCCTGGCAGCGCCAGAGAATGACTACTTGTTCATTTCTGACATAATAATGATAATAATTACATATATATCTTTATTATCCTGAGAGAAATGATATGCAAATGTTGCGTTATAAATTAAATACAAGTTTTACAAAAATAGAAATAGTTAGTACTTTGGTGATGGTCATGAATTATCTTCAAATATTTCTGAGATTATCTATTCCTTTCGTCCAAAAAAATATATTTTTAGTATTTTGGCTTGTGTGACTGAAATAGATTAGATATATCACGTGACGCGCCTTACAAGATGAGCGCTTAATTAACTCCCGAGTCAAACGGAACCAGACATGTCCGTGATTTTAATTTTCCTTTGCGTTCATGTGTTTGCAAGTTCGTGATACTATTGACGTCTGCTGTCAGACATAAGCTTGTGATTCAACTCATTGGCTCGAGTTGTTTGTACACAGCAAATGATCCAGAACAGTCGCTAACTCATCCAATGAATCTCTTCGTGCAGGCCGCTAACTCATCCAATGAATCTCTTCGTGCAGACCGGTCTTTATCCTAATTCCTTATGCTAAAGTCCCATCACAACGACCATTAGAAAATTGTTAGTATTTTTTTATACTGACTCACTCGGTCTGTCTGGTAAAAAGTTTGTACACGTTATTTCTCCGACCCCCAATCTCGGATCAAGATGAAATTGTGCACAATTATTTCTTTTACCTGACAATTTAAGAATCAATAAAAAAAATTAACTTATTACAATATTAATTATCAGCAATTAATTATTTTGTTTGATATCTCGAAAAAGGGAAAGAAGTTGTACTTGACTTAAGTGCTGGCATAATCTGAATTAGTCCCCTTTAATAGGTTGCCTCTAATAATTGAAAGAAACGATTTGTTTAGCGCAATTTCACGCTTTTAGCTTTTTCAATACGCTATGATCCTATCACCTGTCTAGACCTGTTGGGAAAACGGGGAGGGGGGGGAGGAGAAGAAGGAGATGGTATCTCAACTGAAAAAAATGCACTATAAAAAGTGTTCACTCAGGATTCAAGCCCAAGCCTCCTCAAGGGGAATAATTCATTTATACCACCACATCTGTTAAGTACAATTTTTTTCCCTTGTTCGATCCCAAACAAACAAAAATAATAATACCAAATCGTTAATTAATGATTTTGTTATTTTTCATGTCATTGATTCTTGTTTTAATAATTTTGAAACACATTTGAAATAATTACATATATACGCCGATACATGCTTAAAAAGATTTGCAAATAGCATAGTTCAGTTAGAGTGCTTAAAATTATGTAAAATATACCAGGGCTTCTTAAATTATATGGGTGGTCATTAATATGTAAAACATGCCCTTCATGTTAATTCCACAAATCGAACAACTAAAAAAAATATTTAATAGCCCTTTACTAAAAGTTATTTTAATGGCAGCTTAGACCACTAGCTCGTTGCCACGTCACAAGTCTGTAAGACGTGGCAACGAGCTATTGGTCTCCACTTCCCACATGTTGTTTTTTTTAACTTGAGCTCTTATTTAGTTGTAACATTTTTATAGAAAGAATTGAAATTAATTAAGTTTTAGAACCATTGTCCTACGTACATGAAACAGGTCCCGCATAGTAATTATCCTCAAGACATTCAGTTTATGTCTAATTAGAATTGTTTGGAACAAAATTACACTGGGCTACGTACAAAACACGAAATAAGTCCTGTACCATAAGGATGCAGTGACGGTTTTATACGCATATTTTTGGTCTAGATTAAACATTTGTGACGAAAACCCACAGTATTTTAGCCATTGGGCTACATACATAACTTGATATAAATCCTATATCCTAAGGTCATATGTCAGTTACACAGATCAGGTCTCAAACAAGGAATTCCTATGCCGAACTGGGAGTCGAACACTTAGTGAGGTTGTGACAGAGCGTCGCATGAGGTTTGCGGGACATGTTCTACGTCAAAATGAATTACGCACACCAAGAGTTGCGATGACATGGAAGCCAATACGAGGAAAGCGCAAACAGGGACATCCTCGTATTACTTGGTGACACACCTTCATGGAGGAACTCAGAACAGTGGACACTGCCAATGACAGATCTTTATGGATATAGCTTGCCACCCAATGCGCCGAACGGCGCGGGAGGACCTAAGTATAAGTCTTAAAGTAAGCTAAGGATGCAGGGCCTGTTTAACGTATAGTTCAGGTCTAGATTGAAGTTCTGGTCCGAAAACCCTCAGTTTTAGAACCATTGTGCTACATACATAACTTGAAATAAATCCTATATGCTAAGGATGCAGGGCCTGTTTAAGGTATTGTTCAGATCTAGATTGAATTTCTGGGGCGAAAACCCACAGTTTTAGAACCAATGCACTACAAGCACGAGTGGTTAAAGGAAACAAGGTCTCACGGCATCAATATCTATTGTAAGGCCTGTATTTCTCATTGATTCCGTCTGCAGCTGTGTGGAATCTCATCTTCAAGTTTCAGTTCCAGTGCTTCCTTCATTACCGCCATTCAACGTGGATACAATAATTGAGATCTGGCATTCTTCCCGTCATAAGATTAAAGGCAGATATTTACATCCCAGCTTAACGGACCAGTGTCGCTAAATCAGCAATTCTTTTGAACAACATTTTGTTTCTGATATTAGCAAGAATGTTGCATACACTCATGTCACCCCAAGCCTTGGCGAATGAAAGTCTATTATTAGGTTAAACATTACAAAGATTATTGATGGGTTGGGGTTAGGGGTTTCCCACAATTCCATCTTTCACGTGCACACAGCAAGCCTTTGTATTAGTTCAATGAAAACATTTCGCCTTTTTCTTAATTTAATTATTTTAAGCTCTGTTATACATTTCAATTTAATGTTGTGAAGTATTTCTATTTTGATTCTTTTTGTTGTATAATCATTTCATTGTATTACTTTTCAAAATGGCTATTGTTGTTTTTTTTTATTTGGGAGGTGACACGATAAGAAGAAATAGACGCCCATTTGCAAGAAGTGAGGTATTGTTTTATGAATGACATTCTTGAATGTCTCTATCAACTGACTCTGTCTTTTACACATTTTGTACACGTTATTTCTCCCACTGCCCATTGTCGGATCTAGTTGAAACTTTGCCACAATTATACATTGGGGATGACAATACTAGAATCAATTAAAATAACCAATTCAATAAATTTACTATTGGTAATTAATTATTCTTGATACCAGCAAGGGGATATAATCCTTCAGTATTCACAGATATGGCTAAATATGTGGGGCTTCGTTTTGCTAGATAAATCTACACGCTATTTCTCCCAAGCCCATTCTCGTATCAAGCTGAAACCTAAAGCAATTACTTATTTTACCTAACAAACCATAAATCAAGTTTTAAAAAGTAATCATGTAGTCGATAAAGTATTCTTTTTTTATAACAGTATTACATATTAAAAAATGGGAAATAACTTTTACCTTGTTGAGAGGTTTAGTTTATGTTTGGAGTCATTTCCCTTAGATAAGCTTTTATTTTAAAGTTGTTGTTTTTTTTATTTTGCTTGTTTACCATGTAAGATTCCTTAGTTTTCCTTAATGCTCTGTGTATACGGCTGTTGAGTCACTAGCATTCTTTTGTGACTTATGAAGAACTTTATAGTTAGATCAATAAGCTACTACCTTTTCTTGGTATTATTACTCCTTATTTAGTCATGAGGCGCGGTGGCTGAACGGTATAGCACTTGGCTTCCGAACCGGGGTCCCGGGTTCAAATCCTGGTGAAGACTGAGATTATTAGTTTTGGGATCTTTAGGCGCCTCTGAGTCCACCCAGCAGTATTGGGTACCTTCTGGGGTGTCAAGCTAAATGTTAAATGGCTTCTGTTGCAGAAGTCACGTGGTCTTTGATTCGTTAGGTCACGTGCTTAATAGCTTGGATTCCAGGTGCCATTTGGATGTTTGGATTCAATGGATTACATGTGTAATGCTTGCATTCATTGGGTCACGTGGTCTTTGATTCATTAGGTCACGTGCTTAATAGCTTGGATTCCAGGTGCCATTTGGATGTTTGGATTCAATGGTTTACATGTGTAATGCTTGCATTCATTGGGTCATGTGGTCTTCGATTCATTAGGTCACGGGCTTAATAGCTTTGATTTCAGGTGCCACCCGGATGTTTGGATTCAATGGTTTACATGTGTTATGCTTGCATTCATTGGGTCACGTGGTCTTCGATTCATTAGGTCACGTGCTTAATAGCTTGAATTCCAGGTGCCACCCGGATGTTTGGATTCAATGGTTTACATGTGTAATGCTTGCATTCATTGGGTCACGTGGTCTTTGATTCATTAGGTCACGTGCTTAAAGCTTGGATTCCAGGTGCCACCCGGATGTTTGGATTCAATGGTTTACATGTGTAATGCTTGCATTCATTGGGTCACGTGGTCTTCGATTCATTAGATCACGTGCTTAATAGCTTGGATTCCAGGTGCCATTTGGATTTTTGGATTCAATGGTTTACATGTGTAATGCTTGCATTCATTGGGTCACGTGTTCTTCGATTCATTAGGTCACGTGCTTAATAGCTTGGATTCCAGGTGCCACCCGGATGTTTGGATTCAATGGTTTACATGTGTAATGCTTGCATTCATTGGGTCACGTGGTAAAAAATGCTTAGAGTCGTTGGGTCACGTGGTTAAAGTTTGGAATCAAGAATCACAATACCTTCATTTAGATATGTGTGCATAAGCCAATACATTTTATAATCATGAACGGACATTTAAAGAAAGTAAAAAAAAAAGTTACAATACCTCTATTCAAGATAGAGTTTCATGGAACCTGGAACCAGTCAGGACTCAGCCAGGACCCAGCCAGGAACGAGCCTGGACGCTGATCTCTAAAACGGCTTTAACGATTTTCCTAGAAATTGTATTTTATTTTAAGTTGTATAATGTAGGTATTGTTTTTTTAATGTGTTTTTAAAATGTTTCTTTCTTATTTTTCATTGTCCTTTTAATATTTTCTCAGTCTAGGTTCTCCTTGCCCGTCAGAATGTTTGCTCATCAAGCTAGACCCATACAGCAAAAGATCTCTTCGTGTCAATAGAGGCAGAAACTTTATCGGGTCCGGGTGAGCTACTTGTACACTTTTCATCAAATTTAAATTTTACCGAGTCATATTGAAACAGAAAAGAAAATAGCAGAAGACGTCATAGAGTAGGATAGCAAAAAGGCAAAAGACAAGCCACAATCCAGCTAATTTACAATCTTGCAGTGTCTGGATGTCTGCGGATCGTGTCGTACGCTCCTTAGAATATTTTCTTGATGGTCGCTTTTCTCCGTCTTCCAGCATGAGGTTTGGGCTGGGATGTTCTAATCTTCAAGTCTTCCAGCACGAGGTTTAGGCTGGGATGTTCTAATCTTCAAGTCTTCCAGCACGAGGTTTAGGCTGGGATGTTCTAATCTTCAAGTCTTCCAGCACGAGGTTTATGCTGGGATGTTCTTATCTTCAAGTCTTCCAGCATGAGGTTTGGGCTGGGATGTTCCAATGTTCATGTCTCCCATCATGAAGTTTGGGCTGGGATATTCTAATCTTCAAGTCTTCCAGCATGAGGTTTGGGCTGGGATGTTCTATTCTTCAAGTCTTCCAGCATGAGGTTTGGGCTGGGATATTCCAATCTTCAAGTCTTCCAGCATTAGGTTTGGGCTGGGATATTCCAATCTTCAAGTCTGAAGAAAAGTACGAAAAACGTAAATATACATACAGCCGAACATTTCGGACACATGTTGACCTCACCAGACACATACGCAGACAAGGAAAATGTAGAGCCAAGCCTTCATCACCCCGGATGACACAGCTAGCTATTTCGCTTGTAACAAAAAAAATATTCGATGGTTGGCAACAGTGATCTTTCAATAGCGCATCATCCTTCACATTACATATTTTAAAATCGCTTCATTTTCATTTTAATACATTTTTCTCTAAGGCTCCATTTCATTGCCGTCACATTGCTTCAAACCGCTTTCTCTTCTTTTCGACAATGGCCTAATAAACGAAATCATTACTTTAACAACCAAAGTTTAAACAAAGAGTGATTACTGTGTTTATCTTTTCGGTTGAAAAACTCGAATTAAAATCACATTTTTCGAAGTGTTTACTGTTACGGATACTAAATGAATCTTGAGGATACTAAACGAATTTTGTTTACATTTAAATGAATCTCGTTTCTGGCAGTGCAAGAAAAGGACAAATAAAAAATACGCTTTTCAGACCTTGCGACCTATGAAAATGATGAGGATGATGATTATGATAGATAGATAGATAGATAGATAGATAGATAGATAGATAGATAGATACATACTACTAGTTCGACAAGAAAGTTGTGAACCCTTCTTATTGTGACATGTAAATGAGCATACACATTGAAACTAACTATACACTGGATGGTGTCTGTACTATTGAGGATGTTTCATGTACTGTACAGAATATTTGCCATATATATTATTTGTAAGTTCCTGTCACCCATCACTAATTGAAAAGGAAGTTTTAAACTTCATCATGCAATAACTGCTAAAACATCTCTTAAATTGAAATCATCATTAAATCATAAATCATAAAAAATATAGTAACAAATTAAACAAACGGAGACATATGTGAAATTTATTTTCCCAAAGCTTGTACTTGACTTTTAACTTTTAAATTAATGATATGCTTAAGGCTATACACTTAAGTTACATCCTCTGATGTTATTTCATTATTTTCCTTTCTCTGTAAAGTGGCTGTAATTCTCTTCCTTAGAAACCGTCTCCTGGATTCAAATATAACTGCGAGCTCTTAAAATTGCGACAAGAATTACGAATAGGACGATATTTCCCTGGGGTGGAATTCTGTCTCATCACCGGCAAACAAAAAAGAAGCTGAGTTACAAAAATAGAATTACAATAAGGATATGATGAGGTCGCTCAAGATTTCAGTTTTGTTCTAGGACTTACGGTGAAGGGAGAAAAAATTAGCCCTGATGTAACTTCCGCTCCCGGAGGCAATAAAACTTTCACGTCTTTGGCTTGCAAGTCTAGCTTAGCATTCTCAAAAAGGTTGTTTTTTGTTTTAGCTTTCTTCTAAAAGTTTGACTCACATTTTATTAAATAATGCCTTTAACGAAACAAATTCCACATTCTGAGTATGAGGCGGAACGCTTGGCTTACTTTTTTGAGATATTGATTCACGTAATGGCCTACTACTTCCAGAAGTTCGTGGAACGCATATTCAGGCCTGGCGGAACAGTGGGGTTCCGAGAAACACAGTTTAGTAAAAACTGGTCTTGGGCTTAAGTGCTGTTAAATAGAACTAATCACGATCGGTAGATAAGTATATCCCAACAAGACCAACGTCTAATCTTTCGACTCAGGACCGGACACAACAGAATGCGACAACACATGTACCGGAAGCTCAAAATTGGAACCAGTGAAATCTGCCCATGTGGAGTATCACCAGAGAATGCCGACCACGTCCTCCAAAACTGCTCTCTATACCAAGAGGCCCGTATAAGACACTGGCCCCAAATCACCCCAATAGAAAGAAAACTATATGGAGAGTTCCCTGATTTAGAAACCACTGTGCAGTTCATCTCATGTATTGGTCTAGTCATCTGAACACTCCAACATAACAATGAGAACGAAGAAGAAGAAGAAGAAGAAGAAGAAGGTAGATAAGTTGGTTAGTCGTTGTGCTGGCCATGCAATATCTTCGTAAACCGTTATTTATAAAACCTTAAAGTTTAAAATTAAGCTATTTGTTAACAAAACGTTCTTATTTGGTTTCCTGACGTGAAAATACATGACTTCCAAATGCGTTAAAATTCCATTTCAGATCATGCTGGCCTGATCTAATGTTTTGCAATGCTATTATCCTACTCAGTTGCAAGAGGTGTCGAAGAGATACACCATAGTATAATTAGTAGTCCTAACGCTTATGCCTAACACCGCAAAGCAGCAGTGGTTAGAAATCAAAGAAACATATTTCCTAGGCCAATCACTTGGTTGACGAGCTTCATGAATGTACATTTTTCATTTTGGGCTCGTCAGCCTTGTTTTGCTACCCACCTAGGAGAAGGAAAACTCTGAATTCAAACCTCTGCTGCCTTGCGGCTATACCCAAACATGGAAAAGGCTTCGGGAGTCAACCCTGAAGATAAATCAGGGACAAAGGCAAATGAACCAAATAACAGTATGGAGGAAGTAAGCTAGGCGACAACTATTCGACTAAAGCTAATTTCATTCTGTGCCGTATTTAGACTTTGAAAAAGCCCTAAGCAGTATGAGATGTGGAAACATTTGGAGACCCTTTATAGGTCCTGATATTATAAGCCAGTGGACAAGTGGTAAATATTTCTTGAGGGCCCCAAGCTGTTTGAGAAAAGGGATCCTTTGGAGGCCCTTTATAAGTCCAGATACTATGTCAGTGCTAAATAGTTATCGGAGGCCCTAAAATATAGCTTGTGTTGCATATGGGTAAATCCGGCCCTGATCTCATGCAAACTCTATGAGATGAACAAAGACAGATTTAACTATAAAGGCCATTGTAATTTGCACTTTTAAATCATAAGATGAAAAAGTTTTAAATGTCTAATGTTTATGTTTAGTTATAAGTTAAACTATTTTGTTTAAAATTGTTTTTCAATGTATTTTCTCCATCACAGATCTGATAGTGGGATAAATAGGTAAGAATATATATTTACACTGGAGATGGTTGTCAAGGTACTTAGTGCATCGAACTAGATTTAGTTGCAAGGTAGACCTACTTAGAGAATGAGATAAGATCGGTTCTAGATTTGTTGTTTTTGAAGTGGACCAAACTAGATTTAAGGACGTAATTATATTCTTTTTTGAAGTAACATATGTAGTAAGATAAGATAAGATAAGATAAGAAAGACACATTTCTTGTTCCATATGCTTGGATAATTTTGAACCAATACTCATTTTTCCTTAGTGTTATTGGGGGCACGCTGGTTGAGTGGGCTTGGATTCCAAACCTTGGGTCCTGGGTTCGAGACTCGGTGAAGACTAGCATTTCGAATTTGATGATTTTTAGAGCGCCCCTGAGTCCACCCAACGCTATTCGGCACCTGACTTAAGTGAGGGAAAGTAAAGGCGGTTGGTCATTGTGCTGGCCACATGGCACCATGCTCGCTAACCGTTGGCTGAAAGGTCTGAAGGGGGGAACTTCACTTTTTCTTTTACTCTACTAATATTACTGCGTGGAATGGGTTGCCTGAATCAGCCCGAAAAATCAACGACTTGGCAGAGTTTAAGTGATTGATTAGCATGCATGGCTGGATTGACATATGGACACGCGTAGGATGTAATCATCTTCTTTTTGAAGTAACGTCTGTATTTTAAAAGATAAGTTCTACACTGCTTTCATCCTTATTCTTTGGAATCGATAACATTGTCATTATTATTATTTTAAACTAGATCTACCTGACATTAAAATGTATTCAGTGAATTGAACATGTCTAGCTTTTTTTTTTTGGCAAATATGTAAGTCACGGCTGGGGCTGCGTATCCACGGGAAATACTGCATTCCTCATTAATCTTTGGACTCGAAGTCTTTATTATTATTTAGTGAATTAGACGAGAACTGTTTATAATGACGTAATCATCTTCTTTTTTTGAAGTAACGTCTGTATTTTATAAGATAAGTTTTCGCATTACACAAGGTGTACATAAAAACACGATTATATTTATTCTTATCTCACCAGCTTTGATGATTATCTTTTTATGAGATTGTTGGGGCGCAACTTCGGAGAACCGTAACAGACTTCTCGTCATGACATTTTCATAGACTGGTCTCTATAGGTAAGCTTAAAACAACTGGTCACTATAGGTAAGCTTAAAACAACTGGTCACTATAGGTAAGCTTAAAACAATTGGTCACTATAGGTAAGCTTAAAACAACTAGTCACTATTGGTAAGCTTAAAACAACTGGTCACTATAGGTAAGCTTAACACAACTGGTCAAAACAGGTAAGATAAAACAACTGGTCACTATAGGTAAGCTTAACACAACTGGTCAATTCAGGTAAGCTTAAAACAAATGGTCACTATAGGTAAGATAAAACAACTGGTCACTATAGGTAATCTTAAAACAACTGGTTTCCATAGGTAAGCTTAAAACAACTGGTCACTATAGGTAATCTTAAAACAACTGGTTTCCATAGGTAAGCTTAAAACAACTGGTCACTATAGGTAAGCTTAAACACATAAACTTAATATCAAATTACATATTCATAAACCAAAAAAAAATTCTCTTTTGTTTCTCTGTATATGTACATTATATTATTTCTCTGCATAGCCAGTATCAGTCTTTTGTTTCAGAAATGTTTCATTCCAGTAAAATAAAAAGTTTATATTTTGAATTTAAAACAAAAGGGGATTCGCTCCCAGAGGAAGAATCCAGATACGCACAACTAAAATATGAAGTGAAATCGGATTTTTAAAAGGACTTTTGGATCTAACGAGGCAGACGGACGAACAAACGGACAAAAGACACAAAATAAAATGCGTTTTTTTTTTCACAATTACAGGGGCGCTAAACATCAGTACACAACGTCACGTTTAAAGGCAACAAGCTTGACTTGTGTCATTTCCATACCGTTGCGGATTTTTTTTTATGCATTTTTTTAGAATGCTGATTTTACAAAGTCGAAACTTATTTTATGGTCATGTCCGCCAAAAGGAGGACACCCGCATTCCGAAAGTCATCTTTTGTGGACAGCTTGCGACGGGTTCAATAAAAGCTGGTCGTCTCCACCTCTAATATGTGGATGTAATCAAATCAAGCTAGACCTGAAAGCAGTCCGTATAGATGTTGGATACTGGAAGATCTAGCCCTAGACCATACTGAGTGGAGAGAGATTGTCACAAAGAAAAGCTATGGACAGCGAAAAAGCATTGGCCTCAGCTATGGAAGAAAAATGGCTCCCTTAAGTCACCATTACCTACGATACATGTGGACGAAGAGTCTCTCAAGAATAGGGCTCCAAAGTCACATGAGAAAAAGTATTCTACCAAGTGAACCATAGTCGTTCTACGACTTAAGGAGGTCAACAAATATATAAGAGGTCTCAACTAGTATACTGTTAGTATAAAACAATAACCTGGAAAGGTTGTGGGCCTCAGTTTGTTGAGAGATTGTACAATCGAACTTAATTAAATAGTTAAAAATTCATGCATATATTATGCAACTTAGTTTTAGTTTTTATCCCCGCTGGCAAAAAGGGGAGGAACTCGTCAACTCGTCAATACTCTGAATAGAGGAGAGCTGAACTGGTTCGGTTATACTGTAAGACACAGCTAGCTGTTAAAAGTCTTTCTTCAACATATAGTAAAGTAAGGGTGCACCGTATAGCATATTTATATCCGGCCGGAGCCGGATGTGACCGAATAGTAAACTATGACATTTATCTTTTTGTTTTAAACTTTGTTACTAATTGATGAATTAAAGCTTAACGGTATTTATAAACAGATGGACATATCACAAACTAATTTATGTAACATGAGAGTGTATGTAAGAGGCCATCAACTGTAAAGGGATGTGTGTGGGATGGTTAGTGTAAAAAATGTAAATATATATATATATTTAACATGTTACTAATGTAGAGCTCTCAAAAGTTAAGTGCAATCTGGGTTGTATAGTGGGTAGGTGTGTGTGTTCATGTATTTCAGGTCATCAACTGGTCATCAGGCTTGTAATTTAAAGGCCATGGACCACTTCTGGTGCTAGCACTAAGTGCTTGATACCTGTAGAGGCTATTGGCTAATAATTGGAATCTGAAGCGTTGTAGGTCAATATTTAGTGGTTTAGATTAATTCTATTTTATTAACAGCGGGAACATCAAGTATACCTAGTTAGTATTTATAGCTTCATCCTTGGATGGTCCCGAAGCATATATTAAATTGTAGTGTGTAGGTCTGTTATTAAGATCTATATTTAGATCTACAGTTATTTAGATAGGATGGAATGGGACGGCAGACATTTGTATTTCCCATGGTAGTCGATACTTGATATTGTAAAATAAATTTAGGTTGAAATGTGCAGTTGTGTGAGTGGCAAAACATGTAGGTCACAGTAGGCTGCGTAGCCACGAGAAATACTGCATTCCTCATTAATCTTCGGACTCGAAGACAAGCCTTATTATTATAAAGTGGAACCAAATAGAATTCATTCAGCACCTATGTAACTGCATGGTGATATGAAAGGGATTTCGAGTCGAAAGAACAATTTAGGTTTGCCTAGGTTTTTTAAATGCTCTGCCAGGAGGGACCAACGAGTTAAGAATACGCATCATGTTTTAAAAATTACGACAGCGAACTTCACAACCATTAAATTATTGGAACTATTATTATTTGCTGGGAATTAAATTTGAAAAAAAAAAATTACGTCACGCTCTTAAAAATTTATATGATTTTTTTAAATGATTTTTTTAGAACACAAATACAAATAAATATTCTTAAAAAATGTACACAACAAATGTAGTCAGATGTTTCATTAATTTTTGTCTTTTAAATAAAGTTAGAATCTATAATCAGGTCGGACATCTTTGTTGTCATTGAATACCATAGTTAAACTTCATTCGTATCGGAACATAGTCCTGTAGGTAATTATATCTATAAGCTGAAGCGTTACCTTATCCTTACAATTGAATTCGAATAGCGTGTTTACATAGGTAATCTCAGTGGCATTGGAACAAAAAATTAAATGGTTTGTTTCTTTTGTTATTCGCTTTCTACAAAGCTTAACCTAGTTCTTGACTATTCTTGTCCTTATCGTGTCTATTGTATGTATTGTCTCGTGCTGTACTGGGTCACAGAATGGATGCTGAAAAGGACAAAGGCTATGAAGACATTATTTGTACTGCTAAAAAAATAAAATGCATTAGTTTTAGCGCAGTGCAATGGTGCCCCACGTTGTTAGGGGCTGGGGGGCCGTATAAATACCAAAACCGTGTATGACAAGCCGCATAGGTGGATAATAAATAATGACTAAGAAGAGTCGGCTTCCAATGGAGCTGAGACCTCATTATGCCCTGTGGACTGGACAAAAGTTTCGTCCGCCGTGCAGCCTTAAAGACCAGCGGGCTGGGGTTGTGAATTACTGATATTCTGCATGAGATAAAACACAGAGAGAGTTATCTAGGGCATAGGCCACCAACCAGTTTCCTCGAGGCGAATCTGTTATAGGGGAGTCTCTCCAATTGTCCCGACATCTTTCCCTTCTGCCTGGCATCTGCTTCCGAATCTCGGCGCCATGTATTTCTGGGCCGTCCCCTATTTTTCTTTCCTTGGCGGTTCCAGGTGAGGCCTTGTAATATTGGATGCAGGCTTTTGAAGGGTGTAGTCTATCCATCTCCGACGTCACTAAAGGATATTCATGCACACACAAAAATTCATCCGTCGTTGTAGATAAACGATTCATATTGCTTTAAGGTTTGTATAATATAAAGAAAATTGCCAATATCTGTACAAGAAGTAGCACTGGGTGAATATGGGAAGTTTGCATAGTTAAAATACAAAGAATCACATAATTGTTTATAATTTATCATTTTAATATGGAGATCATAATATATACCACTGAAGGCGCGGTGGCTGATTAGTAAATCGCATGGCTTCCGAACAGGAGTGTACCGGGTTCGAATCCTGGTGAAAACTGGGATTTTTAGTTTCGGTATCTTTAGGGCGCCTCAGAGTCCATCCAGCTCTAATGGTTAGTTAGTTGCGGAAAGGTTTTGGCGGTTTAGTCGTTCTGATGGCCACGTAAAGTTAACCGTGGGGCACAGTAACCGATGACCTTTACATCATGTGCCCTTAAGGTCTAAAAGAAGAACTTTACTTTTATGTAAGAACTAGGCCTAGAACAACCTGACACAACCCACGGAATGACGCACAATAGTCTTTTATAAGCAAACAGCTTGTTGAATGGATAAACTGTGCTTCTATTATATCATCTGGATCATTTGAGCCGTGTGTTTAAGTTAGCAATAGATCTTCAGTTTTTAATTTGTACAAAGAAATGACAATGCCAAAGAAACTGGACAGCATTGATTTCCTCCCATCGTAAAGAGCAGTCTACACGCTTCCAACTAAGAACAGGACACACACCATCTTAACAAAATAAATCCCCCACACCTACCCCTTTGCAGACACTGCGCCAACCCTTATGAAACTTTAAACCATATCCTCTTTGAATGCCCCTTCCTAATCCACCTAAGGCAGACACTACTTCAACTACAGCCCAACATAACCAAACACCCTGTGCAGCAGTGCTGAACAACTGAAGAAAACAGCACACTTTTTTTCCTTGGCACAGTCAGCGAAAGAGCTCACAGCTCAGCAGCAAAATGCTGGCTAGAAGAAGTTTCCAATTAACTGGATACATAGATTCGTGTAGAAGTGAACTATCTTCAACGAAAGAAAAACTGTATACCGTACTTAGTCAGTTAGACGTGAAAACTATATACCGTACTTAGTCAGTTGGACGTGAAAACTATATACCGTACTTAGTCAGTTAGACGTGAAAACTATATACCGTACTTAGTCAGTTAGACGTGATTAATCGGCCAGGCGCTTTATAGAAATATTTTTCTCATCTAAATTACTATAAATAGACTTCAAAAGTAGCAGTTATCTAGCCAAAAAGTTGTGTGTTTTTTTTTGCGTCGATTATACATACATCATCTCTCTGACTCTCTAATCCAGTGACGCTCAACCTTAATCGTCGTGCGGGCCATTTTCATTTCCAACACTCGTGTCACGGGCCACATCAACGAAAAGATACAAAAAAACTAAATGAAATTAACTTGAAACTATTTGATTCGTAATCCGTGGATCTAGTACCCGTAGTTTAACAATCTTTTATTCGCGGTTCAAATCAAGAATGACGCGTGACGCGTAGGACGTAATCATCTTCTTGTTTGAAGTAACGTCTGTATTATATAAGATAAGATAAAAATGCCGCCATATTTGTTTCGTAATGCCGTTTATTTGTTGTTGTTTTTTAAACAGCTTTCCTTTCTTTATAAGCCAACATGTTGGTTTATCATAATGTCCTATAAGTAAAGATCCTGTCACTTTTCCTGGTAGATTTGTCATTCAGAAATGTTAAAGGTCATGGTAACTCTACATTCGATACAAAATGAGGGCCCTACATTTTTTTTTTTTGGAAATGTGGAGGGGATTCTCTACACTTTGTGCCGACGTTTCGGCGGGCCGGAAAAAAAAAACAACTTCGCGGGCCGAATGTGGCCCGCGGGCAGTATTTTGGGCATCACTGCTCTAATCTATGACTTTCAATAGTGCTTTTAAAATTCGAAACTAGCGGACAGCTTTTTTTTTTTTTTTGTGTAAATGTCATCTAACATTGGTTGCACTGACGACGTTTTGGAATAAAATGGATAATGTATATGTGTTTTACACTTAGTTTTCACATCGATAGAGCCCAATGTTCTCACGAGAATCGCCTCAAGGGAAATGGCCACAAACAAATTAGCCTATAAGGAAAAGACACACACACACACACACACACACAACGCATAGTTCTAAACCGGAAGAAAGTGAAGCAGTTAAAAGGTGTCCCCATGCCAGCCATTATCGCCTTTCCTTATAATAGGTCAATTTTATGTTTGTTTGTAAAATGTTTTACATGTTTCGGATGTTCCTTCAGAGTTTAAGATAATTACTTCCTAGTCCAAACCTCCCGCAGGACGACGGGGGATGGGAGCGGGCAGGGTTTGAACCCGGGACCATCGATAAATCTGAACGACAGTCCAACGTTCAAATCGCACGACCAGGCAGCCATCCTTTTATTTCTTTGGCAGGTCGCTTTCCAACTGATATTATGTTAAAAGTGACTAATTGAGCTATTGCCATAAGCTAATTGTCTTATTTTTTCTATTTCAGAATATCATCCAAACAATATATTTGGCGCTTCTGCTAGAGACTTCTGACACCATGTTATGTTAAAGAAACCAATTTGTGGTCTAGAGAAATTTCCCGTCAAAGTTTCAGTATTTGACATACAGTTTATGTAGAAAAGCATCAAGATCTTGTTGTGAATATACCAATGCCACCATGTCAGGCTTAGTTAGTTTATGAATTTTGAAAATATATATAACTTATATTACACAAGATAAAAAGAAAAATCTATATATTAAATAAAGTTTGAGTTTTTATTTTTATGTGTTTTTACATGTTAAATGTTTTATAATATATCGTTATGTTGTTTCCACTATATCTGTTGTTACGTAAACATTGTATGCTATTATTTAAACTGATAATAAAAATAAGATTTTATGTTTTATTGAATCTCAAGGTATATTGCAATATGTCGCCAATTGGTCTTGATTTTAAACAGACAATTCTGAGAACATTTTCACAAAAAGTTTTCTTTGCCTTGTCATCTGTTTCTATTGCCGACGGTTCATGCGGGTGTCGTGTGGCCAGCACAACGGCCAACAGCTTTACTTTCTCCGGTTAATGTCAGGTACCCATCAGAGTTGGGTGGCATCAAATATTCCGAAAATAGAAATTCCAGTCTTCATAAGGATTGGAACCCGCGACCTCTGGGTTACGTATACAAAAAAAAAGTTTTTGTTTCTTATCATTTGTATATATCTCTATAATTAAGTAAAATATACATTCTTTAAATTTCATGATAACATAAATTTTGAACATAAAATCACCGTTTACAAGGATTTTTTTTTTGAACTGTACATAGTACATCATATGCACTTATCTCCCCTTTTATTTATTTTTTAAAAATTGTACATATGGTGTGATCATATGAAAATAGCACCGTACATATTTAATTTTAAAGGAAAAGCATTTCACTTTTCAAAAGATGAAATTGGATTTTCAAAATTTTTTATAAATTCATTTTTTTTTATATATGTAAGCCTGAAAGACGGACAGACTTCACAAAAACTAAAACAAATGAAAACTTTAGTTGACCTACAAAGCTGTACTCAGTTGTACTCCTATTGACTTTGATCAGATACAACTGGGAGGCAAAATCAATGAAAAATATTGGATTTTAGTAGAATCCCTCAGTAATAGTCTACCGAAGCCTAGATGTGCTATATCTTATTGTCTGTCAGTACTTGGGACACAACAAGCGCACAGGATTTATCTAATGGCTACGCTTTCGGCTTTGAGCAGTTTTCTGTTTCGCTGTGGGCAGATGTTAGAAATTGAAATGGTCTCTTTCTTTCTCTCTTTGTCTCTCTCTCTCTCTCTCTTGTAGTCTCACTTATTCTCTCTCCATCTGTCTCTCTTTCTTTGTTTCTCTCTGTTTCTTCCTCTTTATCTTTCTGACGCTTCGTCTGTCTGCCTATCTGTTTTTCTAAGTCTTTTTCGGCATCGCTCAATTTCTCTTTTTTTTTTCTTGTTTCTCCCTCTCTCTCTCTCTCTCTCTCTCCCTCTCTCTCTCTCTCCCCTCTCTCTCCCTCTCTCTCCCTCTCTCCCTCTCTCCTCTCTCTCCCTCTTCTCCCTCTCTCTCCCTCTCTCTCCCTCTCTCTCCCTCTCTCTCTCTCTCTCTCTCTCCCTCTCTCTCCCTCTCTCTCCCTCTCTCTCTCTCTCTCCCTCTCTCTCTCCTCTCCCTCTCCTCTCCCTCTCTCTCCCTCCTCCTCTCCCTCTCTTCTCCTCTCTCTCTCCCTCTCTCTCCCTCTCTCTCCCCTCTCTCCCTCTCCTCCTCTCCTCTCTCTCTCTCTCTCTCTTCTCTCTCTCTCACACACACACACTCTCTAACAAAATTCTAAGCGAAAATCCAAAGATACAATAAACATATTGATTTACTTACAATATGAATTGTAATATGTCTTTTATATATTTTTTCCTCTCTTGGTTAGGTGCTTATTCAGAGTTTCTTTTCTTTCTTTTTTCCTTTACTAATTGTAACAAAAAAAAAAAAAAAAAAAATATTTTTCAGGCTAAAAGATTTTTTAATGAGTCTTTTTGCTTGCGTCTGCGTATCAGTGTCTATGCGTGTCTGTAGTAAACAGAGAACGCAAAGACAACCTATAAAACGTTGGCAAGAAGAAGAAGAAAAAAAAAACAACAACAGCTTTATGAGTGAACGTAAGATGTTATAAACTAAACAAACACAACAGCGTACATTCGAGTCTCATTTTTTTTTTTACTACACAATAAAAAATATGGGCGTGGCAGTGAACTCTCTTTGACTTGTGTTACGTAAACAAAGTATATTTCAGCAGTTTGTAAAACTGTTTTATTTACTATACGATTGTATCTACATGTCCTTGTTGCAGGCTAGCACAGAAGTTGTCTGTTTGACTTCTAGTTTCATAATATGCGCGGTGGCGGAGTGATTAAGCGCTTGACTTCCAATAGTAGGGGTCCTGGGTTCGAATCTCGGCTAAGAATGGGATTTTGGATTCCGGGATTTTTAGCGCCCCCCCCCCCGAGTCCACTAGTAGGAAGCTGAGTTTACTTGCGGAAAGTAAAGGCGGTAGGTCGTTGTGCTGGTCACATGACACCCTGCTTGTTAATATCGTTAGCCTTAACGTTATCAGTCTCAAAGATAGCAAGGTCTGTAAGGGGGGGGGGGGGAGGAACTCAGTATTTAACGTTCCTTGGATTTAACGCAACAATGAGCAGGGGAGATCAATTTACATGTTTGTAAGAGACACGAGATGAATGCAGGTGTTTAGGTCAGTGACATGTATTCATTGGCACATGTAGCAATTTACGGTTTACTTATTCTGAAACAATTACAAACAATGTGGCTGAAGTCTTTTGGTTGTAATTTTTATTATTACATAAAGAAATAAGAAAAGAAAATACTTTTGAACAAAAATAGACTATTTCTCCTTAAAACATTTATAGAGGGTTACTTCTTAAATAACTAATGAATGTTTGATATTTAAAAAAATGGAACTAGACCCATGTATAGATGATGACAGTTTGATAGACCCCCTAGCTTTGTGTTTGTTTTGATACCTCATCTGTTCCAGACATTTTTAGACAGACTGCATTAGGATGCACTAGCCTTGGCAATACGCAGGTCGATTTCATTCTCGACCTTTCTGTTTCTGGAGAGCGTGCTGCCAAGATAGGTGAATCTATCCACTGTATTTTTTACCATGTCCATTTATCTTGATACTTGGATCCGAGTAGACTTTATCTGGAGCAGGCAAATATAATACTTCAGTCTTTTTTGTGTTTATAGTAAGGCCAAGTCTGAACATGCTATTGAAAAGTCACTGACGATGCTCTGCAGATCATTATTATTATGATTATTAAAAATTCATCTTGGAATGTAATTATGCAAGTAAAATACCTCGGACAGATAACCTTAAATAATTTAGATCTAAAGAGCTACATATGTCGCATGTCAGATACATAAAATGTTTTACATGCTTTGGATGTTCCCACAGATTCTAAGATAAATACATCTATGCGCCTAAATACGCAGGACGACGGGGGATGGCAGCGGGCAGGGTTCGAACCGGGTATCACCGAACGACAGTCCAGAGCGTATACCACACGACCAGGCAGCGATCCGTATGTCAGGACGAGTGTTTCTCCTTTAGTATTAGGAATATAATGAAAAGAAAAAAAAGTATTCAAAGTTCGGTGATGTTTTATTCTATCAATTAGGATCCACAATTTTAAAAAAAAATTCACTTTGAAACTATGAGAGGTTTGTGGCCCCAGCACTAGAATAATACACTTAAAGTTATGCGTGACGATGATTGGCTTTAATAGTTGTACAGTACACAGCCTAGTTAATAAAACTGGAGGAGGGGAGGTAAATAATAACTGTGGACTAAAATGAATGTACACCCAATGTCTGGAAAGGATACCCAGCCACTAGTTTAGGAGGGGGGGGGGAGGTACTAAGTAGGAGGGAGGTTAGTCCCATATGTAAATCAGATATTTGTATAATAACATGATGAACTGATAATATCATTTGTTGGACCCCTAGGACCACCAAACTTTCGTGTACCCGACTTAAGCGGGACAATATAATATGACTAGTATTTCTTTCAGCAAGGAATAAACGCGAGCGTTTTGTCTCCCCTCGTTCGTGTGACTTCACAAGTAATGAAGATTAACTGTCAGGCTTAACTCTTTCTCTCCTAAATGACGATACCAACGTTGATTCACCAGAATGTGGTAAATAATTACGGAGAGAAAGAGTTAAGTTCTCAGGTTTGAGTTACATTTTTTTTTATTCCTAAGTATCGACATACAATCTGAAAATCACACTTATGTACATTCTGCTGCAGTGGGAATAGGACACCTGGGAAATGCTGGAGTCGGCAGCCCTGGTCACGTGAAGAACTTTTTGTAAACCGTCTGCCAAGAAAATGATTGATGGTTCCAAGCTGACGAACAGGTTTCATTGAAGATGTTATGAGGTAAGAGAGGTTCACGTGTGAAAATGCTAGGGTTAGGGTTAGGGCTATAGTTTTATGATGAATTGGTGCAGTGTTTCCCAAACGTTTTCCTTAGAAAATTAAACACGTCACTGAACTTTTAACAAAAAATGTGTTTTATTTATCATATTCCTATTACAACAATTTCCTGAAAACTCATAAAAAATAGACAAAATTATCATTTGTGTGTGTCATTCATTATGGAGAACGCCATTCCTACGCGCGATTAAAAAAAAAGACAGTGTCAGCTTTCATGTAAGAAAATGTAATAATCGGACGAATTTTCCCAATAACCGGAAGTTCCAATACCGTATTTACTTTTTAGTCACTTGCATAGGTTGCAAGATTGGTTAAGTAAAATTAACTTGATCGCAATTTTGTACTTAGAAAAAAATGAATAAAATGCAAAGCTGAATTTATTTTCTAATACAAAATCTTAATTTTCACTTATTATCCTTATTTCCACCCCAGACTAGGCCCCAAGCAATTAGTCACAATTAGAACAATTGTCCTGATATACGATCGCTGCCTGGTCGTGTGGTACACGCTCTGGACTGTCGTTCAGTGGTCCCGGGTTCGAACCCTGCCCGCTGCCATCCCCCGTCGGCCTTCGTATTTAAGCGTATAGATGTATTTATCTTCAGAATCTGAAGGAACATTCCTATTGTGAGGAAGTACTAATAGAGTCACGACATTTGACATATGTAGCTCTTTAGGTCTATATTATTTAAGGTTATCTGTCCGAGGTATCTTACTTGCATAATTACATTCCAAGATGGATATTTATAAAGATACTTCGCAAACTTTGTAGTATTTGGCCTTATTCTTTTGAGAGACTTATTCGCGTATTTAATTATTCAAGTAGTTTGTGAAACACCAATTCAGGCATCGCGGGACACAACGGTTCCGAGGGATACGGTGTGCAGAGCAAGATATTGAAGAAATGATATCTATAAATAAACACAATTCCCTCAAAAAGAAATTGTTTGGGTTATATCCCGTTTCCTCATACAGTCATTATACATAAATATAAATAATTCGATTTAATAATAATACTATTTCATTTCATATCAGCACCTGCATAGAATAATTTTATCGTTTCAAATTTCATATATTTAGACAATATTGGACTAGAGAAGATGGCAGTCATTGGATAAACGATATTGGTTTATTGTAGGTTATTTCCCCTTGTGTCACATTATTGACATCTACAGATCTAGATGCAATCTAATATCTTTAGTTGAATGACGCATTCCTAAAAAGATAAAAGACGGGTTTTTATTTGGTATGTATTCTAAGTTTGTGGAATTGTGGGGAAAGTTTTTAATACGAGAAATGTTATGGGCGTCTTATTGCTGTCTGCCGCTATATAAAGTGGTGCTTGGTGTCGCTGGCGAATGTTGGAGCCGTTCAGCGCTCCGAAATACCGGCTATATTGAGATAGGTAGAACTTTTTTCTTTTATTGCTTTCTTTCTCTGTCTTTCCCCATCTCTCTCTCATTCTTTCCTTTCTCTAGCTTTCGTTCGCTCTTTCTGTTTGCCTCTTTACGTTTTCTCTCAACCACACATGTATTCACTCTGTCTCTCTCTCTCTCCTTCTCACTCTCTCTCTCTCTCTCTCTCTGTCTTTCTCTGTTTCGCTCTAGCGTTCTAGTTCTTACTCTCATTAGCTCTCTG
>JAZGLO010005459.1:0-30000 GCA_036873155.1 Biomphalaria sudanica
CAAACGAAAAATGTCAAACATACGAAACATATTAAACATGTCAAACACCCTAAACATGTCAACCCTAACCCTAACCCTAACCCCTAACCCTAACCCTAACTCTAACCCTAACCCTGACCCTAACCTAACATGTCAAACACCTGAAACATGTCAAACATACGAAACATCCGAAACATTTAAAAAACCCCGAAACCATGTCAAACATACGAAACATCTGAAACATGTCAAACACCCGATACATGTCAAACATACGAAACATCCGAAACATGTCAAACACCCGAAACATGTCAACCATACGAAACATATAAAACATGTCAAACATACAAAACATCTAAAACATGTCAAACACCCGAAACATGTCAAACACACGAAACATCCAAAACATGTTCAAATACCCGAAACATGTCAAACATACGAAACATCCGAAATATGTCAAACACCCGATACATGTCAAACATAGAAATCATCCGAAACATGTCAAACACCCGAAACATGTCAAACACCCGAAACATGTCAAACATACGAAACATCCGAAAAGTGTCAAACACCCGAAACATGTCAAACATACGAAACATCCGAAACATGTCAAACACCCGAAACATGTCAAACATACAAAACATCTGAAACATGTAAAACACCCGAAACATGTCAAACATACGAAACATCCGAAACATGTCAAACACCCGAAACATGTTAAACATACGAAACATCCGAGACAAGTCAAACACCCAAAACATGTCAAACATACGAAACATCTGAAACAAGTCAAACACCCAAAACATGTCAAACTCCCGAAACATGTCAAACATACGAAACATATAAAACATGTCAAACATACAAAACATCCATAACATGTCAAATACCCGAAACATGTCAAACATACGAAACATCCGAAACACGTCAAAGACCCGATACATGTCGAACATACGAAACATCCTAAACATGTCAATCACCAGAAACATGTCAACAGTAACACTAACCCCTAACCCTAACCCTAACCCCTAACCCTATTCCCTAACCCTAACACTAACCCTAAACTTAACCCCTAACCCTAACCTTAACCTAACATGTCAAACACCTGAAACATGTCAAACATACGAAACATCCTAAACATGTCAAACACCCGAAATATGTCAAACACTCGAAACATGTCAAACATACGAATCATCCGAAACATGTCAAACACCCGAAAAAGGTCAAATATACGAAACATCCGAAACATGTCAAACACCCGAAACATGTCAAACATACGAAACATCCGAAACAAGTCAAACACCCAAAACATGTCAAACATACGAAACATCCGAAACAAGTCAAACACCCAAAACATGTCAAACACACGAAACATGTCAAACATACGAAACATATAAAACATGTCAAACATACAAAACATCCATATCATGACAAATACCCGAAACATGTCAAACATACGAAACATCCGAAACATGTCAAACACCCGAAACATGTCAAACATACGAAACATCAGAAACATGTCAAACACCCGAAACATGTCAAACCTAACCCTAACCCTAACCTAACATGTCAAACACCCGAAACATGTCAAACATACGAAACATCCTAAACATGTCGAACACCCGAAATATGTCAAACACTCGAAACATGTCAAACATACGAATCATTCGAAACATGTCAAATACCCGAAACATGTCAAACATACGAAACATCCGAAATATGTCAAACACCCGATACATGTCAAACATAGAAATCATCCGAAACATGTCAAACACCCGAAACATGTCAAACACCCGAAACATGTCAAACACCCGAAACATGTCAAACATACGAAACATCCGAAAAGTGTCAAACACCCGAAACATGTCAAACATACGAAACATCCGAAACATGTCAAACACCCGAAACATGTCAAACATACAAAACATCTGAAACATGTAAAACACCCGAAACATGTCAAACATACGAAACATCCGAAACATGTCAAACACCCGAAACATGTTAAACATACGAAACATCCGAGACAAGTCAAACACCCAAAACATGTCAAACATACGAAACATCTGAAACAAGTCAAACACCCAAAACATGTCAAACACCCGAAACATGTCAAACATACGAAACATATAAAACATGTCAAACATACAAAACATCCATAACATGTCAAATACCCGAAACATGTCAAACATACGAAACATCCGAAACATGTCAAAGACTCGATACATGTCAAACATACGAAACATCCTAAACATGTCAATCACCCGAAACATGTCAACAGTAACCCTAACCCCTAACCCTAACCCCTAACCCTATTCCCTAACCCTAACACTAACCCTAACCTTAACCCCTAACCCTAACCTTAACCTAACATGTCAAACACCTGAAACATGTCAAACATACGAAACATCCTAAACATGTCAAACACCCGAAATATGTCAAACACTCGAAACATGTCAAACATACGAAACATCCGAAAAATGTCAAACACCCGAAAAAGGTCAAATATACGAAACATCCGAAACATGTCAAACACCCGAAACATGTCAAACATACGAAACATCCGAAACAAGTCAAACACCCAAAACATGTCAAACATACGAAACATCCGAAACAAGTCAAACACCCAAAACATGTCAAACACCCGAAACATGTCAAACATACGAAACATATAAAACATGTCAAACATACAAAACATCCATATCATGTCAAATACCCGAAACATGTCAAACATACGAAACATCCGAAACATGTCAAACACCCGATACATGTCAAACATACGAAACATCCGAAACATGTCAAACACCCGAAACATGTCAAACATACGAAACATCAGAAACATGTCAAACACCCGAAACATGTCAAACCTAACCCTAACCCTAACCCTAACCTAACATGTCAAACACCCGAAACATGTCAAACATACGAAACATCCTAAACATGTCAAACACCCGAAATATGTCAAACACTCGAAACATGTCAAACATACGAATCATTCGAAACATGTCAAACACCCGAAACATGTCCAACATACGAAACATCCGAAACATGTCAAACACCCGAAACATGTCAAACGTACGAAACATATAAAACATGTCAAACATACAAAACATCCATAACATGTCAAATACCCGAAACATGTCAAACATACGAAACATCCGAAACATGTCAAAGACCCGATACATGTCGAACATACGAAACATCCTAAACATGTCAATCACCAGAAACATGTCAACAGTAACACTAACCCCTAACCCTAACCCTAACCCCTAACCCTATTCCCTAACCCTAACACTAACCCTAAACTTAACCCCTAACCCTAACCTTAACCTAACATGTCAAACACCTGAAACATGTCAAACATACGAAACATCCTAAACATGTCAAACACCCGAAATATGTCAAACACTCGAAACATGTCAAACATACGAATCATCCGAAACATGTCAAACACCGAAAAAGGTCAAATATACGAAACATCCGAAACATGTCAAACACCGAAACATGTCAAACATACGAAACATCCGAAACAAGTCAAACACCCAAAACATGTCAAACATACGAAACATCCGAAACAAGTCAAACACCCAAAACATGTCAAACACACGAAACATGTCAAACATACGAAACATATAAAACATGTCAAACATACAAAACATCCATATCATGACAAATACCCGAAACATGTCAAACATACGAAACATCCGAAACATGTCAAACACCCGAAACATGTCAAACATACGAAACATCAGAAACATGTCAAACACCCGAAACATGTCAAACCTAACCCTAACCCTAACCTAACATGTCAAACACCCGAAACATGTCAAACATACGAAACATCCTAAACATGTCGAACACCCGAAATATGTCAAACACTCGAAACATGTCAAACATACGAATCATTCGAAACATGTCAAATACCCGAAACATGTCAAACATACGAAACATCCGAAATATGTCAAACACCCGATACATGTCAAACATAGAAATCATCCGAAACATGTCAAACACCCGAAACATGTCAAACACCCGAAACATGTCAAACACCCGAAACATGTCAAACATACGAAACATCCGAAAAGTGTCAAACACCCGAAACATGTCAAACATACGAAACATCCGAAACATGTCAAACACCGAAACATGTCAAACATACAAAACATCTGAAACATGTAAAACACCCGAAACATGTCAAACATACGAAACATCCGAAACATGTCAAACACCCGAAACATGTTAAACATACGAAACATCCGAGACAAGTCAAACACCCAAAACATGTCAAACATACGAAACATCTGAAACAAGTCAAACACCCAAAACATGTCAAACACCCGAAACATGTCAAACATACGAAACATATAAAACATGTCAAACATACAAAACATCCATAACATGTCAAATACCCGAAACATGTCAAACATACGAAACATCCGAAACATGTCAAAGACTCGATACATGTCAAACATACGAAACATCCTAAACATGTCAATCACCCGAAACATGTCAACAGTAACCCTAACCCCTAACCCTAACCCCTAACCCTATTCCCTAACCCTAACACTAACCCTAACCTTAACCCCTAACCCTAACCTTAACCTAACATGTCAAACACCTGAAACATGTCAAACATACGAAACATCCTAAACATGTCAAACACCCGAAATATGTCAAACACTCGAAACATGTCAAACATACGAAACATCCGAAAAATGTCAACACCCGAAAAAGGTCAAATATACGAAACATCCGAAACATGTCAAACACCCGAAACATGTCAAACATACGAAACATCCGAAACAAGTCAAACACCCAAAACATGTCAAACATACGAAACATCCGAAACAAGTCAAACACCCAAAACATGTCAAACACCCGAAACATGTCAAACATACGAAACATATAAAACATGTCAAACATACAAAACATCCATATCATGTCAAATACCCGAAACATGTCAAACATACGAAACATCCGAAACATGTCAAACACCCGATACATGTCAAAACATACGAAACATCCGAAACATGTCAAACACCCGAAACATGTCAAACATACGAAACATCAGAAACATGTCAAACACCCGAAACATGTCAAACCTAACCCTAACCCTAACCCTAACCTAACATGTCAAACACCCGAAACATGTCAAACATACGAAACATCCTAAACATGTCAAACACCCGAAATATGTCAAACACTCGAAACATGTCAAACATACGAATCATTCGAAACATGTCAAACACCCGAAACATGTCCAACATACGAAACATCCGAAACATGTCAAACACCCGAAACATGTCAAACGTACGAAACATATAAAACATGTCAAACATACAAAACATCTAAAACATGTCAAAAACCGAAACATGTAAAACACACGAAAACTCCGAAACATTTAAAATACCCGAAACATGTCAAACATACGAAACATCCGAAATATGTCAAACACCCGAAACATGTCAAACACCCGAAACATGTCAAACATGCAAAACATCCGAAACATGTCAAACACCCGAAACATGTCAAACATACAAAACATCTGAAACATGTCAAACACCCGAAACATGTCAAACATACGAAACATCCGAAACATGTCAAACACCCGAAACATGTCAACAGTAACCCTATCCCCTAACCCTAACCCTAACCCTAACCCTAGCCCTAACCCCTAACCCTAACACTAACCCTAACCCTAACCCCTAACATTAACCCTAACCCTAACCCTAACCTAACATGTCAAAACACCCGAAACATGTCAAACATACGAAACATCCTAAATATGTCAAACACCCGAAACATGTCAAACATACGAAACATCCAAAAAAAATCAAACACCCGAAACATGTCCAACATACAAAACATCCGAAACATGCCAAACACCCGAAACATGTCAAACGTACGAAACATATAAAACATGTCAAACATACAAAACATCTAAAACATGTCAAAAACCGAAACATGTCAAACACACGAAAACTCCGAAACATTTAAAATACCCGAAACATGTCAAACATACGAAACATCCGAAATATGTCAAACACCCGAAACATGTCAAACACCCGAAACATGTCAAACACCCGAAACATGTCAAACATGCGAAACATCCGAAACATGTCAAACACCCGAAACATGTCAAACATACAAAACATCTGAAACATGTCAAACACCCGAAACATGTCAAACATACGAAAGATCCGAAACATGTCAAACACCCGAAACATGTCAAACATACGAAACATCCGAAACATGTCAAACACCCGAAACATGTCAACACTAACCCTAACCCTAACCCCTAACATTAACCCTAACCCTAACCCTAACCTAACATGTCAAACACTCGAAACATGTCAAACATACGAAACATCCGAAACATGTCAAACACCCGAAACAGGTCAAATATACGAAATATCCGAAACATTTCAAACACCCGAAACATGTCAAACATACGAAACATCCGAAACAGTCAAACACCCAAAACATGTCAAACATACGAAACATCCAAAACAAGTCAAACACCCAAAACATGTCAAACACCCGAAACATGTCAAACATACGAAACATATAAAACATGTCAAACATACAAAACATCCATATCATGTCAAATACCCGAAACATGTCAAACATACGAAACATCCGAAACATGTCAAACACCCGAAACATGTCAAACATACGAAACATCCGAAACATGTCAAACACCCGAAACATGTCAACCCTAACCCTAAACCTAACCCCTAACCCTAACCCTAACTCTAACCCTAACCCTAACCCTAACCTAACATGTCAAACACCCGAAACATGTCAAACATACGAAACATCCGAAACATGTCAAAAACCCGAAACATGTCAAACATACGAAACATTCGAAACATGTCAAATACCCGAAACATGTCAAACATACGAAACATCCGAAACATGTCAAACACCCGAAACATGTCGATCATACGAAACATATAAAACATGTCAAACATACAAAACATCTAAAACATGTCAAACACCCGAAACATGTCAAACATACGAAACATCCTAAACAAGTCAAACACCCAAAACATGTCAAACACCCAAAACATGTCAAACAAACGAAAAATGTCAAACATACGAAACATATTAAACATGTCAAACACCCTAAACATGTCAACCCTAACCCTAACCCTAACCCCTAACCCTAACCCTAACTCTAACCCTAACCCTGACCCTAACCTAACATGTCAAACACCTGAAACATGTCAAACATACGAAACATCCGAAACATTTAAAAAACCCGAAACATGTCAAACATACGAAACATCTGAAACATGTCAAACACCCGATACATGTCAAACATACGAAACATCCGAAACATGTCAAACACCCGAAACATGTCAACCATACGAAACATATAAAACATGTCAAACATACAAAACATCTAAAACATGTCAAACACCCGAAACATGTCAAACACACGAAACATCCAAAACATGTCAAATACCCGAAACATGTCAAACATACGAAACATCCGAAATATGTCAAACACCCGATACATGTCAAACATAGAAATCATCCGAAACATGTCAAACACCCGAAACATGTCAAACACCCGAAACATGTCAAACATACGAAACATCCGAAAAGTGTCAAACACCCGAAACATGTCAAACATACGAAACATCCGAAACATGTCAAACACCCGAAACATGTCAAACATACAAAACATCTGAAACATGTAAAACACCCGAAACATGTCAAACATACGAAACATCCGAAACATGTCAAACACCCGAAACATGTTAAACATACGAAACATCCGAGACAAGTCAAACACCCAAAACATGTCAAACATACGAAACATCTGAAACAAGTCAAACACCCAAAACATGTCAAACTCCCGAAACATGTCAAACATACGAAACATATAAAACATGTCAAACATACAAAACATCCATAACATGTCAAATACCCGAAACATGTCAAACATACGAAACATCCGAAACACGTCAAAGACCCGATACATGTCGAACATACGAAACATCCTAAACATGTCAATCACCAGAAACATGTCAACAGTAACACTAACCCCTAACCCTAACCCTAACCCCTAACCCTATTCCCTAACCCTAACACTAACCCTAAACTTAACCCCTAACCCTAACCTTAACCTAACATGTCAAACACCTGAAACATGTCAAACATACGAAACATCCTAAACATGTCAAACACCCGAAATATGTCAAACACTCGAAACATGTCAAACATACGAATCATCCGAAACATGTCAAACACCCGAAAAAGGTCAAATATACGAAACATCCGAAACATGTCAAACACCCGAAACATGTCAAACATACGAAACATCCGAAACAAGTCAAACACCCAAAACATGTCAAACATACGAAACATCCGAAACAAGTCAAACACCCAAAACATGTCAAACACACGAAACATGTCAAACATACGAAACATATAAAACATGTCAAACATACAAAACATCCATATCATGACAAATACCCGAAACATGTCAAACATACGAAACATCCGAAACATGTCAAACACCCGAAACATGTCAAACATACGAAACATCAGAAACATGTCAAACACCCGAAACATGTCAAACCTAACCCTAACCCTAACCTAACATGTCAAACACCCGAAACATGTCAAACATACGAAACATCCTAAACATGTCGAACACCCGAAATATGTCAAACACTCGAAACATGTCAAACATACGAATCATTCGAAACATGTCAAATACCCGAAACATGTCAAACATACGAAACATCCGAAATATGTCAAACACCCGATACATGTCAAACATAGAAATCATCCGAAACATGTCAAACACCCGAAACATGTCAAACACCCGAAACATGTCAAACACCCGAAACATGTCAAACATACGAAACATCCGAAAAGTGTCAAACACCCGAAACATGTCAAACATACGAAACATCCGAAACATGTCAAACACCCGAAACATGTCAAACATACAAAACATCTGAAACATGTAAAACACCCGAAACATGTCAAACATACGAAACATCCGAAACATGTCAAACACCCGAAACATGTTAAACATACGAAACATCCGAGACAAGTCAAACACCCAAAACATGTCAAACATACGAAACATCTGAAACAAGTCAAACACCCAAAACATGTCAAACACCCGAAACATGTCAAACATACGAAACATATAAAACATGTCAAACATACAAAACATCCATAACATGTCAAATACCCGAAACATGTCAAACATACGAAACATCCGAAACATGTCAAAGACTCGATACATGTCAAACATACGAAACATCCTAAACATGTCAATCACCCGAAACATGTCAACAGTAACCCTAACCCCTAACCCTAACCCCTAACCCTATTCCCTAACCCTAACACTAACCCTAACCTTAACCCCTAACCCTAACCTTAACCTAACATGTCAAACACCTGAAACATGTCAAACATACGAAACATCCTAAACATGTCAAACACCCGAAATATGTCAAACACTCGAAACATGTCAAACATACGAAACATCCGAAAAATGTCAAACACCCGAAAAAGGTCAAATATACGAAACATCCGAAACATGTCAAACACCCGAAACATGTCAAACATACGAAACATCCGAAACAAGTCAAACACCCAAAACATGTCAAACATACGAAACATCCGAAACAAGTCAAACACCCAAAACATGTCAAACACCCGAAACATGTCAAACATACGAAACATATAAAACATGTCAAACATACAAAACATCCATATCATGTCAAATACCCGAAACATGTCAAACATACGAAACATCCGAAACATGTCAAACACCCGATACATGTCAAACATACGAAACATCCGAAACATGTCAAACACCCGAAACATGTCAAACATACGAAACATCAGAAACATGTCAAACACCCGAAACATGTCAAACCTAACCCTAACCCTAACCCTAACCTAACATGTCAAACACCCGAAACATGTCAAACATACGAAACATCCTAAACATGTCAAACACCCGAAATATGTCAAACACTCGAAACATGTCAAACATACGAATCATTCGAAACATGTCAAACACCCGAAACATGTCCAACATACGAAACATCCGAAACATGTCAAACACCCGAAACATGTCAAACGTACGAAACATATAAAACATGTCAAACATACAAAACATCCATAACATGTCAAATACCCGAAACATGTCAAACATACGAAACATCCGAAACATGTCAAAGACCCGATACATGTCGAACATACGAAACATCCTAAACATGTCAATCACCAGAAACATGTCAACAGTAACACTAACCCCTAACCCTAACCCTAACCCCTAACCCTATTCCCTAACCCTAACACTAACCCTAAACTTAACCCCTAACCCTAACCTTAACCTAACATGTCAAACACCTGAAACATGTCAAACATACGAAACATCCTAAACATGTCAAACACCCGAAATATGTCAAACACTCGAAACATGTCAAACATACGAATCATCCGAAACATGTCAAACACCCGAAAAAGGTCAAATATACGAAACATCCGAAACATGTCAAACACCCGAAACATGTCAAACATACGAAACATCCGAAACAAGTCAAACACCCAAAACATGTCAAACATACGAAACATCCGAAACAAGTCAAACACCCAAAACATGTCAAACACACGAAACATGTCAAACATACGAAACATATAAAACATGTCAAACATACAAAACATCCATATCATGACAAATACCCGAAACATGTCAAACATACGAAACATCCGAAACATGTCAAACACCCGAAACATGTCAAACATACGAAACATCAGAAACATGTCAAACACCCGAAACATGTCAAACCTAACCCTAACCCTAACCTAACATGTCAAACACCCGAAACATGTCAAACATACGAAACATCCTAAACATGTCGAACACCCGAAATATGTCAAACACTCGAAACATGTCAAACATACGAATCATTCGAAACATGTCAAATACCCGAAACATGTCAAACATACGAAACATCCGAAATATGTCAAACACCCGATACATGTCAAACATAGAAATCATCCGAAACATGTCAAACACCCGAAACATGTCAAACACCCGAAACATGTCAAACACCCGAAACATGTCAAACATACGAAACATCCGAAAAGTGTCAAACACCCGAAACATGTCAAACATACGAAACATCCGAAACATGTCAAACACCCGAAACATGTCAAACATACAAAACATCTGAAACATGTAAAACACCCGAAACATGTCAAACATACGAAACATCCGAAACATGTCAAACACCCGAAACATGTTAAACATACGAAACATCCGAGACAAGTCAAACACCCAAAACATGTCAAACATACGAAACATCTGAAACAAGTCAAACACCCAAAACATGTCAAACACCCGAAACATGTCAAACATACGAAACATATAAAACATGTCAAACATACAAAACATCCATAACATGTCAAATACCCGAAACATGTCAAACATACGAAACATCCGAAACATGTCAAAGACTCGATACATGTCAAACATACGAAACATCCTAAACATGTCAATCACCCGAAACATGTCAACAGTAACCCTAACCCCTAACCCTAACCCCTAACCCTATTCCCTAACCCTAACACTAACCCTAACCTTAACCCCTAACCCTAACCTTAACCTAACATGTCAAACACCTGAAACATGTCAAACATACGAAACATCCTAAACATGTCAAACACCCGAAATATGTCAAACACTCGAAACATGTCAAACATACGAAACATCCGAAAAATGTCAAACACCCGAAAAAGGTCAAATATACGAAACATCCGAAACATGTCAAACACCCGAAACATGTCAAACATACGAAACATCCGAAACAAGTCAAACACCCAAAACATGTCAAACATACGAAACATCCGAAACAAGTCAAACACCCAAAACATGTCAAACACCCGAAACATGTCAAACATACGAAACATATAAAACATGTCAAACATACAAAACATCCATATCATGTCAAATACCCGAAACATGTCAAACATACGAAACATCCGAAACATGTCAAACACCCGATACATGTCAAACATACGAAACATCCGAAACATGTCAAACACCCGAAACATGTCAAACATACGAAACATCAGAAACATGTCAAACACCCGAAACATGTCAAACCTAACCCTAACCCTAACCCTAACCTAACATGTCAAACACCCGAAACATGTCAAACATACGAAACATCCTAAACATGTCAAACACCCGAAATATGTCAAACACTCGAAACATGTCAAACATACGAATCATTCGAAACATGTCAAACACCCGAAACATGTCCAACATACGAAACATCCGAAACATGTCAAACACCCGAAACATGTCAAACGTACGAAACATATAAAACATGTCAAACATACAAAACATCTAAAACATGTCAAAAACCGAAACATGTAAAACACACGAAAACTCCGAAACATTTAAAATACCCGAAACATGTCAAACATACGAAACATCCGAAATATGTCAAACACCCGAAACATGTCAAACACCCGAAACATGTCAAACATGCAAAACATCCGAAACATGTCAAACACCCGAAACATGTCAAACATACAAAACATCTGAAACATGTCAAACACCCGAAACATGTCAAACATACGAAACATCCGAAACATGTCAAACACCCGAAACATGTCAACAGTAACCCTATCCCCTAACCCTAACCCTAACCCTAACCCTAGCCCTAACCCCTAACCCTAACACTAACCCTAACCCTAACCCCTAACATTAACCCTAACCCTAACCCTAACCTAACATGTCAAACACCCGAAACATGTCAAACATACGAAACATCCTAAACATGTCAAACACCCGAAACATGTCAAACATACGAAACATCCAAAAAAAATCAAACACCCGAAACATGTCCAACATACAAAACATCCGAAACATGCCAAACACCCGAAACATGTCAAACGTACGAAACATATAAAACATGTCAAACATACAAAACATCTAAAACATGTCAAAAACCGAAACATGTCAAACACACGAAAACTCCGAAACATTTAAAATACCCGAAACATGTCAAACATACGAAACATCCGAAATATGTCAAACACCCGAAACATGTCAAACACCCGAAACATGTCAAACACCCGAAACATGTCAAACATGCGAAACATCCGAAACATGTCAAACACCCGAAACATGTCAAACATACAAAACATCTGAAACATGTCAAACACCCGAAACATGTCAAACATACGAAACATCCGAAACATGTCAAACACCCGAAACATGTCAAACATACGAAACATCCGAAACATGTCAAACACCCGAAACATGTCAACACTAACCCTAACCCTAACCCCTAACATTAACCCTAACCCTAACCCTAACCTAACATGTCAAACACCCGAAACATGTCAAACATACGAAACATCCTAAACATGTCAAACACCCGAAACATGTCAAACATACGAAACATCCGAAACAAGTCAAACACCCAAAACATGTCAAACATACGAAACATCCGAAACAAGTCAAACACCCAAAACATGTCAAACACACGAAACATGTCAAACATACGAAACATATAAAACATGTCAAACATACAGAACATCCATATCATGACAAATACCCGAAACATGTCAAACATACGAAACATCCGAAACATGTCAAACACCCGAAACATGTCAAACATACGAAACATCAGAAACATGTCAAACACCCGAAACATGTCAAACCTAACCCTAACCCTAACCTAACATGTCAAACACCCGAAACATGTCAAACATACGAAACATCCTAAACATGTCGAACACCCGAAATATGTCAAACACTCGAAACATGTCAAACATACGAATCATTCGAAACATGTCAAATACCCGAAACATGTCAAACATACGAAACATCCGAAATATGTCAAACACCCGATACATGTCAAACATAGAAATCATCCGAAACATGTCAAACACCCGAAACATGTCAAACACCCGAAACATGTCAAACACCCGAAACATGTCAAACATACGAAACATCCGAAAAGTGTCAAACACCCGAAACATGTCAAACATACGAAACATCCGAAACATGTCAAACACCCGAAACATGTCAAACATACAAAACATCTGAAACATGTAAAACACCCGAAACATGTCAAACATACGAAACATCCGAAACATGTCAAACACCCGAAACATGTTAAACATACGAAACATCCGAGACAAGTCAAACACCCAAAACATGTCAAACATACGAAACATCTGAAACAAGTCAAACACCCAAAACATGTCAAACACCCGAAACATGTCAAACATACGAAACATATAAAACATGTCAAACATACAAAACATCCATAACATGTCAAATACCCGAAACATGTCAAACATACGAAACATCCGAAACATGTCAAAGACTCGATACATGTCAAACATACGAAACATCCTAAACATGTCAATCACCCGAAACATGTCAACAGTAACCCTAACCCCTAACCCTAACCCCTAACCCTATTCCCTAACCCTAACACTAACCCTAACCTTAACCCCTAACCCTAACCTTAACCTAACATGTCAAACACCTGAAACATGTCAAACATACGAAACATCCTAAACATGTCAAACACCCGAAATATGTCAAACACTCGAAACATGTCAAACATACGAAACATCCGAAAAATGTCAAACACCCGAAAAAGGTCAAATATACGAAACATCCGAAACATGTCAAACACCCGAAACATGTCAAACATACGAAACATCCGAAACAAGTCAAACACCCAAAACATGTCAAACATACGAAACATCCGAAACAAGTCAAACACCCAAAACATGTCAAACACCCGAAACATGTCAAACATACGAAACATATAAAACATGTCAAACATACAAAACATCCATATCATGTCAAATACCCGAAACATGTCAAACATACGAAACATCCGAAACATGTCAAACACCCGATACATGTCAAACATACGAAACATCCGAAACATGTCAAACACCCGAAACATGTCAAACATACGAAACATCAGAAACATGTCAAACACCCGAAACATGTCAAACCTAACCCTAACCCTAACCCTAACCTAACATGTCAAACACCCGAAACATGTCAAACATACGAAACATCCTAAACATGTCAAACACCCGAAATATGTCAAACACTCGAAACATGTCAAACATACGAATCATTCGAAACATGTCAAACACCCGAAACATGTCCAACATACGAAACATCCGAAACATGTCAAACACCCGAAACATGTCAAACGTACGAAACATATAAAACATGTCAAACATACAAAACATCTAAAACATGTCAAAAACCGAAACATGTAAAACACACGAAAACTCCGAAACATTTAAAATACCCGAAACATGTCAAACATACGAAACATCCGAAATATGTCAAACACCCGAAACATGTCAAACACCCGAAACATGTCAAACATGCAAAACATCCGAAACATGTCAAACACCCGAAACATGTCAAACATACAAAACATCTGAAACATGTCAAACACCCGAAACATGTCAAACATACGAAACATCCGAAACATGTCAAACACCCGAAACATGTCAACAGTAACCCTAACCCCTAACCCTAACCCTAACCCTAACCCTAGCCCTAACCCCTAACCCTAACACTAACCCTAACCCTAACCCCTAACATTAACCCTAACCCTAACCCTAACCTAACATGTCAAACACCCGAAACATGTCAAACATACGAAACATCCTAAATATGTCAAACACCCGAAACATGTCAAACATACGAAACATCCAAAAAAAATCAAACACCCGAAACATGTCCAACATACAAAACATCCGAAACATGCCAAACACCCGAAACATGTCAAACGTACGAAACATATAAAACATGTCAAACATACAAAACATCTAAAACATGTCAAAAACCGAAACATGTCAAACACACGAAAACTCCGAAACATTTAAAATACCCGAAACATGTCAAACATACGAAACATCCGAAATATGTCAAACACCCGAAACATGTCAAACACCCGAAACATGTCAAACACCCGAAACATGTCAAACATGCGAAACATCCGAAACATGTCAAACACCCGAAACATGTCAAACATACAAAACATCTGAAACATGTCAAACACCCGAAACATGTCAAACATACGAAAGATCCGAAACATGTCAAACACCCGAAACATGTCAAACATACGAAACATCCGAAACATGTCAAACACCCGAAACATGTCAACACTAACCCTAACCCTAACCCCTAACATTAACCCTAACCCTAACCCTAACCTAACATGTCAAACACTCGAAACATGTCAAACATACGAAACATCCGAAACATGTCAAACACCCGAAACAGGTCAAATATACGAAATATCCGAAACATTTCAAACACCCGAAACATGTCAAACATACGAAACATCCGAAACAAGTCAAACACCCAAAACATGTCAAACATACGAAACATCCAAAACAAGTCAAACACCCAAAACATGTCAAACACCCGAAACATGTCAAACATACGAAACATATAAAACATGTCAAACATACAAAACATCCATATCATGTCAAATACCCGAAACATGTCAAACATACGAAACATCCGAAACATGTCAAACACCCGAAACATGTCAAACATACGAAACATCCGAAACATGTCAAACACCCGAAACATGTCAACCCTAACCCTAAACCTAACCCCTAACCCTAACCCTAACTCTAACCCTAACCCTAACCCTAACCTAACATGTCAAACACCCGAAACATGTCAAACATACGAAACATCCGAAACATGTCAAAAACCCGAAACATGTCAAACATACGAAACATTCGAAACATGTCAAATACCCGAAACATGTCAAACATACGAAACATCCGAAACATGTCAAACACCCGAAACATGTCGATCATACAAAACATATAAAACATGTCAAACATACAAAACATCTAAAACATGTCAAACACCCGAAACATGTCAAACATACGAAACATCCTAAACAAGTCAAACACCCAAAACATGTCAAACAAACGAAAAATGTCAAACATACGAAACATATTAAACATGTCAAACACCCTAAACATGTCAACCCTAACCCTAACCCTAACCCCTAACCCTAACCCTAACTCTAACCCTAACCCTGACCCTAACCTAACATGTCAAACACCTGAAACATGTCAAACATACGAAACATCCGAAACATTTAAAAAACCCGAAACATGTCAAACATACGAAACATCTGAAACATGTCAAACACCCGATACATGTCAAACATACGAAACATCCGAAACATGTCAAACACCCGAAACATGTCAACCATACGAAACATATAAAACATGTCAAACATACAAAACATCTAAAACATGTCAAACACCCGAAACATGTCAAACACACGAAACATCCAAAACATGTCAAATACCCGAAACATGTCAAACATACGAAACATCCGAAATATGTCAAACACCCGATACATGTCAAACATAGAAATCATCCGAAACATGTCAAACACCCGAAACATGTCAAACACCCGAAACATGTCAAACATACGAAACATCCGAAAAGTGTCAAACACCCGAAACATGTCAAACATACGAAACATCCGAAACATGTCAAACACCCGAAACATGTCAAACATACAAAACATCTGAAACATGTAAAACACCCGAAACATGTCAAACATACGAAACATCCGAAACATGTCAAACACCCGAAACATGTTAAACATACGAAACATCCGAGACAAGTCAAACACCCAAAACATGTCAAACATACGAAACATCTGAAACAAGTCAAACACCCAAAACATGTCAAACTCCCGAAACATGTCAAACATACGAAACATATAAAACATGTCAAACATACAAAACATCCATAACATGTCAAATACCCGAAACATGTCAAACATACGAAACATCCGAAACATGTCAAAGACCCGATACATGTCGAACATACGAAACATCCTAAACATGTCAATCACCAGAAACATGTCAACAGTAACACTAACCCCTAACCCTAACCCTAACCCCTAACCCTATTCCCTAACCCTAACACTAACCCTAAACTTAACCCCTAACCCTAACCTTAACCTAACATGTCAAACACCTGAAACATGTCAAACATACGAAACATCCTAAACATGTCAAACACCCGAAATATGTCAAACACTCGAAACATGTCAAACATACGAATCATCCGAAACATGTCAAACACCCGAAAAAGGTCAAATATACGAAACATCCGAAACATGTCAAACACCCGAAACATGTCAAACATACGAAACATCCGAAACAAGTCAAACACCCAAAACATGTCAAACATACGAAACATCCGAAACATGTCAAACACCCAAAACATGTCAAACACACGAAACATGTCAAACATACGAAACATATAAAACATGTCAAACATACAAAACATCCATATCATGACAAATACCCGAAACATGTCAAACATACGAAACATCCGAAACATGTCAAACACCCGAAACATGTCAAACATACGAAACATCAGAAACATGTCAAACACCCGAAACATGTCAAACCTAACCCTAACCCTAACCTAACATGTCAAACACCCGAAACATGTCAAACATACGAAACATCCTAAACATGTCGAACACCCGAAATATGTCAAACACTCGAAACATGTCAAACATACGAATCATTCGAAACATGTCAAATACCCGAAACATGTCAAACATACGAAACATCCGAAATATGTCAAACACCCGATACATGTCAAACATAGAAATCATCCGAAACATGTCAAACACCCGAAACATGTCAAACACCCGAAACATGTCAAACACCCGAAACATGTCAAACATACGAAACATCCGAAAAGTGTCAAACACCCGAAACATGTCAAACATACGAAACATCCGAAACATGTCAAACACCCGAAACATGTCAAACATACAAAACATCTGAAACATGTAAAACACCCGAAACATGTCAAACATACGAAACATCCGAAACATGTCAAACACCCGAAACATGTTAAACATACGAAACATCCGAGACAAGTCAAACACCCAAAACATGTCAAACATACGAAACATCTGAAACAAGTCAAACACCCAAAACATGTAAAACACCCGAAACATGTCAAACATAAGAAACATATAAAACATGTCAAACATACAAAACATCCATAACATGTCAAATACCCGAAACATGTCAAACATACGAAACATCCGAAACAAGTCAAACACCCGATACATGTCAAACATACGAAACATCCGAAACATGTCAAACTTCCTAAACATGTCAACCCTAACCCTAACCCTAACCCTAACCCTAACCCTAACCCTAACCCTAACCCTAACCCTAACCCTAACCCTAACCCTAACCCTAAACCCTAACCCTAAACCCTAACCCTAACCCTAACCCTAACCCTAACCCTAACCCTAAACCCTAACCCTAACCCTAACCCTAACCCTAACCCTAACCCTAACCCTAACCCTAACCCTAACCCTAACCCTAACCCTAAACCCTAACCCTAACCCTAACCCTAACCCTAACCCTAACCCTAACCCTAACCCTAACCCTAACCTAACATGTCAAACACCTGAAACATGTCAAACATACGAAACATCCGAAACATTTAAAAAACCCGAAACATGTCAAACATACGAAACATCTGAAACATGTCAAACACCCGATACATGTCAAACATACGAAACATCCGAAACATGTCAAACACCCGAAACATGTCAACCATACGAAACATATAAAACATGTCAAACATACAAAACATCTAAAACATGTCAAACACCCGAAACATGTCAAACACACGAAACATCCAAAACATGTCAAATACCCGAAACATGTCAAACATACGAAACATCCGAAATATGTCAAACACCCGATACATGTCAAACATAGAAATCATCCGAAACATGTCAAACACCCGAAACATGTCAAACACCCGAAACATGTCAAACATACGAAACATCCGAAAAGTGTCAAACACCCGAAACATGTCAAACATACGAAACATCCGAAACATGTCAAACACCCGAAACATGTCAAACATACAAAACATCTGAAACATGTAAAACACCCGAAACATGTCAAACATACGAAACATCCGAAACATGTCAAACACCCGAAACATGTTAAACATACGAAACATCCGAGACAAGTCAAACACCCAAAACATGTCAAACATACGAAACATCTGAAACAAGTCAAACACCCAAAACATGTCAAACACCCGAAATATGTCAAACATACGAAACATATAAAACATGTCAAACATACAAAACATCCATAACATGTCAAATACCCGAAACATGTCAAACATACGAAACATCCGAAACATGTCAAAGACCCGATACATGTCAAACATACGAAACATCCTAAACATGTCAATCACCCGAAACATGTCAACAGTAACCCTAACCCCTAACCCTAACCCTAACCCTAACCCTATTCCCTAACCCTAACACTAACCCTAACCTTAACCCCTAACCCTAACCTTAACCTAATATGTCAAACACCTGAAACATGTCAAACATACGAAACATCCTAAACATGTCAAACACCCGAAATATGTCAAACACTCGAAACATGTCAAACATACGAAACATCCGAAACATGTCAAACACCCGAAAAAGGTCAAATATACGAAACATCCGAAACATGTCAAACACCCGAAACATGTCAAACATACGAAACATCCGAAACAAGTCAAACACCCAAAACATGTCAAACATACGAAACATCCGAAACAAGTCAAACACCCAAAACATGTCAAACACCCGAAACATGTCAAACATACGAAACATATAAAACATGTCAAACATACAAAACATCCATATCATGTCAAATACCCGAAACATGTCAAACATACGAAACATCCGAAACATGTCAAACACCCGATACATGTCAAACATACGAAACATCCGAAACATGTCAAACACCCGAAACATGTCAAACATACGAAACATCAGAAACATAACAAACACCCGAAACATGTCAAACCTAACCCTAACCCTAACCCTAACCTAACATGTCAAACACCCGAAACATGTCAAACATACGAAACATCCGAAACATGTAAAACACCAGAAACATGTCAAACATACGAAACATATAAAACATGTCAAACATACAAAACATCCATAACATGTCAAATACCCGAAACATGTAAAACATACGAAACATCCTAAACATGTTAAACACCCGAAACATGTCAAACATCCGAAACATGTCAAACACCCGAAACATGTCAAACATCAGAAACATTCGAAACATGTCAAACACCCGAAACATGTCAAACATACGAAACATTCGAAACATGTCAAACACCCGAAACATGTCAAACATACGAAACATCCGAAACATGTAAAACACCCGAAACATGTCAAACATAAGAAACATATAAAACATGTCAAACATACAAAACATCCATAACATGTCAAATACCCGAAACATGTCAAACATACGAAACATCCGAAACAAGTCAAACACCCGATACATGTCAAACATACGAAACATCCTAAACATGTCAAACTTCCTAAACATGTCAACCCTAACCCTAACCCATAACCCTAACCCTAACCCTAACGCTAACCCCTAACCCTAATCCTAACCCTAACCCTAATCCCTAACCCTAACCCTAACCTAACATGTCAAACACCCGAAACATGTCAAACATACGAAACATCCTAAACATGTCAAACACCCGAAACATGTCAAACACCCGAAACATGTCAAACATACGAAACATATGAAACATGTCAAACACCCGAAACATGTCAACCCTAACCCTAACCCTAACCCCTAACCCTAACCCTAACTCTAACCCTAACCCTGACCCTAACCTAACATGTCAAACACCTGAAACATGTCAAACATACGAAACATCCGAAACATTTAAAAAACCCGAAACATGTCAAACATACGAAACATCTGAAACATGTCAAACACCCGATACATGTCAAACATACGAAACATCCGAAACATGTCAAACACCCGAAACATGTCAACCATACGAAACATATAAAACATGTCAAACATACAAAACATCTAAAACATGTCAAACACCCGAAACATGTCAAACACACGAAACATCCAAAACATGTCAAATACCCGAAACATGTCAAACATACGAAACATCCGAAATATGTCAAACACCCGATACATGTCAAACATAGAAATCATCCGAAACATGTCAAACACCCGAAACATGTCAAACACCCGAAACATGTCAAACATACGAAACATTCGAAAAGTGTCAAACACCCAAAACATGTCAAACATACGAAACATCCGAAACATGTCAAACACCCGAAACATGTCAAACATACAAAACATCTGAAACATGTAAAACACCCGAAACATGTCAAACATACGAAACATCCGAAACATGTCAAACACCCGAAACATGTTAAACATACGAAACATCCGAGACAAGTCAAACTCCCAAAACATGTCAAACATACGAAACATCTGAAACAAGTCAAACACCCAAAACATGTCAAACACCCGAAACATGTCAAACATACGAAACATATAAAACATGTCAAACACACAAAACATCCATAACATGTCAAATACCCGAAACATGTCAAACATACGAAACATCCGAAACATGTCAAAGACCCGATACATGTCAAACATACGAAACATCCTAAACATGTCAATCACCCGAAACATGTCAACAGTAACCCTAACCCCTAACCCTAACCCTAACCCCTAACCCTATTCCCTAACCCTAACACTAACCCTAACCTTAACCCCTAACACTAACCTTAACCTAACATGTCAAACACCTGAAACATGTCAAACATACGAAACATCCTAAACATGTCAAACACCCGAAATATGTCAAACACTCGAAACATGTCAAACATACGAAACATCCGAAACATGTCAAACACCCGAAAAAGGTCAAATATACGAAACATCCGAAACATGTCAAACACCCGAAACATGTCAAACATACGAAACATCCGAAACAAGTCAAACACCCAAAACATGTCAAACATTCGAAACATCCGAAACAAGTCAAACACGCAAAACATGTCAAACACCCGAAACATGTCAAACATACGAAACATATAAAACATGTCAAACATACAAAACATCCATATCATGTCAAATACCCGAAACATGTCAAACATACGAAACATCCGAAACATGTCAAACACCCGATACATGTCAAACATACGAAACATCCGAAACATGTCAAACACCCGAAACATGTCAAACATACGAAACATCAGAAACATGTCAAACACCCGAAACATGTCAAACCTAACCCTAACCCTAACCCTAACCTAACATGTCAAACACCCGAAACATGTCAAACATACGAAACATCCGAAACATGTAAAACACCAGAAACATGTCAAACATACGAAACATATAAAACATGTCAAACATACAAAACATCCATAACATGTCAAATACCCGAAACATGTAAAACATACGAAACATCCGAAACAAGTCAAACACCCGATACATGTCAAACATACGAAACATCCGAAACATGTCAAACTTCCTAAACATGTCAACCCTAACCCTAACCCATAACCCTAACCCTAACCCTAACGCTAACCCCTAACCCTAATCCTAACCCTAACCCCTAACCCTAACCCTAACCCTAACCTAACATGTCAAACACCCGAAACATGTCAAACATACGAAACATCCTAAACATGTCAAACACCCGAAACATGTCAAACACCCGAAACATGTCAAACATACGAAACATATGAAACATGTCAAACACCCGAAACATGTCAATCCTAACCCTAACCCTAACCCCTAACCCTAACCCTAACTCTAACCCTAACCCTGACCCTAACCTAACATGTCAAACACCTGAAACATGTCAAACATACGAAACATCCGAAACATTTCAAAAACCCGAAACATGTCAAACATACGAAACATCCGAAACATGTCAAACACCCGATACATGTCAAACATACGAAACATCTGAAACATGTCAAACACCCGAAACATGTCAACCATACGAAACATATAAAACATGTCAAACATACAAAACATCTAAAACATGTCAAACACCCGAAACATGTCAAACACACGAAACATCCAAAACATGTCAAATACCCAAAACATGTCAAACATACGAAACATCCGAAATATGTCAAACACCCGATACATGTCAAACATACAAAACATCCGAAACATGTCAAACACCCTAAACATGTCAAACACCCGAAACATGTCAAACATACGAAACATCCGAAAAGTGTCAAACACCCGAAACATGTCAAACATACGAAACATCCGAAACATGTCAAACACCCGAAACATGTCAAACATACAAAACATCTGAAACATGTAAAACACCCGAAACATGTCAAACATACGAAATATCCGAAACATGTCAAACACCCGAAACATGTTAAACATACGAAATATCCGAGACAAGTCAAACACCCAAAACATGTCAAACATACGAAACATCTGAAACAAGTCAAACACCCAAAACATGTCAAACACCCGAAACATGTCAAACATACGAAACATATAAAACATGTCAAACATACCAAACATCCATAACATGTCAAATACCCGAAACATGTCAAACATACGAAACATCCGAAACATGTCAAAGACCCGATACATGTCAAACATACGAAACATCCGAAACATGTCAATCACCCGAAACATGTCAACAGTAACCCTAACCCCTAACCCTAACCCCTAACCCTAACCCTAACCCTAACCCCTAACCCTAACCCCTAACCCTAACAGTAACCCTAACCTTAATCCCTAACCCTAACCCTAACCTTAACCTAACATGTCAAACACCCGAAACATGTCAAACATACGAAACATCCGAAACATGTCAAACACCCGAAACAGGTCAAATATACGAAACATCCGAAACATGTCAAACACCCAAAACATGTCAAACATACGAAACATCCGAAACATGTCAAACACCCGAAACAGGTCAAATATACGAAACATCCGAAACATGTCAAACACCCGAAACATGTCAAACATACGAAACATCCGAAACAAGTCAAACACCCAAAACATGTCAAACATACGAAACATCCGAAACAAGTCAAACAGCCAAAACATGTCAAACACCCGAAACATGTCAAACATACGAAACATATAAAACATGTCAAACATACAAAACATCCATATCATGTCGAATACCCGAAACATGTCAAACATACGAAACATCTGAAACATGTCAAACACCCGAAACATGTCAAACATACGAAACATCCGAAACATGTCAAACACCCGAAACATGTCAACCCTAACCCTAACCCTAACCCCTAACCCTAACCGTAACTCTAACCCTAACCCTAACCCTAACCTAACATGTCAAACACCCGAAACATGTCAAACATACGAAACATTCGAAACATATCAAATACCCGAAACATGTCAAACATACGAAACATCCGAAACATGTCAAACACCCGAAACATGTCAATCATACGAAACATATAAAACATGTCAAACATACAAAACATCTAAAACATGTCAAACACCCGAAACATGTCAAACATACGAAACATCCTAAACAAGTCAAACACCCAAAACATGTCAAACACCCAAAACATGTCAAACAAACGAAAAATGTCAAACATACGAAACATCCGAAACATGTCAAACATACGAAACATCCGAAACATGTCAAACACCCGAAACATGTCAAACGTACGAAACATCCGAAACATGTCAAACATCCGAAACATGTCAAACATACGAAACATCCTAAACATGTTAAACACCCGAAACATGTCAAACATCCGAAACATGTCAAACACCCGAAACATGTCAAACATCAGAAACATTCGAAACATGTCAAACACCCGAAACATGTCAAACATACGAAACATTCGAAACATGTCAAACACCCGAAACATGTCAAACATACGAAACATCCGAAACATGTAAAACACCCGAAACATGTCAAACATAAGAAACATATAAAACATGTCAAACATACAAAACATCCATAACATGTCAAGTACCCGAAACATGTCAAACATACGAAACATCCGAAACAAGTCAAACACCCGATACATGTCAAACATACGAAACATCCGAAACATGTCAAACTTCCTAAACATGTCAACCCTAACCCTAACCCATAACCCTAACCCTAACCCTAACGCTAACCTCTAACCCTAATCCTAACCCTAACCCTAACCCCTAACCCTAACCCTAACCCTAACCTAACATGTCAAACACCCGAAACATGTCAAACACCCGAAACATGTCAAGCATACGAAACATATGAAACATGTCAAACACCCGAAACATGTCAACCCTAACCCTAACCCTAACCCCTAACCCTAACCCTAACTCTAACCCTAACCCTGACCCTAACCTAACATGTCAAACACCCGAAACATGTCAAACATACGAAACATCTGAAACATGTCAAACACCCGATACATGTCAAACATATGAAAAATCCGAAACATGTCAAACACCCGAAACATGTCAACCATACGAAACATATAAAACATGTCAAACATACAAAACATCTAAAACATGTCAAACACCCGAAACATGTCAAACACACGAAACATCCAAAACATGTCAAACACCCGAAACATGTCAAACACCCGAAACATGTCAAACACCCGAAACATGTCAAACATACGAAACTACTGAAACAAGTCAAACACCCAAAACATGTCAAACACCCGAAACATGCCAAACATACGAAACATATAAAACATGTCAAACATACAAAACATCAATAACATGTCAAATACCCGAAACATGTCAAACATACGAAACATCCGAAACATGTCAAAGACCCGATACATGTCAAACATACGAAACAACCTAAACATGTCAATCACCCGAAACATGTCAACAGTAACCCTAACCCCTAACCCTAACCCTAACCCCTAACCCTATTCCCTAACCCTAACACTAACCCTAACCTTAACCCCTAACCCTAACCTTAACCTAACATGTCAAACACCTGAAACATGTCAAACATACGAAACATCCTAAACATGTCAAACACCCGAAATATGTCAAACACTCGAAACATGTCAAACATACGAAACAACCGAAACATGTCAAACACCCGAAAAAGGTCAAATATACGAAACATCCGAAACATGTCAAACACTCGAAACATGTCAAACATACGAAACATCCGAAACAAGTCAAACACCCAAAACATGTCAAACATACGAAACATCCGAAACAAGTCAAACATCCGAAACATGTCAAACACCCGATACATGTCAAACATACGAAACATCCGAAACATGTCAAACACCCGAAACATGTCAAACATTCGAAACATCAGAAACATGTCAAACACCCGAAACATGTCAAACCTAACCCTAACCCTAACCCTAACCTAACATGTCAAACACCCGAAACATGTCAAACATACGAAACATCCGAAACATGTAAAACACCCGAAACATGTCAAACATACGAAACATATAAAACATGTCAAACATACAAAACATCCATAACATGTCAAATACCCGAAACATGTAAAACATACGAAACATCCGAAACAAGTCAAACACCCGATACATGTCAAACATACGAAACATCCGAAACATGTCAAACTTCCTAAACATGTCAACCCTAACCCTAACCCATAACCCTAACCCTAACCCTAACGCTAACCCCTAACCCAAATCCTAACCCTAACCCTAACCCCTAACCCTAACCCTAACCCTTACCTAACATGTCAAACACCCGAAACATGTCAAACATACGAAACATCCTAAACATGTCAAACACCCGAAACATGTCAAACACCCGAAACATGTCAAACATACGAAACATATGAAACATGTCAAACACCCAAAACATGTCAACCCTAACCCTAACCCTAACCCCTAACCCTAACCCTAACTCTAACCCTAACCCTGACCCTAACCTAACATGTCAAACACCTGAAACATGTCAAACATACGAAACATCCGATACATTTCAAAAACCCGAAACATGTCAAACATACGAAACATCCGAAACATGTCAAACACCCGATACATGTCAAACATACGAAACATCCGAAACATGTCAAACACCCGAAACATGTCAACCATACGAAACATATAAAACATGTCAAACATACAAAACATCTAAAACATGTCAAACACCCGAAACATGTCAAACACACGAAACATCCAAAACATGTCAAATACCCGAAACATGTCAAACATACGAAACATCCGAAATATGTCAAACACCCGATACATGTCAAACATACAAAACATCCGAAACATGTCAAACACCCGAAACATGTCAAACACCCGAAACATGTCAAACATACGAAACATCCGAAAAGTGTCAAACACCCGAAACATGTCAAACATACGAAACATCCGAAACATGTCAAACACCCGATACATGTCAAACATACGAAAAATCCGAAACATGTCAAACACCCGAAACATGTCAACCTTACGAAACATATAAAACATGTCAAACATACAAAACATCTAAAACATGTCAAACACCCGAAACATGTCAAACACACGAAACATCCAAAACATGTCAAACACCCGAAACATGTCAAACACCCGAAACATGTCAAACACCCGAAACATGTCAAACATACGAAACTACTGAAACAAGTCAAACACCCAAAACATGTCAAACACCCGAAACATGTCAAACATACGAAACATATAAAACATGTCAAACATACAAAACATCAATAACATGTCAAATACCCGAAACATGTCAAACATACGAAACATCCGAAACATGTCAAAGACCCGATACATGTCAAACATACGAAACAACCTAAACATGTCAATCACCCGAAACATGTCAACAGTAACCATAACCCCTAACCCTAACCCTAACCCCTAACCCTATTCCCTAACCCTAACACTAACCCTAACCTTAACCCCTAACCCTAACCTTAACCTAACATGTCAAACACCTGAAACATGTCAAACATACGAAACATCCTAAACATGTCAAACACCCGAAATATGTCAAACACTCGAAACATGTCAAACATACGAAACAACCGAAACATGTCAAACACCCGAAAAAGGTCAAATATACGAAACATCCGAAACATGTCAAACACTCGAAACATGTCAAACATACGAAACATCCGAAACAAGTCAAACACCCAAAACATGTCAAACATACGAAACATCCGAAACAAGTCAAACATCCGAAACATGTCAAACACCCGATACATGTCAAACATACGAAACATCCGAAACATGTCAAACACCCGAAACATGTCAAACATACGAAACATCAGAAACATGTCAAACACCCGAAACATGTCAAACCTAACCCTAACCCTAACCCTAACCTAACATGTGAAACACCCGAAACATGTCAAACATACGAAACATCCGAAACATGTAAAACACCCGAAACATGTCAAACATACGAAACATATAAAACATGTCAAACATACAAAACATCCATAACATGTCAAATACCCGAAACATGTAAAACATACGAAACATCCGAAACAAGTCAAACACCCGATACATGTCAAACATACGAACTATCCGAAACATGTCAAACTTCCTAAACATGTCAACCCTAACCCTAACCCATAACCCTAACCCTAACCCTAACGCTAACCCCTAACCCTAATCCTAACCCTAACCCTAACCCCTAACCCTAACCCTAACCCTTACCTAACATGTCAAACACCCGAAACATGTCAAACATACGAAACATCCTAAACATGTCAAACACCCGAAACATGTCAAACACCCGAAACATGTCAAACATACGAAACATATGAAACATGTCAAACACCCAAAACATGTCAACCCTAACCCTAACCCTAACCCCTAACCCTAACCCTAACTCTAACCCTAACCCTGACCCTAACCTAACATGTCAAACACCTGAAACATGTCAACCATACGAAACATATAAAACATGTCAAACATACAAAACATCTAAAACATGTCAAACACCCGAAACATGTCAAACACACGAAACATCCAAAACATGTCAAATACCCGAAACATGTCAAACATACGAAACATCCGAAATATGTCAAACACCCGATACATGTCAAACATACGAAACATCCGAAACATGTCAAACACCCGAAACATGTCA
>JAZGLO010005460.1:0-20819 GCA_036873155.1 Biomphalaria sudanica
TCTAATACCTTACCATCTGTCTATCCTTGGACTTCTTCTCTCCTCTAATACCCCACCATCTGTCTATCCTTGGACTTCTTCTCTCCTCTAATACCCCACCATCTGTCTATCCTTGGACTTCTCTCCTCTAATACCCCACCATCTGTCTATCCTTGGACTTCTCTCCTCTAATACCACACCATCTGTCTATCCTTGGACTTCTCTCCTCTAATACCCCACCATCTGTCTATCCTTGGACTTCTCTCCTCTAATACCCCACCATCTGTCTATCCTTGGACTTCTCTCCACTAATACCCCACCATCTGTCTATCCTTGGGCTTCTTCTCTCCTCTAATACCTTACCATCTGTCTATCCTTGGACTTCTTCTCTCCTCTAATACCTTACCGTCTGTCTATCCTTGGACTTCTCTCCTCTAATACCCCACCATCTGTCTATCCTTGGACTTCTTCTCTCCTCTAATACCCCACCATCTGTCTATCCTTGGACTTCTTCTCTCCTCTAATACCCCACCATCTGTCTATCCTTGGACTTCTCTCCTCTAATACCCCACCATCTGTCTATCCTTGGACTTCTCTCCTCTAATACCCCACCATCTGTCTATCCTTGGGCTTCTTCTCTCCTCTAATACCTTACCGTCTGTCTATCCTTGGACTTCTCTCCTCTAATACCCCACCATCTGTCTATCCTTGGACTTCTTCTCTCCTCTAATACCTTACCATCTGTCTATCCTTGGACTTCTCTCCTCTAATACCCCACCATCTGTCTATCCTTGGACTTCTCTCCTCTAATACCCCACCATCTGTCTATCCTTGGACTTCTCTCCTCTAATACCCCACCATCTGTCTATCCTTGGACTTCTCTCCTCTAATACCCCACCATCTGTCTATCCTTGGACTTCTCTCCTCTAATACCCCACCATCTGTCTATCCTTGGACTTCTCTCCTCTAATACCCCACCATCTGTCTATCCTTGGACTTCTCTCCTCTAATACCCCACCATCTGTCTATCCTTGGACTTCTCTCCTCTAATACCCCACCATCTGTCTATCCTTGGACTTCTCTCCTCTAATACCCCACATCTGTCTATTTGACTTCTCTCCTTATACCCCCCCAACCTTTTTTTTTTTTGGACTTTTTCTTTTTTGTTTTGTAACTTTCTTTCCATAGACTTTTTCTTTCGTTGAACATTCTCTCTTTACATATGCTACTCCTTTCGCCTCTACATAGTCTATACTTTCTTCCTGTACAGTTGCAACATTCTATCTTTACACATTTTATTAGTTTACCATTTGTGCAACAATTTGTCTTTTTTTTTTTTTTTGTATCTTTTTGTTTTCCTAGTCAAATAGTAGCGGTATGCTTCACTTCCTCCTGCCTGGCATCTTTCTCTCTCTTACCTTTTCTTTAATGGCACGTAGAATTGTAAATCATGAGTGGCCCAATTTCAAACCGTTTGATAATTCTAATGAAGCCTGAGATTTGATTCGAGATTTTTACGACGATTGTATTCGCCGAACTGAAGTTAGATAATAAAAGGAACTATGTTTATACGATATTGTATATTTGGAAAGTGCACTAGATCGTCTGTTGGATATATCGAATAAGTGAAACGCTTTACTGTTCATTTCGTTTGACAGTCAATAAATGTACGTATACATTTAGGACACTATTATAGGAATGCTATTCTTATTGAATGTATTAGGTATATTAGGTTTTATATAGTTCAGGTACCATGCTTACATGCACAGTGTAAACCAGAGTCGGTACTATGAAAAGAGCATGAGCCTTACAGTTCATATTTAAAGTGAACAGGTTTATGTTTTTAACAATTAAAGTAAGAAATTTAATTTTTTTTAAATTCAATTGGATGCATTGGGCCAACTCACATTAATAATTCTAAATTTACATAACAAGTTTTGTCTAGAACATAAGAAGTTAGACCAAAAGTGAGTTTAGATGGTAACTACACGAGTAACTACCCTTTGTGCTTGGTTGGCAGAGAATGTCACAAGACGGTTTCAGGTTACCTTCAGACTCATCTCTTGTGTAGCGTCTGGGAAGTCGCGTCCACATGCAGATCAGGAACTTGATGGAGTGATGAAGAGGGAACCAAATACTCTCTCCTCCTCCCCTCCCTTTTTTTGTCCATTTCACACACCTCCCTCCTGCTCAGATAACCTGACCTTGAAACGCCTGTAGTATTCAGCAAGCTGGACGGAGTGATGACTATCTGACTCTCAAACTTCTGTCAGGACATAAGAAAGAAAAGCAAGAGTGAATGTTCACGCGTGATGGATTTATAACTTTTGACTCTTCTGGTATCTCTTAAGGTATTTAGAGCTTTGACCTCCGAATCATCTCTATCACGGGTTCTTCTCAATTCAATGTCTGGCATTAATTAGAAAGTATACTTAATCTTGCTAATGTGAGAGACGCAATGATACGCATTAATGCAATATCAGTTGTTGTTGTTTTTTGAGCGATTAGACTTTTGCTTTAATTTGGTGATATTTTTGGAATTTTATAATAATAATAAGCTGTCTAAAATTACAATACACCTAGTCGTTATATCAACAGAGGGGATAATGACAACTGACCTGGCAGACATATTCGAAGCTTTATGCATTCCTAAAAGGATCCTTATTACCTGCATTGTCTGCCGATTTAACGTCACGCATTATACCTGACAGCATTAGAACAAATACGTGGAACTGCGTTCTTTAAGATATAACTACACTATATGCTAGGTGTGTATTGTTTTGTTTTTTAAACTGTCTTAGTAAACTCTGATACGATCATAATAGTTTTAAGTTGTTGTTTGTAAAGAATTGTTGATCCTGTAGGGTGTGAAGCGGTTGCATAGGTGAACTGTGTTGATAAAGTGAATGAATGCTGTTATCTACAACACGTCAGATTTGAACGATTAGGATGTAAATATTTGTGCCAACTGGTTTAAGATTTCAGCTCGTGATGGGTCCAGTAGCTTTTATATGATATTGTAGACTTCAGATAATTTTATGATGTTTCTATCATCCGCCCTTTACTAATCATTTCTTCTTGTTTGGATGTATTTATCAGGTAAGAAGTATCATTTTAATCGGACGGTATATCTACTCAGTTACAGTGGCGGATGGGTAATTTTATTATTGGGTGATGCGGGATGGATGGCAGAGTAGCAAACACCGCTTGGCTACCTAGCAAGGGGGTTCAGTTTAAATTCCGACTCGAGCTGTGTTTGCTGAATGCCTGAGGACACCTTAAACGTAGTAAAGTTCCCCTTTCAAACCTTGCGATCTATCTGGCAGAGGATGTTAAGGTCATCTGTTTCTTTAGGGTTAGGGTTAGGGTTAATATACCCAGCACAAAGACCAACCACCTTTACTTTCCCCAACTAAAGTCAGGTATCCATTAGAGTTGGGTGGGCTAAGGGGCACCCCGAAATTTAAAATCGCAGTCTTAACCTAGGTTCGGACCTCAGGTTCGGAAGCCAAGCGCTTAGCCACTCAGCCACCGTGAAGACACCTTCAGCACTGAGTGTTCCTCCCTTCCATGCGAGCACAGCATAAAAGGGTTATTATACAAAAGTATGTTTTAGTTGAGGTAACAAGAGAGTAATTTCTAATTGTTATCTCAGCATGAATTAGTATCTACTCATGTCTGTGTAATAGTGACAGAATTGAGTTGTTTTGCTTTCCTCTATCGGTAACGCGTGTTGACCAACGTGTATATCTGTCTTGGGAAACATCTGAATAAGTCTCTAATCCCATGCGAGGACAATAAACATCTGAATAAGTCTCTAATCCCATGCGAGGACAATAAACATCTGAATAAGTCTCTAATCCCATGCGAGTACAATAAACATCTGAATAAGTCTCTAATCCCATGCGAGGACAATAAACATCTGAATAAGTCTCTAATCCCATGCGAGGACAATAAACATCTGAATAAGTATAAGTCTCTAATCCCATGCGAGGACAATAAACATCTGAATAAGTCTCTAATCCCATGCGAGGACAATAAACATCTGAATAAGTCTCAAATCCCATGCGAGTACAATAAACATCTGAATAAATCTCTAATCCCATGCGAGGACAATAAACATCTGAATAAGTCTCTAATCCCATGCGAGGACAATAAACATCTGAATAAGTCTCTAATCCCATGCGAGGACAATAAACATCTGAATAAGTCTCTAATCCCATGCGAGGACAATAAACATCTGAATAAGTCTCTAATCCCATGCGAGGACAATAAACATCTGAATAAGTCTCTAATCCCATGCGAGGACAATAAACATCTGAATAAGTCTCTAATCCCATGCGAGGACAATAAACATCTGAATAAGTCTCTAATCCCATGCGAGTACAATAAACATCTGAATAAGTCTCTAATCCCATGCGAGTACAATAAACATCTGAATAAGTCTCTAATCCCATGCTAGGACAATAAACATCTGAATAAGTCTCTAATCCCATGCGAGTACAATAAACATCTGAATAAGTCTCTAATCCCATGCGAGTACAATAAACATCTGAATAAGTCTAATCCCATGCGAGTACAATAAACTAGTCACGTTTCATCTGAACATTAATACGACAGTTTTAGATGTCAACAGCTTACACATTGAACAGTGAAATAGTTGTGCCTTGAAACTTGAAAGCAATTCTCCATATGAAAAAAATAATAGGAGATATAATAACATTAGACGTCCCTATCATGTTCTCCTCTACTTCCATCTCTATTTACCTTTGATACTAATCATGGAACTCTACTAACTACTACAAAGGCTAAGGATCATGTCTACGTGTGCAAGCTATAGCGTTCCATTCTTAGGTATAATGTCGTAAATAAGGGTTTGATCTAGAAGGATGTTTTCAAAAGTAGTCACAGCATTTTACACAAAAACTATTTTTAGAGTTCGTCATAATTGGTTTTAAAAAATGTGTGTGAAACACGTGGTGCTAAAGAGGCAACTAAAAGAGAAACAAAATCTTTTCGCCGTTTTACTTTCAGTCAAAACTTTCATTGATTTTTTGATTATTTACAACCCTTTTGAAATAAACGTTGGCGTGATAACTCTACACCACGTGAAATAATAGACCTTCTATTTACATATGATCCCGGGTTCGAACCCTACCCGTCGTCCTGCTGTAGATTGGCACTAGAATGTTTCATATATTAATCATTATGCATCCAAGTTGTTATGGTCAGCATACAATAAATCACTACATCATTAACTTCTTCCGGCATGTCTACATTATTTTCTGGTCGCAAATTTGTCGAAAGTTCGCACTATGCCCATTCCCCATCTTTTTAAACTGCACCAAAAGTCAAGCCTACTTTGTAATAGTGAATATTTTTTGTCCAATCTCTCTCTCTTTGTGGCATTTTACGTCTCGAGAGGCGAACTTCTTGTGTGACTAAGGAGACCAATCCTTAAAACGCAGCTGCGGTCACTGGTTGGGCATCTGTAATCAACAAGGGCTGTTTCACCCTTCTTTCTACCACTGTTGTGTTTCACCCTTCTTTCTACTACTGTTGTGTATGGCATCTGCAATCAAGGACCCTTTCTTTATGATCGCTCTTCATGTGAATCTATCCAGTGCCACTTTTTCCCAACTGTTAGTGTCGATTTTGAAGAGCTTCATGTCGCGTTTGCATACATCTGTGTACCGTAAAAGTGGACGACCAGCGACACTCCAGCCTTCTGTTAGATCGCCATACAGAATGCCTTGTGGAAGTCGACCTTCTGGTATTCTACGAACGTGACCAAGCCAGCCAAGGCGTCCGCTACTGATAACAGCGCGGATGACCTGGCACCCTGCTCTTTACAACACTTCCTGATTGGTTATTTTATCTTGCCACCTTATTTTAAAGATCCGCCTTAGCATCAGAGGTGGAAGGTAAGCACTCTGTTATACGAAAGTGAAACATACTCAACCTACTCATGACAAGAGTAAAAAAAAAGCTAAATATCTTCCACTTCCGATGTCGCATATCTTTGACCTCCTATAAATTTGCCATCCAGTTTTTTTGTGTTATTTTTTTTTTTGTTTTTGTTTCGTAACATTTACATGGTTGGCGTCCTTTCACTTTTTAATTAGTCTCACGAAATAGAAATTCTTGGTATTGTTCCTTTTTAATAATAGTCTACGTATTAATTATGTGTCCTTACTTGTATCCTTAATATGATTAAGGCAGCCGCTGCAGCTTTCTCCAGCTCCACTCTCGTTGCTCTACATCGATACTAATCCAAAGAACATCGGTGTGTCTATGTGTTGAAGAAACATTGAGTGTCGCCATGAAGGCGATGTCATAAAATAAATTCGGGCATACTTTATCTATGCTACTTTGTCTTCGACTAAACGAATTGTTCGCTCAAGCGAGAATACCCTACGTTGAATATCTTGAGGTATCAATTTGACCGATAAGTCGGCTTACAAGGGACCTCTAAGTATCTGCCGATGGAGTACCGCGGTACAGTTTATTTCCCACGAGAGCCGACTTGACATTTCCCTGAGACCGGAACAACCTCCTGGGAGAGGCCACCACGCTTGGCGACATGGTTTATCCATAATAACTCAAGTAACTCCAAACGCTAACCCAAGAATATCATTCATTTGGCAAAGGTGGGCAGGGAGACATGAGATGAGAAAATTAATGTACAATTGGGTGGGAGTGGGGTGTGTCGACTAACTGCAACCAGGTCATTAAGTACTTTTTATATACGTGTATGTCTTGTGGGAACAATAATAACAGTACTGTTTAGTGTTTAGACAAATTTTCTTAAAGTGATGTAGCGGTTTGCCTTTCTAAAGGGAGACGAATGTTGTATTAATGTGGATGCCCCAACTGTGAGCATATCAATGTGAATAACTTCTAGGTCAACATTCGCGTCTAAGTTCGGAGGCAGTTAATGACGTAGCAAGACATATTTGGTTTTGATGCTTTGAAAGTTTGAGTCTTGCTTGGATCAAGCAAACACCTATGTCTTAAACAAAGTGAAATGAATTGTAGACTTCTAGGGATAAAGGAACTATATATGAATGTGTCTTACGATATCTCAATATCTTTGTTATATAAATTGAGTATTGCCTTCTTTTATTTTTTTACAATCTCTCTATTTAATTCATTTTTGACCAGAAAAAAACAAAAACAAAAAGACTGGGTAGACACGGTTCTCAAAAACGGCTTTGACGATTTTTCTAGAAATTTGTCAGTTAATGTATATTTTTTGGGAAAATAATTACTAGCTAATTGGCCACACGGGTAAAACTTTAGTTTGACCGTAATGATGTTTTAAAATATAATAATCTTTAAATTTTCTTTTGGTCTGGATGTCTAGACACTCGATATCTTGAGCACACTTACGTCTATGGGTCATCTCTCAAGTCTCCAATAGAGAGTTCAAGAAATAGATAGACACTTTGGAAACCTTTTGCGCAGCGTCTTGTGGACCTATAGGCATATCATTAGAATTGTTTAGACTTTGAGTAGATTTGTACATTGCACTTAACCAGGATGGGGAGAAAAACTTAAATCTATCATTCAGTAGTTATTAAGAGCAAAATAATCGCTTTTACAAGAAGTCATCAGTTCATAAGAAGGAGTTGTCTTTTAATAAAATGTTGTCAAAAACTTGTTGTAGCTTGTTTTTTCTGTTGTAGTCAACCACTAGCCGCAACAAGAGTTTTAATTGTAAGTAGGCGGTTATATCTAAGATATCTGCCTCAATCTCCAGATCATCTTGTGTATGTAGATACAAACTGTCGAGTGACTCCCCCTTCCTCCCCCACCTTAACAATCCACACTTGATATCAATTATCCCAACGATTTGATATTATTAAAATAGCTTTATCACGCTGAAGGCGATGTCAGCATCAAATGACAGAAATCTGGCCAAAGCCGCAACGTTCCAGTGTCTTATCGAGCCAATGAAGATCTTTTAATTGTAGAATAAAAAACCAGATTTTAATATTATCCGACCAAATAGAAATTGTTTCATTGAATTACATTTTAGAACCTGTAATAGGTTTAAAGTAAAAACAAAAGCTGTATTGAAATGAATTGCTAATGAGAATTTTGGTCGCTGTTCTAGAAAGTGAGAGTGAAAGTCTGGCAAGACTTTATATGGAGAGCAAGTGAAATTGAAAGCTAATAGGTGCTTTTTTTAGAGCTTCAGTAACATTATCACTGAATATACTATATATATATATATGTTGGCGATCTCTTTTGTTCTCTCTTTCTTTCTCTCTCTCTCTTTCTCTTTCTCTCTCTCTCTTTCTCTCTCTCTCTCTCTTTTTTCTCTCTCTCTTTCTTTCTTTCCTTCTTTCCCTCTCTCTTTCCCTCTCTTTCTATCTCTCTTTCTTTCTTTCCTTCTTTCCATCTCTCTTTCCCTCTCTTTCTATCTCTCTTTCCCTCTCTTTTTTCTCTCTCTCTCTCCTTCTCTCTCTATCTTTCTCTGTCTCTCTCTCGCTTAGGAACTTAGGAACAACATCTTTAAAAATATTCACTAGCTCTCTCTAACTCTCTAGTTGACATTTCACTGCCTCTCTCAGCCTGCTCTTCTTCTTTCTATTTGTATTCCACACTCACTTTCTTTCTTTTCTTGATAGCTCCCCCCCCCCTTTGTACCAGTTCAAAGTTCCCTCCGTTGGTTTCTTATTGCTGTTGACTTATATATTTGTGTGTGTACGTGATTCAAAGCTTGAAAAGAGACCTGTTATCGATCAGCTATTCTAAATATAACATTGCGAGGCCGTGAATAGATAGGAAATAGTTTGATATCCATGAATATTGATGAAGCCCCGGGCTCCCCTTTTATAGTTCAGTTTCTGGCCGTGAATACGATAAGTTTACTTGAAACTTCATTTTTTGTCCCAATGCTCTACATACAAACAGAATGTCTCTAAGACTCTGTACATGCCTGGTGGAACTCAGTCTTAGGGTTAGGAATTATCAAATGTCAACAAAAGTAATTAACAACGTAAAGATACAGGCAGGGGCTCTGGTAGGGGAGGTAATCAAATGAAATATAAAAATGTTCATAATTTCACTCGCTTAAAACAATATGGTAAACAAGCAAAAAAAAAAAAAAAAACTTTAAAAAAAAATAAATAAAGCTTACATTATTATCTGGACCAGTTGGAAAGGGGGAGAAAGAACGGGGTATCTGGAGGATCGCTTTTTAAATGCATTTTAATAAAAAGGGAACTGCCTGAATTCCCTTGTGAATTTGAACCTTCTCAGGCTTCTAAAGCTAACGTGGTAACCACTCTGCTAGCGAAGAGACTATGACCATGAATGATTGTAAAGTTATCTATGGTTTCTATTTCATGTTTGTGTACACTAAGCCTCAGACGGCAGCCTAATATAAAGGGGACTAATTCAGCTTATACCACCACTTCAGTCAAGTACTTTTTCTTTCCCTTGTTTGAGATACCAAACAAAGTAATTTATTACCAATAATTAATTAAATAATTGATTATATTATTTATTTTTTTTTTGTCTTATCAGGTAAAAGAAATAATTGTGCAAAAATTTCTGCTTGATCCTAGATTGAGTGTGGGAGAAATAACGTGCACAAACTTTTGACCAGGCAGACAGACACAGACCGACAGAGTGAGTTGATATAAGCTTTGTTTAAAAAAAAGATGTATTATCGTGGTACATTTAGCTAAGAGATTTCACATCCGAATACGTAAGGGGCCTTAGAAATCTGACAAGTTTACTTGAATAGATGGGTCAAGATTAAAGACCCTAAAGTCTGTCTACTAACTCTTAGTTTATTATGATGTGTTAGGATTAGGGCCCTAAAGTATGAATAATTTTTCTGGATAGATAGGCGAGGATTTTGGGGCCTTAAATTTGATTAGTTCATCTGGGGAAAAAATGTTAGTTGGTAATTCAGTTTCAATTCAGTCAAAATATTTTTTTCTTTTTCTTGATTTTCTAAATTGCTTTTTTTTCCCTCGAAACTTTCTTTTCAAAGTGACCTAAATTTGGTGATTTATTGCAAAAGGAAAATGTGTGGGTATGTGTGGGGAGTTATGTGAAGTAAAGGCGAGCTAGGCCTCCCCCCGCTTGATGAAAATGTGCTTTAAGCTCTCAGATGCACCCACCTGTTATTAATTGTAATTCCAGCTCTTTAGTCTGTTACCTGGAAGTCGGTGTGTTGGGATATCCTGCAGTCTAAAATTCCAAACTAAAATGATGTAAATTGTAGATTATTATCTTGTGATGCAGTGCAGTTCCCTTGGTACTGCTTGTTATTTTTTTTTTAGTGTTATTTTCGTACTATTTACATTAGATTTTTACCAAATTATTAAATTTTTACTACCTTTACTATTTTAACTGTGAATAGACCTTGATTTTAATGATTTAAATGTATAGAATTTAGCCCTTGTTATCTAGAGAGAGAGAGTAGTCCTTAAGGGAATGCAGGCACGACATGGCCTAAAATTGTGCCGATGTGCCTAAAACCAAAACCAAACCTTATTGTTATTTTCATTTTCTTGGTATTGCTTTTTATTGTATAGTGATATTTTTTGGTTCCATTTGCACTGTTGCCATTTCTTTCACACTTCATATTGGGATACACAGGACATGGTGCTTGTGTCTGTGAGACTGTGCAATGAATAGTTTAGTGCCCTACTGGAGAGCATATACATTACCGACAGGCGTATCTCTCAGGCAACATGTGCAGAAGATATCACCCATTGAAACTGAGCCTCTGCATCCTAATTACACACTGTAGGTAAGAGTATCAAGGGACCAAAAGCCCAGCGTCACGGGCTAGAAAAAGCCAGCGTTGGCCTTGTTTCACTTCTCAGGTGCAGACTATTCAGTAACACTTGTGCCCAAATTTGTAACTACGGGATCAACCCATGTGTAGCGATGGTGGAGATCAACGCAAGATAATATCTACAAAATTTTTCATTTCTCAAAATAAGACGTCATCAAGAAAATACTAATATATAAAAAAAAACTATTTAAAAAAATTGAATTTAGTTTCAAATAGTTGATATATACATGTGGTGGAATAAGTCCGCCCATCGGTTCGTTTGCACTTCCCGATGGGGACGATGGCCTGCGACTTCTAGGGGTAAAGTCTTAGAGCCACAACGTGGTAAATATTTGGTTGATATTATATAGGCACATAGACAGGCACAAGCAAAACGCAAAGCTTATTGATTTCGTGGAAGAACAATTATTTAATAAAGATTAATTAAGAAGAAATACAATCAGTGAGTGAGGGGGGGGGGATGTACAGGAAGATTTAGGATTTTATGATAACGTTTCAGATAATATCATCACTGGGATGTTGCTCATCAAGATTCGTGTATGGTTTGCTTATTCGGCTGTCTCTCACTTATCTGTTACTCAAGGTTCTCCTTCGGGGTTGGGTAAGTGGAAGTAGTACGGGGTTGTAGCCCCTGTGACCTCATTGAACCATAGGTAAACAAGTCCGCGGTCGCTCGTGACCAGAGGACCGTGACAAGAAGAATGGAAGGGGAGGGGGGGGGGGGGTAGAAAAGGGCACATAACTCTGCCGGCCAACAAGCCGAAACTAGTGGGGTGGGCACACGAGACTGATTCTCGGGCCTAGGGATGCATGGTAACAGCACAGTATGTGCATAGCAAAAACAAGCATAATTATAATGTATATATATATGTGCGCATATACGGGTATGTATGCAAAGGTAAGGAAATGATCTAGACGTAAGCCCAGATGAATATGGATATGCATAAATAACAAATGCGTAAATAGACATTAGGATTAACTAAATTGTAAGGTGGATGTCCACCGTTGGGAGTGCAGTCAGCATTGACGAGTACATTTGAACACATATTCATAGAGATTTACAAATATAATATTTGGAAGCAAACAAGTGTTAACATGGTAATGATACATGAACGTAAATGTTACAGGCGAAGACACACTAAATAATAATGATAAAGTTTTTCCAACTCACCCGCTTTGCCTAACACAAGTTCCCAAATGAATCGTTGACTTGAGAGTCTTCTGACTTCTCAGTGATTCTGATTTAGAATGGCATTAACCTGAAACTTTCGTCTCCGGCTTTTATAGGTTCCCGAGCGGTATGTTAAGAGTAGTGACGATCCAATGGCCAGCGAGTCTTTTGAGTTTAGAATTGTCAAATTGGACCAATCTTTTCATTTGGGTCTCACTCACCTGACTTCTTTAACCCGCGACCCGGGGGGGGTGGAGGACGAAGGAGGATGAAAGCGGAACCATGCAACAATTATCAGGCTGGACCATCGCTGGATGGTACAGCGGACGGGAACGATTTGAATAGCCCTGGGCGTCAGGAGTGTCGACTCAAAGGGATGTACGTGGACACCAAAATTTAATGTCCCTGGACTTCACGGTTGCGTGCTTTTGTTTCGGCGTTTGGGGCGTAACTTTCAATTTTAATGTTCCTGAACTTAACGGCTACGTACGTTTGTTTCGGCGTTTGGGTGTAACTTGGGATGTGTGTTTAGGGCCTATAATTTGGGGGTTGGATCTAACCTTGGGGTATTAGGATGTTTGTGTTCTACACTGGTCGGTTTGGTGTTATAAGGGGCTATACAATGCTAACTAGTGGTTAAGAGGGGGGGGGATAGTTCCGCACTGGTCAGTTCTGTATTGAGAAGGGACGCGTTTCGTCACAATACATAATGAAATAGTTGTTATATGAACAATTGTAATTTAGACTTGAACATTCATATTTGGTTGTTATGGCGTGCTTTGTGTTTCGTTGTTGTTTTTACAACCGTTGGCTGCCCAGAAAGACGCACAAATTTATAACACTATCACGCTGCTGAAGGCCAAGTAAGGTATCTAATGTCCTAACGTCAGGCGACTACATGGTATTGGTGCCACTTTAAGGATAAGGGGCCACTTTTTATTGCCCTGTTTGTTATTTGTGTCCCCAAAACGCCATTGCACACGTGACCTGCTCATGACCAATTTAATGCTTCCCGCTTTTCATGGCGTCCCTTGCTGTCGCTGTAAATGGTTTTTTGGTGTTCGCGTCTCGCTTGGCTGGCGACTTCCTGTAGACGTCATTTCCTTAATCACTAAGAACAACAAAACCTTCCAGCGCATCCAAGCATCCCCCGGTGGCGCCGTGTGGCAGAGAGCTGATAAACTCCAGTAGAAGATGATACGAGCTCTGTGGTATGATAAACATTTAAGGATGTAGCGACGCTGGAGTGGGATGTCCCGAGATCAATTCCTGATTAGAGAATAAACAATTGCTCTGTTGTTGTTGTTTTTTTCAATATAAAAGTAAAGTACCCCCTCGAATCCATGGGGCAGAGGATGTAAATGTCATTTGTTTCAATGGACCGTTGTTTAAAATGGTGTCATGTGGCTAGCACAACTACCGACAGCCTCTACTTTTCCCAACTAAATTCAAGTACCAAAGCTATCCTGATATCCCTAAATTCAAAACCCAGTCTTCACTGGTATTCGAACCCTCAACCCCATGGTTTAGAAGCCAAGCTCTCCCATTGGTCTTCATATGTCTCCATAAACTGGAAATGCAATAGTAGAACCACCGAGGTAAACTACTTGCTTGTATCATTTATTTGTGTAGATTTAAATGTCAGCGAATTCTCTGGATTAAAAAACAAACTTAACTTTTTAAACTTGCTTTTTGAAATGCAGACCAGAAATTTAGGAGAGACAAATAGTGAGATACAGACAAATATACACAGATAAACACTTAAACATAAATTCAGATTCAAATTGCTTTGAACAATCCCAAAGGTAAAAGTCTTTCAGAAAGATTTTAATTTAAAATGACTATGACTTTTAGCTTTCGTAATTTCCAGTACTATTCCTTTTTTCCCACATAGATAGATAGATAGATAAATAGATAGATAGATAGATAGATAGATAGATAGATAGATAGATAGGTAGGTAGATAGATAGATAGATAGATAGATAGATAGATAGATAGATAGATAGATAGATAGATAGATAGATAGATAGATAGATAGATAGATAGATAGATAGATAGATAGGTAAACACAGTGCTATAATGGATGCTTGGTTACATCTTAGCGAGACAAGGATCATGAATAAGCCTAAGACTCAAATCTCGCTGATATCAAATAACATAAAGAATGAAACGTGAGATATTTACCAATATTTTCAATCAGAGAATCAGATCACTTGCTGTCTCGAAGATCGATTGGAAGCACTTTATTTTCTTCTTCCACTAAAACTAAACAGTGTATACTTTCCCGCGTGATAGCAGACGTGAAGCTAAGAAACACAAAAAAGAAACTACGATTACGTCCCCTTGACTCGAGCGATTTACAGATGTAGACCTGAGTAGATAGGAGCCTGGAATCGATTATATTCTAAGCCGCAGTCTTAGTTCCGCGGTATCGCGCACACAGATAGGTGGTCATTAAATATAGACTCCTGAATGGTGATTCCCTAGGACGCTTCTTGTGATGGGCCTGACCTGTGTGAACAACTGCGATGAGGAGTTACTTTGACCGAATCAGCAGACGTAAACTTGAGCCTGTGTCTATATTTAGAAATGGCAACAAAGTCTGGGCAATATCGATACACTCCATAAGCTCGCACGTCAAATATCCTCTTACAAATCTCTGTGGCGGTTTGTTGAAAGTTTCATCTGTTTTCTATTTAAATTTGGTTCGATTATCATTTATATGGGGCTTTTTTTTCAGACGATTACCATTTAGACTACACAATTTTTTTATGATTTCCATTTATACTAGAAATTGTAAAATAATTGTCACTTGGACTAGACATTAAGTGATACAATTATCATTTAGAATATATATTACTTGATACAATTACCATTTAGACTATACGTAATAGGATAGAAAATGTCATTTAGACTAGACATTATGTGGTACAAATGCCATTTAGATTCGACATGATATGATGGCCATGATCATTTAAACTAGACATTATTCGATGCAATGCCTGTTTAGACTGGACATTATTTATCCATGGAGACAAAGCCTCAGTGCAAATATCACACTAACGAATAGGTTACAGATCTGATACTATTCAATCTCATTCGGCTCACTTCACTGTTCGTTTCATGTCTCTGTAACCATTTTTACAATTCCACATAGTTTGATTTTGTTCACGCTTCGTATCTGTGCTTCTAGTGACAGGAGAAAATAAAATCTGTGTTGAACAATGTTCATGAAAAGAATTGTATACCTATTTTCCGTCATCTGTACCGATTTTATTCCATAAATTTTAGTTATATCACGTTCTCTGTTTCTACCACTCCACAGCGCCTCCTACTAGTAGTAGTAGTAGTATAATGTATCTATTAAAAGTTAAATTCCCCTGTCAGACCCTGTGATCTTTAGGGCAGATGATACTTACGGTTACCGAGGGTGTCATGTGGCCAGCACAATGACAACTGCCTTTACCTTTCTCCAGCTAATGTCAGGTACCCATTGAAGCTGGGTGGATTCAGATGCGCCCAAAGATCCCGAAGTAAAAAAATCCCAGTCTTCATCAAGATTCAAACCCGTGACCCGCTGATCAGAAGCTAAGCGCTTTACCGCTCAGCCACCCATTAATGCATTTTAAAAAGCATTAAAAAGTTAGAAGACTTTCATTTCAACCATCAGTCTTGTCGATACTCAAACAAACATTATTCCCAGGAAAAAACAACTCTTTATCTATTAAATTTACTGAACTGTAAACACAAATGTTATGATTTTTTTCTGTTCAATTTGCTTGTATAACAGTTCATACCTTATAGTTATATTTGATTGATTACTTATATCTACACAATATCTAGTGCAGACAGTGCGGCAGTTTAGAGTCCCATCAAAAGGGGAGGGGGGGGGGCGATTAAAATTTAATTATACATACTAAATACATACTTTGAAAAAAAAGGAGATAAAATGAACTGGTACTCTGTTTTATTTATTGATAAAGTCCATTTCTGATAGTAAGTCTTCAAAAGAGAGTAGATGTCTCCATAGTCCAAGGCCTCCACACGACTATATGCGGCAATGTGTATGTTCGTTATAAACAGAACATTCTGTGCGCCTTAAAGTGGATATGTTGAAACATCTCTTTTGGTTGTGTTCGTTCAGACAGGGAATCTCAAACTATGTGTGTCTATGTCAAGGGAAAAGAACGGACCCAATTGTGTCAATGTGTGTGTATGTGTGTTGCTGTCCCAGTTCAGCTTTTCTGTATTGATTTCCCCTCGACTTCGATCTTTCTCACAGACTGGCTTCTTGAACTATGACCTCTGCTTTGAGGAAAATGGTAAGGGGGGAAATGAAGGAGGTATGGAGTAAATGCAACGCATTCAAAAAAATATTAAAATCCCGAATTTCGATTTTTTTCAATCCAAATAAGTCAGAAGACATTGTTGAGGATTATATCTTATACATACATACATATCTACAAATATAAACCTACATGTTCATATTTGGCATTCTTCTTACACATCTTTTGATTTGACATTAAAGCGTGTTTTTTGACCACGATACATTGAAGGAAGTGCTACATCACTGGTCTGTCTGTAGTAACATTTTGGATGTATCTCACTTTGTCTTTTCTTCCTTCTCTCTCTCTCTCTCTCTCTCTCTCTCTCTCTCTCTCTCTCTCTCTCTCTCTCTCTCTTTCTATCTATCTCTCTCTCTCTCTCTTTCTATCTATCTCTTTTTTCCTTTAATTCCCATTTTTCTCTTTCATCACAGTGTCGCTATCAGTACAAGCTTAACTCTACCAGTGCTTTATTTTACGATACTTTAGTTTCATCATCGTTATAATTCATTCATTCATTTCCTTTTTTTTTCCTGTCTTTTTTTCTCTTATCTTACCCTTTTTTTTCGTCTGTCAATCAGTCTATCTGTCAATCAGTCTATCTGTCAATCTGTCTATCTGTCAATCTGTCTATCGCTTCACTTCTGAATATTCTCGTCACCTTAAAACAACAGAAGGGGGGGGGGTGTTAAAAAATCTCCGTTTCCTAATTATAGTATTGACTCTGGGAATAGGAAGAGGAAAAGGAGTAAGAATTGAAGTGGTATATCAGGGGAGTTGGGATTGTGTAGTGGTGAAGGGAAGTGGTATATCAGGGGAGTTGGGATTGTGTAGTGGTGAAGGGAAGTGGTATATCAGGGGAGTTGGGATTGTGTAGTGGTGAAGGGAAGTGGTATATCAGGGGAGTTGGGATTGTGTAGTGGTGAAGGGAAGTGGTATATCAGGGGAGTTGGGATTGTGTAGTGGTGAAGGGAAGTGGTATATCAGGGGAGTTGGGATTGTGTAGTGGTGAAGGGAAGTGGGGATTGTGTAGTGGTGAAGGGAAGTGGGGATTGTGTAGTGGTGAAGGGAAGTGGGGATTGTGTAGTGGTGAAGGGAAGTGGGGATTGTGTAGTGGTGAAGGGAAGTGGTATATCAGGGGAGCTGGGATTGTGTAGTGGTGAAGGGAAGTGGTATATCAGAGGAGTTGGGATTGTGTAGTGGTGAAGGGAAGTGGTATATCAGGGGAGTTGGGATTGTGTAGTGGTGAAGGGAAGTGGTATATCAGGGGAGTTGGGATTGTGTAGTGGTGAAGGGAAGTGGGGATTGTGTAGTGGTGAAGGGAAGTGGGGATTGTGTAGTGGTGAAGGGAAGTGGGGATTGTGTAGTGGTGAAGGGAAGTGGGGATTGTGTAGTGGTGAAGGGAAGTGGGGATTGTGTAGTGGTGAAGGGAAGTGGGGATTGTGTAGTGGTGAAGGGGAATAGGCGTACAAAAATTAGATGGGCATTTTGGTGTAGGGCAGTTCTAAGCTGATCAAATCATTGATCGACTCTTCTGGAATGTTTGCCTTCTATAAACTGGTCGGGTATCTAACCCGCGACTCTGGACAGCGACTATGGTCACGTGATGGCTCACAGCTATCACTACTTGATCTTTGACCTGGGGGGGGGGGGGTAGCATGAGGAAAGGGGAGGGGTGTTCAGCGGGAAGTGGTTCATGGAAACAGGGGGGTTTATCATTCGAGTCAATGAAGGCAGTATGCTACATCTTCAAGATGTGTACACCAGATTCTCATAACGTTAATATTGGCCGCCACCAGTAGAGTATTTCTTCTTCAAGTTTTAGAGCGACAATCTAGAGAAACATTCTCTCCAAGAGTTTAACTGCTTGGGTGTTAGAGGAACGTGTCTTTTATTCCGTTTGGTCTCGTTTTTCTTTGGCTAAGATCATCGCTACCTTGCTGTCCTTGTCTTGGGGTATGTCTTCCCTATTGAGAAGACATAATGGTGAAGTGTTTGAATTATTCTATGGTCTCTAGAATCAGAAGGACACAGTATTTTATACAAATCATACTTGTACTAAAATCTGGCACTATATAGTACTTCAACTACACACCTATAAAACAAAGTACTACACATATACACATATAGCTTATCGTGTAAATGGTAGGAGCGTGTCCCGTAGATAATTCCCCTTTTCACGTTTAATTTTTGGGCATTAAAGTTGGTGGGAAAGTTATGAATACAAACATTTTTTGTTCCTCACTTTGATAAGCGGAAATCTTAAGTCTTGTTATATCTACATTTTATTGAATTTGATAGGCCTACTTTGTATATTTTGATATGCCCGAGGCCTTTTATCATGACATGCCTATACTTCGTGAAATTTTAGATACATTGCCCATCCTAAAGCTGACAGTTTAAGCTCATTATTGTATACTGTTATATGTTTTTACAAAGCTTAGATCAACTCTCTCAGCCTGGTAAAAAGTTTGTACAAGTTATTTCTCCCACACACAATCTCGGATCAAGTTGAAATATAGCACAATTATTTCTTTTACCTGACAACTGAACAATCAATAAAAAAAAATAATAACCAATTATTTATTTAATTATTTGGTATTTCAAACTTTTGTTTGCTATCTCGAACGAGAGAAGGAAATTGTACTTGACTGAAGTGGTGGTATAAGTTGAATTAGTCCCCCATTGTGGTCGCCGTCTGAGGCTTAGTGAAAACAAACGTGATATAGAAACAATAGATAACTATACAATTTTCCATGTTCATACGCTCTTCGCTAGCAGGGTGGTTACCATGTTGGCTTGAGAAGGCTTTAGCCCACGAGTTCGAATTCAGGTCGTTCAAACGATCACCCAGATACCCCGTTCTTTCTCTCCCCCCCCCCCACCCCTTTCCAACTGTGTATTGTACAAGTGTATTTAGAAAGCTAAGAACATGAAATTGCGCTAAAGAAAAACAATCGGTAAATATATTTCTAATCGCACAGATCTATTATTGATAATCTAGATTTATTATAAATGTAATTACACGACAGATCCAAATTAATTGATACACTTAATATAAGCTTTGTTTTTATCAAAAAGTTTCTTTTTTCTTTTTTTCCTCCACAAAAATTATTTACATTTTTGTGATCTATCAATTAGATAGACCCGCTACACTGAACTGTATTTTATAGATGTCCACCACAAACTAGACAAGACCAAGGACACTCAATTGAACTTCGGTGTCGCCAACTTAAGCAAACAAATTATTGAGCTGTAGTTTTAAAAAGATTTCAATACTTGGCAGTTAATCTTCGTATCCAATGGCCTTTGTACTGCTGTGTTCGTTGCCCCCATTAGAGTCTTCAGTGAGTTTGTTGTTGGTCATAGAAAGTTGAATGCTTCTTTGATAGTCATTACTTTTTAACGCGTTTTCCAAACAGAAGAGTTCAGAACCACTTGAGTCTGCAGTGCTACAAGTTCACAAAAATGATCATGTACAAAAATGATCATATAAAACACATAGCTTATCAACACTTTTTTGTGGTAAACCGGATACACCAAAAAGCTAGATATTTATAGTGTTTCCACCGTATTTGGAAATTTCCGATGGCTACATCGTTTAAGAGTTACAATGAATAATCAATCATTAAGAAATCTAGATCAAATTATTATTTGTCCATTCGAGGTATTCTAATAACTTAAGGGAAGCGACTTTTAACGAATGTTTATTCACATGGGAACATCACAAACACATAATAAGGTCTGCCTTGAGCTGAGCCTCTTCATAAGTTCTAGATCTAGACATGGGCGGACTCCGTTCTCTCTCATGTCAACATCCTTCTCAGTCTAGTCTCTAACAGTGCGCACCTTCTCAGTCTAGTCTCTAACAGTGCGCACCTTCTCAGTCTAGTCTCTAGCAGTGCGCACCTTCTCAGTCTAGTTTCTAACAGTGCGCACCTTCTCAGTCTAGTCTCTAGCAGTGCGCACCTTCTCAGTCTAGTCTCTACAGTGCGCACCTTCTCAGTCTAGTCTCTAACAGTGCGCACCTTCTCAGTCTAGTCTCTAACAGTGCGCACCTTCTCAGTCTAGTCTCTAACAGTGCGCACCTTCTCAGTCTAGTCTCTAACAGTGCGCACCTTCTCAGTCTAGTCTCTAACAGTGCGCACCTTCTCAGTCTAGTCTCTAACAGTGCGCACCTTCTCAGTCTAGTCTCTAACAGTGCGCACCTTCTCAGTCTAGTCTCTAACAGTGCGCACCTTCTCAGTCTAGTCTCTAACAGTGCGCACCTTCTCAGTCTAGTCTCTAACAGTGCGCACCTTCTCAGTCTAGTCTCTAACAGTGCGCACCTTCTCAGTCTAGTCTCTAACAGTGCGCACCTTCTCAGTCTAGTCTCTAACAGTGCACACCTTCTCAGTCTAGTCTCTAACAGTGCACACCTTCTCAGTCTAGTCTCTAACAGTGCGCACCTTCTCAGTCTAGTCTCTAACAGTGCGCACCTTCTCAGTCTAGTCTCTAACAATGCGCCCTTCTGCACTAG
>JAZGLO010005461.1:0-21732 GCA_036873155.1 Biomphalaria sudanica
ACTAATACCCCACCATCTGTCTATCCTTGGGCTTCTTCTCTCCTCTAATACCTTACCATCTGTCTATCCTTGGACTTCTTCTCTCCTCTAATACCCCACCATCTGTCTATCCTTGGACTTCTTCTCTCCTCTAATACCCCACCATCTGTCTATCCTTGGACTTCTCTCCACTAATACCCCACCATCTGTCTATCCTTGGGCTTCTTCTCTCCTCTAATACCTTACCATCTGTCTATCCTTGGACTTCTTCTCTCCTCTAATACCTTACCGTCTGTCTATCCTTGGACTTCTCTCCTCTAATACCCCACCATCTGTCTATCCTTGGACTTCTTCTCTCCTCTAATACCCCACCATCTGTCTATCCTTGGACTTCTTCTCTCCTCTAATACCCCACCATCTGTCTATCCTTGGACTTCTCTCCTCTAATACCCCACCATCTGTCTATCCTTGGACTTCTCTCCTCTAATACCCCACCATCTGTCTATCCTTGGGCTTCTTCTCTCCTCTAATACCTTACCGTCTGTCTATCCTTGGACTTCTCTCCTCTAATACCCCACCATCTGTCTATCCTTGGACTTCTTCTCTCCTCTAATACCTTACCATCTGTCTATCCTTGGACTTCTCTCCTCTAATACCCCACCATCTGTCTATCCTTGGACTTCTCTCCTCTAATACCCCACCATCTGTCTATCCTTGGACTTCTCTCCTCTAATACCCCACCATCTGTCTATCCTTGGACTTCTCTCCTCTAATACCCCACCATCTGTCTATCCTTGGACTTCTCTCCTCTAATACCCCACCATCTGTCTATCCTTGGGCTTCTTCTCTCCTCTAATACCCCACCATCTGTCTATCCTTGGACTTCTTCTCTCCTCTAATACCCCACCATCTGTCTATCCTTGGACTTCTCTCCTCTAATACCCCACCATCTGTCTATCCTTGGACTTCTCTCCTCTAATACCCCCCCCAACCTTTTTTTTTTTTGGACTTTTTCTCTTTTTGTTTTGTAACTTTCTTTCCATAGACTTTTTCTTTCGTTGAACATTCTCTCTTTACATATGCTACTCCTTTCGCCTCTACATAGTCTATACTTTCTTCCTGTACAGTTGCAACATTCTATCTTTACACATTTTATTAGTTTACCATTTGTGCAACAATTTGTCTTTTTTTTTTTTTTTGTATCTTTTTGTTTTCCTAGTCAAATAGTAGCGGTATGCTTCACTTCCTCCTGCCTGGCATCTTTCTCTCTCTTACCTTTTCTTTAATGGCACGTAGAATTGTAAATCATGAGTGGCCCAATTTCAAACCGTTTGATAATTCTAATGAAGCCTGAGATTTGATTCGAGATTTTTACGACGATTGTATTCGCCGAACTGAAGTTAGATAATAAAAGGAACTATATGTTTATACGATATTGTATATTTGGAAAGTGCACTAGATCGTCTGTTGGATATATCGAATAAGTGAAACGCTTTACTGTTCATTTCGTTTGACAGTCAATAAATGTACGTATACATTTAGGACACTATTATAGGAATGCTATTCTTATTGAATGTATTAGGTATATTAGGTTTTATATAGTTCAGGTACCATGCTTACATGCACAGTGTAAACCAGAGTCGGTACTATGAAAAGAGCATGAGCCTTACAGTTCATATTTAAAGTGAACAGGTTTATGTTTTTAACAATTAAAGTAAGAAATTTAATTTTTTTAAAATTCAATTGGATGCATTGGGCCAACTCACATTAATAATTCTAAATTTACATAACAAGTTTTGTCTAGAACATAAGAAGTTAGACCAAAAGTGAGTTTAGATGGTAACTACACGAGTAACTACCCTTTGTGCTTGGTTGGCAGAGAATGTCACAAGACGGTTTCAGGTTACCTTCAGACTCATCTCTTGTGTAGCGTCTGGGAAGTCGCGTCCACATGCAGATCAGGAACTTGATGGAGTGATGAAGAGGGAACCAAATACTCTCTCCTCCTCCCCTCCCTTTTTTTGTCCATTTCACACACCTCCCTCCTGCTCAGATAACCTGACCTTGAAACGCCTGTAGTATTCAGCAAGCTGGACGGAGTGATGACTATCTGACTCTCAAACTTCTGTCAGGACATAAGAAAGAAAAGCAAGAGTGAATGTTCACGCGTGATGGATTTATAACTTTTGACTCTTCTGGTATCTCTTAAGGTATTTAGAGCTTTGACCTCCGAATCATCTCTATCACGGGTTCTTCTCAATTCAATGTCTGGCATTAATTAGAAAGTATACTTAATCTTGCTAATGTGAGAGACGCAATGATACGCATTAATGCAATATCAGTTGTTGTTTTTTTGAGCGATTAGACTTTTGCTTTAATTTGGTGATATTTTTGGAATTTTATAATAATAATAAGCTGTCTAAAATTACAATACACCTAGTCGTTATATCAACAGAGGGGATAATGACAACTGACCTGGCAGACATATTCGAAGCTTTATGCATTCCTAAAAGGATCCTTATTACCTGCATTGTCTGCCGATTTAACGTCACGCATTATACCTGACAGCATTAGAACAAATACGTGGAACTGCGTTCTTTAAGATATAACTACACTATATGCTAGGTGTGTATTGTTTTGTTTTTTAAACTGTCTTAGTAAACTCTGATACGATCATAATAGTTTTAAGTTGTTGTTTGTAAAGAATTGTTGATCCTGTAGGGTGTGAAGCGGTTGCATAGGTGAACTGTGTTGATAAAGTGAATGAATGCTGTTATCTACAACACGTCAGATTTGAACGATTAGGATGTAAATATTTGTGCCAACTGGTTTAAGATTTCAGCTCGTGATGGGTCCAGTAGCTTTTATATGATATTGTAGACTTCAGATAATTTTATGATGTTTCTATCATCCGCCCTTTACTAATCATTTCTTCTTGTTTGGATGTATTTATCAGGTAAGAAGTATCATTTTAATCGGACGGTATATCTACTCAGTTACAGTGGCGGATGGGTAATTTTATTATTGGGTGATGCGGGATGGATGGCAGAGTAGCAAACACCGCTTGGCTACCTAGCAAGGGGGTTCAGTTTAAATTCCGACTCGAGCTGTGTTTGCTGAATGCCTGAGGACACCTTAAACGTAGTAAAGTTCCCCTTTCAAACCTTGCGATCTATCTGGCAGAGGATGTTAAGGTCATCTGTTTCTTTAGGGTTAGGGTTAGGGTTAATATACCCAGCACAAAGACCAACCACCTTTACTTTCCCCAACTAAAGTCAGGTATCCATTAGAGTTGGGTGGGCTAAGGGGCACCCCGAAATTTAAAATCGCAGTCTTAACCTAGGTTCGAACCCAGGACCTCAGGTTCGGAAGCCAAGCGCTTAGCCACTCAGCCACCGTGAAGACACCTTCAGCACTGAGTGTTCCTCCCTTCCATGCGAGCACAGCATAAAAGGGTTATTATACAAAAGTATGTTTTAGTTGAGGTAACAAGAGAGTAATTTCTAATTGTTATCTCAGCATGAATTAGTATCTACTCATGTCTGTGTAATAGTGACAGAATTGAGTTGTTTTGCTTTCCTCTATCGGTAACGCGTGTTGACCAACGTGTATATCTGTCTTGGGAAACATCTGAATAAGTCTCTAATCCCATGCGAGGACAATAAACATCTGAATAAGTCTCTAATCCCATGCGAGGACAATAAACATCTGAATAAGTCTCAAATCCCATGCGAGTACAATAAACATCTGAATAAATCTCTAATCCCATGCGAGGACAATAAACATCTGAATAAGTCTCTAATCCCATGCGAGGACAATAAACATCTGAATAAGTCTCTAATCCCATGCGAGGACAATAAACATCTGAATAAGTCTCTAATCCCATGCGAGGACAATAAACATCTTAATAAGTCTCTAATCCCATGCGAGGACAATAAACATCTGAATAAGTCTCTAATCCCATGCGAGTACAATAAACATCTGAATAAGTCTCTAATCCCATGCGAGTACAATAAACATCTGAATAAGTCTCTAATCCCATGCGAGGACAATAAACATCTGAATAAGTCTCTAATCCCATGCGAGTACAATAAACATCTGAATAAGTCTATAATCCCATGCGAGTACAATAAACATCTGAATAAGTCTCTAATCCCATGCGAGTACAATAAACATCTGAATAAGTCTCTAATCCCATGCGAGTACAATAAACATCTGAATAAGTCTAATCCCATGCGAGTACAATAAACTAGTCACGTTTCATCTGAACATTAATACGACAGTTTTAGATGTCAACAGCTTACACATTGAACAGTGAAATAGTTGTGCCTTGAAACTTGAAAGCAATTCTCCATATGAAAAAAATAATAGGAGATATAATAACATTAGACGTCCCTATCATGTTCTCCTCTACTTCCATCTCTATTTACCTTTGATACTAATCATGGAACTCTATTAACTACTACAAAGGCTAAGGATCATGTCTACGTGTGCAAGCTATAGCGTTCCATTCTTAGGTATAATGTCGTAAATAAGGGTTTGATCTAGAAGGATGTTTTCAAAAGTAGTCACAGCATTTTACACAAAAACTATTTTTAGAGTTCGTCATAATTGGTTTTAAAAAATGTGTGTGAAACACGTGGTGCTAAAAGAGGCAACTAAAAGAGAAACAAAATCTTTTCGCCGTTTTACTTTCAGTCAAAACTTTCATTGATTTTTTGATTATTTACAACCCTTTTGAAATAAACGTTGGCGTGATAACTCTACACCACGTGAAATAATAGACCTTCTATTTACATATGATCCCGGGTTCGAACCCTACCCGTCGTCCTGCTGTAGATTGGCACTAGAATGTTTCATATATTAATCATTATGCATCCAAGTTGTTATGGTCAGCATACAATAAATCACTACATCAAAAACTTCTTCCGGCATGTCTACATTATTTTCTGGTCGCAAATTTGTCGAAAGTTCGCACTATGCCCATTCCCCATCTTTTTAAACTGCACCAAAAGTCAAGCCTACTTTGTAATAGTGAATATTTTTTGTCCAATCTCTCTCTCTTTGTGGCATTTTACGTCTCGAGAGGCGATCTTTGCAACTTCTTGTGTGACTAAGGAGACCAATCCTTAAAACGCAGCTGCGGTCACTGGTTGGGCATCTGTAATCAACAAGGGCTGTTTCACCCTTCTTTCTACTACTGTTGTGTTTCACCCTTCTTTCTACTACTGTTGTGTATGGCATCTGCAATCAAGGACCCTTTCTTTATGATCGCTCTTCATGTGAATCTATCCAGTGCCACTTTTTCCCAACTGTTAGTGTCGTTTTTGAAGAGCTTCATGTCGCGTTTGCATACATCTGTGTACCGTAAAAGTGGACGACCAGCGACACTCCAGCCTTCTGTTAGATCGCCATACAGAATGCCTTGTGGAAGTCGACCTTCTGGTATTCTACGAACGTGACCAAGCCAGCCAAGGCGTCCGCTACTGATAACAGCGCGGATGACCTGGCACCCTGCTCTTTACAACACTTCCTGATTGGTTATTTTATCTTGCCACCTTATTTTAAAGATCCGCCTTAGCATCTGAGGTGGAAGGTAAGCACTCTGTTATACGAAAGTGAAACATACTCAACCTACTCATGACAAGAGTAAAAAAAAAGCTAAATATCTTCCACTTCCGATGTCGCATATCTTTGACCTCCTATAAATTTGCCATCCAGTTTTTTTGTGTTATTTTTTTTTTTTTTTTGTTTTGTTTCGTAACATTTACATGGTTGGCGTCCTTTCACTTTTTAATTAGTCTTACGAAATAGAAATTCTTGGTATTGTTCCTTTTTAATAATAGTCTACGTATTAATTATGTGTCCTTACTTGTATCCTTAATATGATTAAGGCAGCCGCTGCAGCTTTCTCCAGCTCCACTCTCGTTGCTCTACATCGATACTAATCCAAAGAACATCGGTGTGTCTATGTGTTGAAGAAACATTGAGTGTCGCCATGAAGGCGATGTCATAAAATAAATTCGGGCATACTTTATCTATGCTACTTTGTCTTCGACTATACGAATTGTTCGCTCAAGCGAGAATACCCTACGTTGAATATCTTGAGGTATCAATTTGACCGATAAGTCGGCTTACAAGGGACCTCTAAGTATCTGCCGATGGAGTACCGCGGTACAGTTTATTTCCCACGAGAGCCGACTTGACATTTCCCTGAGACCGGAACAACCTCCTGGGAGAGGCCACCACGCTTGGCGACATGGTTTATCCATAATAACTCAAGTAACTCCAAACGCTAACCCAAGAATATCATTCATTTGGCAAAGGTGGGCAGGGAGACATGAGATGAGAAAATTATTGTACAATTGGGTGGGAGTGGGGTGTGTCGACTAACTGCAACCAGGTCATTAAGTACTTTTTATATACGTGTATGTCTTGTGGGAACAATAATAACAGTACTGTTTAGTGTTTAGACAAATTTTCTTAAAGTGATGTAGCGGTTTGTCTTTCTAAAGGGAGACGAATGTTGTATTAATGTGGATGCCCCAACTATGAGCAAATAATAACAGCACTGTTTAGTGTTTAGACAAATTTTCTTAAAGAGATGTAGCGGTTTGTCTTTCTAAAGGGAGACGAATGTTGTATTAATGTGGATGCCCCAACTATGAGCAAATAATAACAGCACTGTTTAGTGTTTAGACAAATTTTCTTAAAGAGATTTAGCGGTTTGTCTTTCTAAAGGGAGACGAATGCTGTATTAATGTGGATGCCCCAACTGTGAGCATATCAATGTGAATAACTTCTAGGTCAACATTCGCGTAGAAGTTCGGAGGCAGTTAATGACGTAGCAAGACAAATTTTTGTTGATGCTTTGAAAGTTTGAGTCTTGCTTGGATCAAGCAAACACCTATGTCTTAAACAAAGTGAAATGAATTGTAGACTTCTAGGGATAAAGGAACTATATATGAATGTGTCTTACGATATCTCAATATCTTTGTTATATAAATTGAGTATTGCCTTCTTTTATTTTTTTACAATCTCTCTATTTAATTAATTTTTGACCAGAAAAAACAAAAACAAAAAGACTGGGTAGACACGGTTCTCAAAAACGGCTTTGACGATTTTTCTAGAAATTTGTCAGTTAATGTATATTTTTGGGGAAAATAATTACTAGCTAATTGGCCACACGGGTAAAACTTTGGTTTGACCGTAATGATGTTTTAAAATATAATAATCTTTAAATTTTCTTTTGGTCTGGATGTCTAGACACTCGATATCTTGAGCACACTTACGTCTACGGGTCATCTCTCAAGTCTCCAATAGAGAGTTCAAGAAATAGATAGACACTTTGGAAACCTTTTGCGCAGCGTCTTGTGGACCTATAGGCATATCATTAGAATTGTTTAGACTTTGAGTAGATTTGTACATTGCACTTAACCAGGATGGGGAGAAAAACTTAAATCTATCATTCAGTAGTTATTAAGAGCAAAATAATCGCTTTTACAAGAAGTCATCAGTTCATAAGAAGGAGTTGTCTTTTAATAAAATGTTGTAAAAAACTTGTTGTAGCTTGTTTTTTCTGTTGTAGTCAACCACTAGCCACAACAAGAGTTTTAATTGTAAGTAGGCGGTTATATCTAAGATATCTGCCTCAATCTCCAGATCATCTTGTGTATGTAGATACAAACTGTCGAGACTCCCCCTTCCTCCCCCACCTTAACAATCCACACTTGATATCAATTATCCCAACGATTTGATATTATTAAAATAGCTTTATCACGCTGAAGGCGATGTCAGCATCAAATGACAGAAATCTGGCCAAAGCCGCGACGTTCCAGTGTCTTATCGAGCCAATGAAGATCTTTTAATTGTAGAATAAAAAACCAGATTTTAATATTATCCGACCAAATAGAAATTGTTTCATTGAATTACATTTTAGAACCTGTAATAGGTTTAAAGTAAAAACAAAAGCTGTCTTGAAATGAATTGCTAATGAGAATTTAGGTCGCTGTTCTAGAAAGTGAGAGTGAAAGTCTGGCAAGACTTCATATGGAGAGCAAGTGAAATTGAAAGCTAATAGGTGCTTTTTTTAGAGCTTCAGTAACAATATCACTGAATATACTATATATATATATATATGTTGGCGATCTCTTTTGTTCTCTCTTTCTTTCTCTCTCTCTCTTTCTCTCTCTCTCTCTTTTTTCTCTCTCTCTTTCTTTCTTTCCTTCTTTCCCTCTCTCTTTCCCTCTCTTTCTATCTCTCTTTCCCTCTCTTTTTTCTCTCTCTCTCTCCTTCTCTCTCTATCTTTCTCTGTCTCTCTCTCGCTTAGGAACTTAGGAACAACATCTTTAAAAATATTCACTAGCTCTCTCTCTAACTCTCTAGTTGACATTTCACTGCCTCTCTCAGCCTGCTCTCCTTCTCTCTATTTGTATTCCACACTCACTTTCTTTCTTTTCTTGATAGCTCCCCCCCCCTTTGTACCAGTTCAAAGTTCCCTCCGTTGGTTTCTTATTGCTGTTGACTTATATATTTGTGTGTGTGTACGTGATTCAAAGCTTGAAAAGAGACCTGTTATCGATCAGCTATTCTAAATATAACATTGCGAGGCGTGAATAGATAGGAAATAGTTTGATATCCATGAATATTGATGAAGCCCCGGGCTCCCCTTTTATAGTTCAGTTTCTGGCCGTGAATGCGATAAGTTTACTTGAAACTTCACTTTTTGTCCCAATGCTCTACATACAAACAGAATGTCTCTAAGACTCTGTACATGCCTGGTGGAACTCAGTCTTAGGGTTAGGAATTATCAAATGTCAACAAAAGTAATTAACAACGTAAAGATACAGGCAGGGGCTCTGGTAGGGGAGGTAATCAAATGAAATATTAAAATGTTCATAATTTCACTCGCTTAAAACAATATGGTAAACAAGCAAAAAAAAAAAAAAAACTTAAAAATAAATAAATAAAGCTTATATTATTATCTGGACCAGTTGGAAAGGGGGAGAAAGAACGGGGTATCTGGAGGATCGCTTTTTAAATGCATTTTAATAAAAAGGGAACTGCCTGAATTCCCTTGTGAATTTGAACCTTCTCAGGCTTCTAAAGCCAACGTGCTAGCGAAGAGACTATGACCATGAATGATTGTAAAGTTATCTATGGTTTCTATTTCATGTTTGTGTACACTAAGCCTCAGACGGCAGCCTAATATAAAGGGGACTAATTCAGCTTATACCACCACTTCAGTCAAGTACTTTTTCTTTCCCTTGTTTGAGATACCAAACAAAGTAATTTATTACCAATAATTAATTAAATAATTGATTATATTTTTATTTTTGTCTTATCAGGTAAAAGAAATAATTGTGCAAAAATTTCTGCTTGATCCGAGATTGAGTGTGGGAGAAATAACGTGCACAAACTTTTGATCAGGCAGACAGACACAGACCGACAGAGTGAGTTGATATAAGCTTTGTTTAAAAAAAAGATGAATTATCGTGGTACATTTAGCTAAGAGATTTCACATCCGAATACGTAAGGGGCCTTAGAAATCTGACAAGTTTACTTGAATAGATGGGTCAAGATTAAAGACCCTAAAGTCTGTCTACTAACTCTTAGTTTATTATGATGTGTTAGGATTAGGGCCCTAAAGTATGAATAATTTTTCTGGATAGATAGGCGAGGATTTTGGGGCCTTAAATTTGATTAGTTCATCTGGGGAAAAAATGTTAGTTGGTAATTCAGTTTCAATTCAGTCAAAATATTTTTTTCTTTTTCTTGATTTTCTAAATTGCTTTTTTTTCCCTCGAAACTTTCTTTTCAAAGTGACCTAAATTTGGTGATTTATTGCAAAAGGAAAATGTGTGGGTATGTGTGGGGAGTTATGTGAAGTAAAGGCGAGCTAGGCCTCCCCCCGCTTGATGAAAATGTGCTTTAAGCTCTCAGATGCACCCACCTGTTATTAATTGTAATTCCAGCTCTTTAGTCTGTTACCAGGAAGTCGGTGTGTTGGGATATCCTGCAGTCTAAAATTCCAAACTAAAATGATGTAAAGTGTAGATTATTATCTTGTGATGCAGTGCAGTTCCCTTGGTACTGCTTGTTATTTTTTTTAGTGTTATTTTCGTACTATTTACATTAGATTTTTACCAAATTATTAAATTTTTACTACCTTTACTATTTTAACTGTGAATAGACCTTGATTTTAATGATTTAACTGTATAGAATTTAGCCCTTGTTATCTAGAGAGAGAGAGTAGTCCTTAAGGGAATGCAGGCACGACATGGCCTAAAATTGTGCCGATGTGCCTAAAACCAAAACCAAACCTTATTGTTATTTTCATTTTCTTGGTATTGCTTTTTATTGTATAGTGATATTTTTTTGGTTCCATTTGCACTGTTGCCATTTCTTTCACACTTCATATTGGGATACACAGGACATGGTGCTTGTGTCTGTGAGACTGTGCAATGAATAGTTTAGTGCCCTACTGGAGAGCATATACATTACCGACAGGCGTATCTCTCAGGCAACATGAGCAGAAGATATCACCCATTGAAACTGAGCCTCTGCATCCTAATTACACACTGTAGGTAAGAGTATCAAGGGACCAAAAGCCCAGCGTCACGGGCTAGAAAAAGCCAGCGTTGGCCTTGTTTCACTTCTCAGGTGCAGACTATTCAGTAACACTTGTGCCCAAATTTGTAACTACGGGATCAACCCCTGTGTAGCGATGGTGGAGATCAACGCAAGATAATATCTACAATCAATTTTTCATTTCTCAAAATAAGACGTCATCAAGAAAATACTAATATAAAAAAAAAAACTATTTAAAAAAATTGAATTTAGTTTCAAATAGTTGATATATACATGTGGTGGAATAAGTCCGCCGATCGGTTCGTTTGCACTTCCCGATGGGGACGATGGCCTGCGACTTCTAGGGGTAAAGTCTTAGAGCCACAACGTGGTAAATATTTGGTTGATATTATATAGGCACATAGACAGGCACAAGCAAAACGCAAAGCTTATTGATTTCGTGGAAGAACAATTATTTAATAAAGATTAATTAAGAAGAAATACAATCAGTGAGTGAGGGGGGGGGGATGTACAGGAAGATGTAGGATTTTATGATAACGTTTCAGATAATATCATCACTGGGATGTTGCTCATAAAGATTCGTGTATGGTTTGCTTATTCGGCTGTCTCTCACTTATCTGTTACTCAAGGTTCTCCTTCGGATTTTGGGTAAGTGGAAGTAGTACGGGGTTGTAGCCCCTGTGACCTCATTGAACCAGAGGACCGTGACAAGAAGAATGGAAGGGGAGGGGGGGTAGAAAAGGGCACATAACTCTGCCGGCCAACAAGCCGAAACTAGTGGGTGGGCACACGAGACTGATTCTCGGGCCTAGGGATGCATGGTAACAGCACAGTATGTGCATAGCAAAAACAAGCATACAGTAGAACGTCGTTTATCCGACTCAATTGGGACCGGACACCGTTCGGATACGCGATTGTTCGGATAACCGAAAACCGAAGCGATCCATGCAGTATATGCAACCGGACACTATACGAATATTGAAAATCATCACATGCGGGACACGTGCGTGAAGAACGAGCGAAATAGGTGACAAATGTCGCAATTTTACCTTTATTGTGGAAAATAATCACTTATTTTTCGCTGTACCATTGTACACCTTCGTTTTTTCGCTGCAAGGTCTCGGATACATGTGGTTGATAAAAAAAAAAATTAAAAAAAAACTGGTCCGGATATTTGACGCTCCGGATAATAAACGTTCGGATAAACGACGTTCTACTGTAATTATAATGTATATATATATATGTGCGCATATACGGGTATGTATGCAAAGGTAAGGAAATGATCTAGACGTAAGCCCAGATGAATATGGATATGCATAAATAACAAATGCGTAAATAGACATTAGGATTAACTAAATTGTAAGGTGGATGTCCACCGTTGGGAATACAGCCGACATTGACGAGTTATTAAGGAGCACATATTCATAGAGATTTACAAATATAATATTTGGAAGCAAACAAGTGTTAACATGGTAATGATACATGAACGTAAATGTTACAGGCGAAGACACACTAAATAATAATGATAAAGTTTTTCCAACTCACCCGCTTTGCCTAACACAAGTTCCCAAATGAATCGTTGACTTGAGAGTCTTCTGACTTCTCAGTGATTCTGATCTAGAATGGCATTAACCTGAAACTTTCGTCTCCGGCTTTTATAGGTTCCCGAGCGGTATGTTAAGAGTAATGACGATCCAATGGCCAGCGAGTCTTTTGAGTTTAGAATTGTCAAATTGGACCAATCTCACATTTGGGTCTCACTCACCTGACTTCTTTAACCCGCGACCCGGGGGGGGGGGGGGTGGAGGACGAAGGAGGATGAAAGCAACAATTATCAGGCTGGTCCATCGCTCGATGGTACAGCGGACGGGAACGATTTGAATAGCCCTGGGCGTCAGGAGTGTCGACTCAAAGGGATGTACGTGGACACCAAAATTTAATGTCCCTGGACTTCACGGTTGCGTGCTTTTGTTTCGGCGTTTGGGGCGTAACTTTCAATTTTAATGTTCCTGAACTTAACGGCTACGTACGTTTGTTTCGGCGTTTGGGTGTAACTTGGGATGTGTGTTTATGGCCTATAATTTGGGGGTTGGATCTAACCTTGGGGTATTAGGATGTTTGTGTTCTACACTGGTCGGTTTGGTGTTATAAGGGGCTATACAATGCTAACTAGTGGTTAAGAGGGGGGGGGATAGTTCCGCACTGGTCAGTTCTGTATTGAGAAGGGACGCGTTTCGTCACAATACATAATGAAATAGTTGTTATATGAACAATTGTAATTTAGACTTGAACATTCATATTTGGTTGTTATGGCGTGCTTTGTGTTTCGTTGTTGTTTTTACAACCGTTAGCTGACCAGAAAGACGCACAAATTTATAACACTATCACGCTGCTGAAGGCCAAGTAAGGTATCTAATGTCCTAACGTCAGGCGACTACATGGTATTGGTGCCACTTTAAGGATAAGGGGCCACTTTTTATTGCCCTGTTTGTTATTTGTGTCCCCAAAACGCCATTGCACACGTGACCTGCTCATGACCAATTTAATGCTTCCCGCTTTTCATGGCGTCCCTTGCTGTCGCTGTAAATGGTTTTTTGGTGTTCGCGTCTCGCTTGGCTGGCGACTTCCTGTAGACGTCATTTCCTTAATCACTAAGAACAACAAAACCTTCCAGCGCATCCAAGCATCCCCCGGTGGCGCCGTGTGGCAGAGAGCTGATAAACTCCAGTAGAAGATGATACGAGCTCTGTGGTATGATAAACATTTAAGGATGTAGCGACGCTGGAGTGGGATGTCCCGAGATCAATTCCTGATTAGAGAATAAACAATTGCTCTGTTGTTGTTGTTTTTTTCAATATAAAAGTAAAGTACCCCCTCGAATCCATGGGACAGAGGATGTAAATGTCATTTGTTTCAGTGGACCGTTGTTTAAAATGGTGTCATGTGGCTAGCACAACTACCGACAGCCTCTACTTTTCCCAACTAAATTCAAGTACCCAAGCTATCCTGATATCCCTAAATTCAAAACCCAGTCTTCACTGGTATTCGAACCCTCAACCCCATGGTTTAGAAGCCAAGCTCTCCCATTGGTCTTCATATGTCTCCATAAACTGGAAATGCAATAGTAGAACCACCGAGGTAAACTACTTCCTTGTATCATTATTTGTCTAGATTTAAATGTCAGCGAAGTCTCTGGATTAAAAAACAAACTTAACTTTTTAAACTTGCTTTTTGAAATGCAGACCAGAAATTTAGGAGAGATAAATAGAGAGATACAGACAAATATACACAGATAAACACTTAAACATAAATTCAGATCCAAATTGCTTTGAACAATCCCAAAGGTAAAAGTCTTTCAGAAAGATTTTAATTTAAAATGACTATGACTTTTAGCTTTCGTAATTTCCAGTACTATTCCTTTTTTCCCACATAGATAGATAGATAGATAGATAGATAGATAGATAGATAGATAGATAGATAGATAGATAGATATATAGATAGATAGATAGATAGATAGATAGATAGATAGATAGATAGATAGATGATAGATAGATAGATAGATAGATAGATAGATAGATAGATAGATAGATAGATAGATAATAGATTAGATAGATAGATTAGATAGATAGATAGATAGATAGATAGATAGATAGATAGATAGATAGATAGATAGGTAAACACAGTGCCATAATGGATGCTTGGTTACATCTTAGCGAGACAAGGACCATGAATAAGCCTAAGACTCAAATCTCGCTGATATCAAATAACATAAAGAATGAAACGTGAGATATTTACCAATATTTTCAATCAGAGAATCAGATCACTTGCTGTCTCGAAGATCGATTGGAAGCACTTTATTTTCTTCTTCCACTAAAACTAAACAGTGTATACTTTCCCGCGTGATAGCAGACGTGAAGCTAAGAAACACAAAAAAGAAACTACGATTACGTCCCCTTGACTCGAGCGATTTACAGATGTAGACCTGAGTAGATAGGAGCCTGGAATCGATTATATTCTAAGCCGCAGTCTTAGTTCCGCGGTATCGCGCACACAGATAGGTGGTCATTAAATATAGACTCCTGAATGGTGATTCCCTAGGACGCTTCTTGTGATGGGCCTGACCTGTGTGAACAACTGCGATGAGGAATTACTTTGACCGAATCAGCAGACGTAAACTTGAGCCTGTGTCTATATTTAGAAATGGCAACAAAGTCTGGGCAATATCGATACACTCCATAAGCTCGCACGTCAAATATCCTCTTACAAATCTCTGTGGCGGTTTGTTGAAAGTTTCATCTGTTTTCTATTTAAATTTGGTTCGATTATCATTTATATGGGGCTTTTTTTTCGGACGATTACCATTTAGACTACACAATTTTTTTATGATTTCCATTTATACTAGAAATTGTAAAATAATTGTCACTTGGACTAGACATTAAGTGATACAATTATCATTTAGAATATACATTACTTGATACAATTACCATTTAGACTATACGTAATAGGATAGAAAATGTCATTTAGACTAGACATTATGTGGTACAAATGCCATTTAGATTCGACATTATATGATGGCCATGATCATTTAAACTAGACATTATTCGATGCAATGCCTGTTTAGACTGGACATTATTTATCCATGGAGACAAAGCCTCAGTGCAAATATCACACTAACGAATAGGTTACAGATCTGATACTATTCAATCTCATTCGGCTCACTTCACTGTTTGTTTCATGTCTCTGTAACCATTTTTACAATTCCACATAGTTTGATTTTGTTCACGCTTCGTATCTGTGCTTCTAGTGACAGGAGAAAATAAAATCTGTGTTGAACAATGTTCATGAAAAGAATTGTATACCTATTTTCCGTCATCTGTACCGATTTTATTCCATAAATTTTAGTTATATCACGTTCCCTGTTTCTACCACTCCACAGCGCCTCCTACTATTTGGTAGTATAATGTATCTATTAAAAGTTAAATTCCCCTGTCAGACCCTGTGATCTTTAGGGCAGATGATGCTTACGGTTACCGAGGGTGTCATGTGGCCAGCACAATGACAACTGCCTTTACTTTTCTCCAGCTAATGTCAGGTACCCATTGAAGCTGGGTGGATTCAGATGCGCCCAAAGATCCCGAAGTAAAAAAATCCCAGTCTTCATCAAGATTCAAACCCGTGACCCGCTGATCAGAAGCTAAGCGCTTTACCGCTCAGCCACCCATTAATGCATTTTAAAAAGCATTAAAAAGTTAGAAGACTTTCATTTCAACCATCAGTCTTGTCGATACTCAAACAAACATTATTCCCAGGAAAAAACAACTCTTTATCTATTAAATTTACTGAACTGTAAACACAAATGTTATGATTTTTTTCTGTTCAATTTGCTTGTATAACAGTTCATACCTTATAGTTATATTTGATTGATTACTTATATCTACACAATATCTAGTGCAGACAGTGCGGCAGTTTAGAGTCCCATCAAAAGGGGCGGGGGGGGGGGCGATTAAAATTTAATTATACATACTAAATACATACTTTGAAAAAAAAGGAGATAAAATGAACTGGTACTCTGTTTTATTTATTGATAAAGTCCATTTCTGATAGTAAGTCTTCAAAAGAGAGTAGATGTCTCCATAGTCCAAGGCCTCCACACGACTATATGCGGCAATGTGTATGTTCGTTATAAACAGAACATTCTGTGCGCCTTAAAGTGGATATGTTGAAACATCTCTTTTGGTTGTGTTCGTTCAGACAGGGAATCTCAAACTATGTGTGTCTATGTCAAGGGAAAAGAACGGACCCAATTGTGTCAATGTGTGTGTATGTGTGTTGCTGTCCCAGTTCAGCTTTTCTGTATTGATTTCCCCTCGACTTCGATCTTTCTCACAGACTGGCTTCTTGAACTATGACCTCTGCTTTGAGGAAAATGGTAAGGGGGGAAATGAAGGAGGTATGGAGTAAATGCAACGCATTCAAAAAAATAATAAAATCCCAAATTTCGATTTTTTTCAATCCAAATAAGTCAGAAGACATTGTTGAGGATTATATCTTATACATACATACATATCTACAAATATAAACCTACATGTTCATATTTGGCATTCTTCTTACACATCTTTTGATTTGACATTAAAGCGTGTTTTTTGACCACGATACATTGAAGGAAGTGCTACATCACTGGTCTGTCTGTAGTAACATTTTGGATGTATCTCACTTTGTCTTTTCTTCCTTCTCTCTCTCTCTCTCTCTCTCTCTCTCCCTCTCTCTCTCTCTCTCTCCTCTCTCTCTCTCTTTCTATCTATCTCTCTCTCTCTCTTTCTATCTATCTCTTTTTTCCTTTAATTCCCATTTTTCTCTTTCATCACAGTGTCGCTATCAGTACAAGCTTAACTCTACCAGTGCTTTATTTTACGATACTTTAGTTTCATCATCGTTATAATTCATTCATTCATTTCCTTTTTTTTTCCTGTCTTTTTTTCTCTATCTTACCCTTTTTTTTCGTCTGTCAATCAGTCTATCTGTCAATCAGTCTATCTGTCAATCTGTCTATCTGTCAATCTGTCTATCGCTTCACTTCTGAATATTCTCGTCACCTTAAAACAACAGAAGGGGGGGGGGGTGTTAAGAAATCTCCGTTTCCTAATTATAGTATTGACTCTGGGAATAGGAAGAGGAAAAGGAGTAAGAATTGAAGTGGTATATCAGGGGAGTTGGGATTGTGTAGTGGTGAAGGGAAGTGGTATATCAGGGGAGTTGGGATTGTGTAGTGGTGAAGGGAAGTGGTATATCAGGGGAGTTGGGATTGTGTAGTGGTGAAGGGAAGTGGTATATCAGGGGAGTTGGGATTGTGTAGTGATGAAGGGAAGTGGTATATCAGGGGAGTTGGGATTGTGTAGTGGTGAAGGGAAGTGGTATATCAGGGGAGTTGGGATTGTTGTAGTGGTGAAGGGAAGTGGTATATCAGGGGAGTTGGGATTGTTGTAGTGGTGAAGGGAAGTGGTATATCAGGGGAGTTGGGATTGTGTAGTGGTGAAGGAAGTGGTATATCAGGGGAGTTGGGATTGTTGTAGTGGTGAAGGGAAGTGGGGATTGTGTAGTGGTGAAGGGAAGTGGGGATTGTGTAGTGGTGAAGGGAAGTGGGGATTGTGTAGTGGTGAAGGGAAGTGGGGATTGTGTAGTGGTGAAGGGAAGTGGGGATTGTGTAGTGGTGAAGGGAAGTGGTATATCAGGGGAGTTGGGATTGTGTAGTGGTGAAGGGAAGTGGTATATCAGGGGAGTTGGGATTGTTGTAGTGGTGAAGGGAAGTGGGGATTGTGTAGTGGTGAAGGGAAGTGGTATATCAGGGGAGTTGGGATTGTGTAGTGGTGAAGGGAAGTGGTATATCAGGGGAGTAGGGATTGTGTAGTGGTGAAGGGAAGTGGTATATCAGGGGAGTAGGGATTGTGTAGTGGTGAAGGGAAGTGGTATATCAGGGGAGTTGGGATTGTGTAGTGGTGAAGGGAAGTGGGGATTGTGTAGTGGTGAAGGGAAGTGGGGATTGTGTAGTGGTGAAGGGAAGTGGTATATCAGGGGAGTTAGGATTGTGTAGTGGTGAAGGGAAGTGGTATATCAGGGGAGTTGGGATTGTTGTAGTGGTGAAGGAAGTGGGGATTGTGTAGTGGTGAAGGGAAGTGGTATATCAGGGGAGTTGGGATTGTGTAGTGGTGAAGGGAAGTGGTATATCAGGGGAGTTGGGATTGTGTAGTGGTGAAGGGAAGTGGTATATCAGGGGAGTAGGGATTGTGTAGTGGTGAAGGGAAGTGGGGATTGTGTAGTGGTGAAGGGAAGTGGGGATTGTGTAGTGGTGAAGGGAAGTGGGGATTGTGTAATGGTGAAGGGAAGTGGTATATCAGGGGAGTTGGGATTGTGTAGTGGTGAAGGGAAGTGGTATATCAGGGGAGTTGGGATTGTTGTAGTGGTGAAGGGAAGTGGGGATTGTGTAGTGGTGAAGGGAAGTGGTATATCAGGGGAGTTGGGATTGTGTAGTGGTGAAGGAAGTGGTATATCAGGGGAGTAGGGATTGTGTAGTGGTGAAGGGAAGTGGTATATCAGGGGAGTTGGGATTGTGTAGTGGTGAAGGGAAGTGGGATTGTGTAGTGGTGAAGGGAAGTGGGGATTGTGTAGTGGTGAAGGGAAGTGGTATATCAGGGGAGTTGGGATTGTGTAGTGGTGAAGGAAGTGGTATATCAGGGGAGTTGGGATTGTGTAGTGGTGAAGGGAAGTGGGGATTGTGTAGTGGTGAAGGGAAGTGGGGATTGTGTAGTGGTGAAGGGAAGTGGGGATTGTGTAGTGGTGAAGGGGAATAGGCGTACAACAATTAGATGGGTATTTTGGTGTAGGGCAGTTCTAAGCTGATCAAATCATTGATCGACTCTTCTGGAATGTTTGCCTTCTATAAACTGGTCGGGTATCTAACCCGCGACTCTGGACAGCGACTATGGTCACGTGATGGCTCACAGCTATCACTACTTGATCTTTGACCTGGGAGGGGGGGGGTAGCATGAGGAAAGGGGAGGGATGTTCAGCGGGAAGTGGTTCATGGAAACAGGGGGGTTTATCATTCGAGTCAATGAAGGCAGTATGCTACATCTTCAAGATGTGTACACCAGATTCTCATAACGTTAATATTGGCCGCCACTAGTAGAGTATTTCTTCTTCAAGTTTTAGAGCGACAATCTAGAGAAACATTCTCTCCAAGAGTTTAACTGCTTGGGTGTTAGAGGAACGTGTCTTTTATTCCGTTTGGTCTTGTTTTTCTTTGGCTAAGATCATCGCTACCTTGCTGTCCTTGTCTTGGGGTATGTCTTCCCTATTGAGAAGACATAATGGTGAAGTGTTTGAATTATTCTATGGTCTCTAAGAGCCAGAAGGACACAGTATTTTATACAAATCATACTTGTACTAAAATCTGGCACTATATAGTACTTCAACTACACACCTATAAAACAAAGTACTACACATATACACATATAGCTTATCGTGTACATGGTAGGAGCGTGTCCCGTAGATAATTCCCCTTTTCACGTTTAATTTTTGGGCATTAAAGTTGGTGGGAAAGTTATGAATACAAACTTTTTTTGTTCCTTACTTTGATAAGCGGAAATCTTAAGTCTTGTTATATCTACATTTTATTGAATTTGATAGGCCTACTTTGTATATTTTGATATGCCCGAGGCCTTTTATCATGACATGCCTATACTTCGTGAAATTTTAGATACATTGCCCATCCTAAAGCTGACAGTTTAAGCTCATTATTGTATACTGTTATATGTTTTTACAAAGCTTAGATCAACTCTCTCAGCCTGGTAAAAAGTTTGTACAAGTTATTTCTCCCACACACAATCTCGGATCAAGTTGAAATATAGCACAATTATTTCTTTTACCTGACAACTGAACAATCAATAAAAAAAAATAATAACCAATTATTTATTTAATTATTTGGTATTTCAAACTTTTGTTTGCTATCTCGAACGAGAGAAGGAAATTGTACTTGACTGAAGTGGTGGTATAAGTTGAATTAGTCCCCCATTATGGTCGCCGTCTGAGGCTTAGTGAAAACAAACGTGATATAGAAACAATAGATAACTTTACAATTTTCCATGTTCATACGCTCTTCGCTAGCAGGGTGGTTACCATGTTGGCATGAGAAGGCTTTAGCCCACGAGTTCGAATTCTGGTCGTTCAAACGATCACCCAGATACCCCGTTCTTTCTCTCCCCCCCCCCCACCCCTTTCCAACTGTGTATTGTACAAGTGTATTTAGAAAGCTAAGAACATGAAATTGCGCTAAAGAAAAACAATCGGTAAATATATTTCTAATCGCACAGATCTATTATTGATAATCTAGATTTATTATAAATGTAATTACACGACAGATCCAAATTAATTGATACACTTAATATAAGCTTTGTTTTTATCAAAAAGTTTCTTTTTTCTTTTTTTCCTCCACAAAAATTATTTACATTTTTGTGATCTATCAATTAGATAGACCCGCTACACTGAACTGTATTTTATAGATGTCCACCACAAACTAGACAAGACCAAGGACACTCAATTGAACTTCGGTGTCGCCAACTTAAACAAACAAATTATTGAGCTGTAGTTTTAAAAAGATTTCAATACTTGGCAGTTAATCTTCGTATCCAATGGCCTTTGTTACTGCTGTGTTCGTTGCCCCCATTAGAGTCTTCAGTGAATTTGTTGTTGGTCATAGAAAGTTGAATGCTTCTTTGATAGTCATTACTTTTTAACGTGTGTGCCAAACAGAAGAGCTCAGAACCACTTGAGTCTGCAGTGCTAAGTTCACAAAAATGATCATGTACAAACATGATCATATAAAACACATAGCTTATCAACACTTATTTTGTGGTACAGCGGATACACCAAAAAGCTAGATATTTATAGTGTTTCCACCGTATTTGGAAATTTCCGATGGCTACATCGTTTAAGAGTTACAATGAATAATCAATCATTAAGAAATCTAGATCAAATTATTATTTGTCCATTCGAGGTATTCTAATAACTTAAGGGAAGCGACTTTTAACGAATGTTTATTCACATGGGAACATCACAAACACATAATAAGGTCTGCCTTGAGCTGAGCCTCTTCATAAGTTCTAGATCTAGACATGGGCGGACTCCGTTCTCTCTCATGTCAACATCCTTCTCAGTCTAGTCTCTAACAGTGCGCACCTTCTCAGTCTAGTCTCTAACAGTGCGCACCTTCTCAGTCTAGTCTCTAGCAGTGCGCACCTTCTCAGTCTAGTCTCTAACAGTGCGCACCTTCTCAGTCTAGTCTCTAGCAGTGCGCACCTTCTCAGTCTAGTCTCTAACAGTGCGCACCTTCTCAGTCTAGTCTCTAGCAGTGCGCACCTTCTCAGTCTAGTCTCTAACAGTGCGCACCTCTTCAGTCTAGGATCTAACAGTGCGCACCTTCTCAGTCTAGTCTCTAACAGTGCGCACCTTCTCAGTCTAGTCTCTAACAGTGCGCACCTTCTCAGTCTAGTCTCTAACAGTGCGCACCTTCTCAGTCTAGTCTCTTAACAGTGCGCACCTTCTCAGTCTAGTCTCTAACAGTGTGCACCTTCTCAGTCTAGTCTCTAACAGTGCGCCCTTCTGCACTAG
>JAZGLO010005462.1:0-29706 GCA_036873155.1 Biomphalaria sudanica
AAATTGATCCTTGTTTTGTCAGGTAAAAGAAATAATTTTTCAAAATTTCAGTTTGATCTGAGATAGGGTGTCAGAGAAAATAATGCGTACAAACTTCTGGCCAGACAGACAGAGTGAGTTGTAAAGCTTTGTAAAAAAAAAAAATGGAGAATGTACAAGTTAAAACAAAGTTCTACTCTAATAAGGTTAAATTTGACTGGTATGAAATTATAGAGAGTGTTCTGATAACCAATCAGCTAAAGAGGACCTATATATTAGGTTTATAAGTAGGTGGGGGGAACATAGTTCTTAGTTTATGCTGTACATTGAAGAAAAGATTATAAATTGGAGGGAAGGGGATATAGACTGATTATAAAATGTATGTCAGAACTTTATTTGGATGGATTAATCTTAGAAACAAAGGGATTTGGAATCCTTTTTCAACTGGCAATGAGGAGTGTATAGAAAAAGTTATATAAGATGTGTGACAGAATGGCATATACCAATAGGTGTTAAAGTATCATGAAAACATTGCCCCAGAGACCCACCCCTCAAATAGTGTACAAGAGTTTGGACCTAAGAAAATTACATCAGCAACAATGTAAAACAAAGATTAAACTACAACTAAGGACACAAGGATGAGACCACTAAATATTAATCAGCCATGTACAGATGACCATTTAAGGACATCGTTCAGAGCATAGAAATGAGGTGACAACAAATCTATGCTGGAGAAGTAGCCCTTCCAGTCATCAAAACACTTTTAAAATATTTTCTTTGATGTGTTTCCTATGGTTTTGAAATATTCTGTAAAGAATAAAGTATTCAGGGAAAAAATCTGTTGGGTGAAAGTAATACCTGACCTATCCCTCTTTTGTTCTGATTATAGCATATAATATTTTTAAAGCCTGATTGCCAATGGATAAGGAGTTTATATAATGGTACAATGGATACTTTCTTTTTTTTTTGTTTCCTAGGTCTTACCATAAAACTGTGTATGCAAAAAATTGGTAACTCCACTTGGGTTAAAATTAATTATTTAAAGTACTCTTTAATGGTGTTTACTATAGATTCTAAAGAAGAAGGAGTTTTGACACTGTGTTCAAACAACACTATAAATTAGCATTAGATCTATCTCGATGGGTCTACTCTAGCTGTACATATGTGTAAAGATAAAAATTAAACTAGCCTCATTATTAGTCACTGTGGCTGTGTTAGTGTGAGATAAGTGGTTGAGTGCCCTTAGACCAAATCTACATGTATAGAATCTACTAGATATAGATCTAGATTCTCAAGGACTATATAATATTAAATATTAAGGACTAAATAGTATGTAATACAGATTATTATCTAGATGTAGCTACTAGTACGTAAAGTTGCAACATTGGCACCCAGAGCTTCATCAAGAACACCTTACGGTATAATTATTATTAAATCATCTTTGTTTAAATGTTTACTACCCAACGTCCTTATAGAACCTGTGCATTTTTTTCACACTTCTGACACATGTACCTTCCTTTTTTTTTATTGAGAAAAGAATGACTTTTCTTCCTAGGGAAGAAGGAGATGGGTCTGTGGTTAACATGTTTTTTTAAGCCCCTGGATGCACTAGGCATACATTGTGAAAAACAACAGAAAGCATTGCAAGACAGACTCTAGACTGGAACCCACAGGGGAAGAGAAAGGACGGAAGACCAAAGTAAACATGGAGAAGATCAGTGACCAAGAGGCAAAGAAAACAGGATGGACATAGACCCAGCTGACGGAAATTGCCCAGAACAGAGTCTGATGGCGAAGTGCTGTTGCAGCCCTATGCTCCACTGTGAGGAGTAAGTCAAAGTCAAGATACATTAGCCAAACAAAACCCAGGCTTCTAAATAGACTGGGAAACACATTCATATCACCGGCTATCTCACACTAAAAGGGAAGGTAGATGATTTTTAAGTTTCTTAATAGTTGTACATGCATCAAAATATGCCATGACTCATCAAAGGGAAATAATTCGATGCAGGGGAAATACAAACTTTTTTTTGGTTTTATTTTTTAAATTGTGTTGTTTGTCAAAATAACGTAGTACAAAATGTATATTATATTTAAGCTATGTATGTGTTTTTGAATGTGTTAATGACATGTTTCACAGAAAAAAAAAAGCTTAAAAATTAATTTTTCTAAAGCTAATACAATGTATTCGAAAAGTCTTTAATATTTTTTTAAACCATTTAATAGCAGCTTGCAACAAATTAGTACAAATGATATGCTTTTTACACTTCAAAATTCTTTACAATGGTAGCAAAAAATTTTTTTAAGATGGCTAAAAAAAATGTCACAGAAACAATAAAAATGTAGACCAATAGACTACAATTATTGATCGACCAGGTGTGTTAGAGGGATTGGTGTGAAACAGTTACATGTACTAAGCTTGTGAGAAGGGTACATGCGGTATGCAATGTATGGTCTAAAAAACAAATGTAGATTATACAATGTTGATTATTTAAAATTGGGATTCGCTCTTTCATTGTCAAACGAATAAAGGAGTAGTGACAATAAGGTATAGTGGAGTGTAGACTACCTGCATGACTCCTCTTCTTGCTCACATCAGGGAATATTTTTTCCCAAGCACAACCAGCTAGGCTATGCCATAGAGGTAAAAACTGTAGTGAATTTGGTGTGATGTTAGTTGCAAGAAGAGAATGAGAATGTGAAGCATGAGAAAAATGACAGGCTTGTTTCCTTGTGCTAGTGTAAAAAAAATATTTTAAGGATGAAATTTGTAAAAAAAAACAAACAAAAAAACATGGTTTAGAATTTAGATATATATTTCCTTTATTTTGTCCAATGAATCTCCATACTGGAAGACCACTTTTCAAGGAAGAAGAATCATGTCAAACACTTTGAACACTTTTACGCATGACCATACCAACCCACACCTCTTTCAATTCAGATATAATTTTAACTACGAGTAGTAGGGATACAATAAAACATGGCTATTGTTATTGAAAAAAGGATGACAAATTCAATGACAAGCTCAGTTTTTTTTTTATAGGTCAGACAATTACAGAACTATGACAATCGAAACATAAATAATGGTTGGGAAATGGTTTTTAAAACAGTTTAGACATTAAGACTAGACTACTAGATCTAAATGCCAAATGGTCTAGATATAATTATTATTACATAGATAGATCTTTTTTTATATTTTATAACTCTAACTCTAATATTAAGTAATATTAATCTATTTTGAAGTATTACTTAGAATAAATTAGATATAGATCTAGATACTAGTTACACTAGTGAGTAGGTAGTAGTCATTTCAAATTTGTGAATAACATAAAAATCATAGTCATACTAATCAAACTAATCATAGTTAATCATAGATCTAAAATAATCTAAATCTAGATTCTACATAGTATTACATAGATCTACAATAATCTACATTTATAATTACATAGATCTACTTGATCTAGAATGTCTAGTGGCTAGTCGTATTATTATAGATGTTTAATATACACATACTGACACTAGGCTAGATCTAGTAGATCTATGTAGTATGATTTAAGCATATATTTACTATGATAATGATGGTAGTATTGGTACTGGTAGATCTAGTGAACATCTAGTCTAGATCTAGATTACTAATACTAAAATACTATCTATAAATTCTAGATCTAGAATACTAGATTCTAGATCTATTCTATAAAAATAATCTCTAAACTGACGACCCATTTATTTTATTAAATTAAAAGGGAAAATTTGGCTACCAGCTTGAACTTTTATCTTCAAAGTCTTAGACTTAGAGTTTAGACTAGAAGAGACGAGTATCTATAAAATTAAAAATAATAAAATTATAAATATAAAGAATATAATCATAATGATATAATAATGATCGAATCGCATGTCCTTATGCTACTGATCAATAGAAGTGCACAATGCGTTGGCTATTTAAATTATAATGAAAATGACTATGCGTTCTGATAAATTAGTAAATGCACATTAAAAATATTACCAGACTAAGAGATTAAAGGGCTAGTGAATGGTATAATTCCTATTTTAAATGCCGGTAGCTGCCTCTTCAATCTATAAAGCCGCCATTTTATGGTTAATCATAAAAGTAAACTTCTTAAGCGGTAAGACAAAGAAAATGCGCAATTTAAAAAAAAATGATAACTTCTAACTTAATTCCTTTATGCTAATGAAATAATTTAATTTTTTATTGTTATAAATAACAGGTATAGATATTTTTATAAATCTTAATGCATGTGGAAATGCAAATGCGTTTATTTAAAACAGTTCAGTTTAAAGTAATGACAGAACAGCCAAAACAACACAAAAGCTTAATCGGAAAATACTAGATCTAGATAATTTCCATTGGTGATCTAGATCTATAGACTCTTATTAACTCTATAGGGAATATAGATCGAGATATCTAGATAGGTCTAGACTAGAGTCTATTATATTTAGAATTTTAAAACTAAAAAAAAAAGTGTAGTCTTTTTTTTCAAATTACAAAGCAAAACAAGATAAAGAAATGACGCGAAAGTCAGCTTTGAATTCGAAATGAAAGTGCATGTCGTCATTGAATCTGGAAAGAGTCGTCTTCTTATATCTTATAGATAGTAGCGAATAATAGAGTCACTATTGCGGAACAGTTTGCTGCTACTTTTAGTTTTTAATTTTTTGCTCCGTAATGGTTAGACCTATGGAAAAACTAAAAGTATCTAGGCATTTCCCATCCATTTTCCGATTAAAATAGACGCATTGTTTAGTTTTTTCAACAGATATTTAAATTTTACATTCAAATCGACTGAGATATGGTCAGTCACAATTACGGAACAGGATTTTTTAAGAAGTCACTATTGCGGAACACGGTAAAAATGTCGGAACAAAGCCTATATAAAGCATATATTTATTAGTCTTATATAATACTTGAACTCCTTATCCTTTACATTAATTTTATTTTTATTAAAGCTAAAGAGACACATTGCCACTTTTTGATTATTTAACACTTTAATTTAATTGACGTCACACTACCCTGATTTTCCTTACAAGGTTTTATTTTCCACTATTTTTTTTTGTTATATTTATATTATATAGGCCTATATGATATTATTTGATATTATGATTTGTCCTCTTTTTGCTGGACGTCTGGTAAACATAAATTATATATTGTATATAATATTATTCTCTAAATGTTTTTAAATTTATGTATACTAATACAAACTCATATTTAAATTCCGATAATTTAAATCACTATGTAAATATTAAGCTAAATGCGCAGGTCAAATAAATGACATCTATAGTGTTCCACAATTGTGCAAGGTTCGTGCGGCCTCCTGATTTTTCAGGAGCTCCTGGAAATCTCGTGAAATTGCAAAATATACTAAAATGTCCTGGAAATCTCCTGAAATTATTAAAATTCTCCTGAAAAGTCATAAAAATCTCCTGAAAAATAGACAAAATTCTCTTTTTGGGTGTCATTCAATATGAAAAACGCCGATCCTACGGGCGATTTAGAGAAAAAAAACTGCATTGTCGGCTTTCATTTAATAAAAATGTAATAATATGGTGAATTCAAACCTAAAATTACTATATCTATTTTATACAGAGTCTAGATCTAAACCTATAAAGACTTGATATTAAAATTAGAATTAGAATGAAATTGCTAGATCTATTTTATATAAATCTAGATGATCTAGATCTAATTCTAAATTTAGAAAGACTTGAATTTGAACTGAGTTAAAGTTGATTATTATAATTGATTAAATTGATATTAAAATTGTAATTTAAAATTAAGACTAGACCTAGATTTAGACCGTAAATCTAGAATAGATTAGATCTAGACTAGTAGAATGTCTAACTTAGGAGTTAGACTTAGACTTGGTTGTCAAATGATTACAGACTTAGACAGATTGTTAGATAAAAGTTACTGTTAGCTCTATCTAGACTATTCTAGACTCATTATTAATTATACTAATTATAGAGACATATTAGACAGTGACAGTACTATACTAATCTAGTGTCTCTAGATCTAGATTTTAATCTAGATCTAGTTAACTAGTAAGTACAGTCTTAGACTTAGTCAAGTTAGTCTTTAAATTTAAGATTTTAACTGTTAAACATGTTAGTCTTTAAATTCAAGACTGTAACTGTTACACGACTCACAAAAAAAAAAAAAAAGAATCACTAGTAGTGACTAGCTATACAGCTATATAGTATTTATACTATATTCTATATATAAACTTAGCATAGTTACATATTAAGTTAAGTGACTTAGACTTAAATTTAGTTACTTAGTGAGTGACAGTTAGTCACACTTAGTGAGTTAGATTTAGAATTCTAGATCTGTATATTATATACTAGACTCTATAGATTCTATATAAATACTAAATTTTACTAAATAGCAGTCTAATGTATATACAATCTATCATCTAGTAATAAGTCTAGTACTAGTCTAAAGATCTAGTAGCCTAATCTAGCCTACATAGCCTGACCTATAGTAAAGATATAAATCTAGATATAAACTAGACAAGATTTAAATCGAGGACTAGATCTAGCTACAAAGTTAGTTTTATAATATTTTAATTTATAGAGTAAATCAATTTATTTAAAAGACAACTAAAGTTTCCCTATCAGACCTTACGATCTATGGGGCAGATGATGTTAAGGTCATCTGTTTCTATGGCCAACGGTTAACATGCAGGGTGTTATGTGGTCAGCACAATGACCAACTACCTTTACTTTACCCAGCTAAAGTAAAGTCAGGTACCCATTAGAGTTGGGTGGACTCGGGGACAGGGGCCTAAAATCCCGAAATTCAAAATCTCAGTCTTTCACATAGATTCGAACCCAGCACCCTTGGTTTCAAAACCGAGCGCTTAGCCACTAAGACATAAATTAATTGCGACCCTAATTTAGATTTTAGTTAGATAATATAGATCTAGATGTCTAGCTAAACTCTACCTCTGAGTACTCTCATCAACTCTATAGATTGAGTTGAATTGATATTGATAGTGTGTTATACATTGCCATTTGTTTTTATAGATTTTAATTAATTCCTAATGCTGACTTAGAAAAGGAAATATATATATAGAGAGAGAGTAATGCAAATAGGCTTATTGGTTTACCAGTACTTTTTTTCCTAAACCAGTTACTTTTGAATTTGCTAATTTAAAAAAAAAAAACAACAACAAAAAAAAAACTTTTAATTTATACATATGTTGGTTCTTATATTTATTACTAAATATATAGTTCGCATCAAGTTTTTTTTTTACGCTCCTGAAATCTAATATTTTCTCCTGGAAAACTCCTGAAATCCTAATCTCAGAATGGTGGGGGAATCCTGATTGTGACTATCTTGAAAAAGGTAAAAACTGGGTGAAAACCTCCGAATTTTTTAAATTGAATTTCTGGTAGATAGCTATTAAATGAAGTTTTTCCACATCCATTTATAAACCGAAAAAAAGGGGTATCATGCAGGTGATGCAGGTCATTTTTAAAAAGCCTTAAGCCTGACCTATGCGTTTCTCCTGAAAAATAATGGACGATTCCACACCTGTCAACTTTAGCCTGGAGTCAAAATTAATTTTCTGTTGTGAAAGGAAAACCCTTATATTGGAAATGTAGAGAAATGGACTATGCGCAGTACCGTTACAGTAGTTTAGCAGAAAGTTTTTTTAAAAAGTAGATTTTTAACTAATTTTTGACGAGCTGTTCCTCAAACATGCCTGCTCCGCAATAGTGACTCTACTATAATACAGATGTTACTTCAAAAAAGAAGATTATTACGTCCTCCATGTTAACCAATTCACTGTTTTTTTCTGGCTGGCTCAAGCAAACCATTCCATGTTCTAATAGCTCTAGGCATCGGCGTAGCCAGGATTTTTTTCGGGTGGGGTGGGGATTGGGGGGATATTTTTCTCCCCCCCCCCCGGCAAAAATATATAGATCTCTATGTGTGTGTGTGTGTAACTTTGAGTGTGTATGTATGTAACTTTGAGTGTGTATGTATTTATGTACATAATTAATCTTTATTACATTCTGACACTTCATTCTTTCTGAAGACGTTTATTGTAGGCCTACCCTATTGTTACGTCTTCATATTAGATGAAACTCTTTAGACAGGGAAAACGACAAATCACCGTTTATAAATACTTTAATCTTTATTAACACTGAAAACACTTTCTTGTTCATATTCCTCCATTTTGGTTTCTTCCTATTTTCAACACGCATTCGCACCATTTCACATTTACACTAAGATGCGCACGTAACACCCCCCCTGTTTGACAAGTTTGATGTACATCGAACGTCCAAAATACAAATCACCACATATCTTATCAGCCTATTCCAAGTTTAAAAAAATAATCTAAATTCTCTGTTTTTCCGTACGTTCGCAGTAATTGTTCTTTCACCACGCTATAGTTGCTCTGGTTCATGCATATCTTTGATGGAACCTCTGCTACAAATGACTTTGATAATAAGAATGACCATTTGTCTTCGGGGTATTCCAGTTCTCTCATTTCAATTTCAAATTTCTTCAAAAAAATGTCTATGTCCATTTTAGCTTCTTCAAATATCGCACCTTTATATTTTGCTAGTTTATTACCTGTAGTGTCACTCTTTCTTTTATCACTTTCTTTTTCTTGGTTTGTTTTTAACTTTTTCTCTGCTGTCTCTTTTTCAAACGCTAATCTTTCTCTTTCAATGGCAACTAATTCATTTTTCTTTTCCCTTTCAATTGCTACTATCTCCTTATCCTTTTCTCTTTCTCTTTTGTCCTCCTTATCTAATCTCTCCTTTTCTTTTTCTCTTTCTCTTTTGTCCTCCTTATCTAATCTCTCCTTTTCTTTTTCTCTTTCCATCGCTAATCTCTCCTTTTCTTTGTCTCTTTCCATCGCTAATCTCTCCTTTTCTTTTTCTCTTTCTCTTTTGTCCTCCTTATCTAATCTCTCCTTTTCTTTTTCTCTTTCCATCGCTAATCTCTCCTTTTCTTTGTCTCTTTCCATCGCTAATCTCTCCTTTTCTTTTTCTCTTTCCATCGCTAATCTCTCCCTCTCCATTAACCTTTCTTGTACGTATTTTCTTAGTTCTGCCCCTTCCAGCTCCAACAACCTTCCCTCTTCCTTCAACGCTGCTACCTCAGCCTTGTCCGCCATAGTCTATTTCTAATAATATCGACTCGAATGTTCTCCTGTCTCTAGATCTAGGCTTTACTATCTCTACTGTCTGTTGACAGGAGATCCACTGTGTATAGAGGGATATGTGGGTTTTACCTTTTACGTTGGGCGCCACTTGTTACGTCTTCATATTAGATGAAACTCTTTAGACAGGGAAAACGACAAATCACCGTTTATAAATACTTTAATCTTTATTAACACTGAAAACACTTTCTTGTTCATATTCCTCCATTTTGGTTTCTTCCTATTTTCAACACGCATTCGCACCATTTCACATTTACACTAAGATGCGCACGTAACACCTATAATAGGTTCTTCCTGGAGTTAGTAAAAAATTGTAGACTCCCAGCCATCGCCAGCAAGGGGGTCTGGGGGAGCGCTGTTAGCTCCCCTATCGCGGCCCCGCCGCCAAACACTATTTTCAGTATTGAAAGCCAACAAAATGCATATTTCAACCTCAAAACTCTCTGCATGGGGGTATTTAAACTAAAATCGTCTGGAGGGGTTTTAAACTTTTTTTAAAAAGCCCTCTGGAGTGTCGGCTTAAAATCAAAATCACCCTTGGTTTGGTTACGCTCATATAATTTTGAAGGTGTAATTTGCTTTTTTTTTATATTTAAGAGGTATTTTTTAGCTTCAAACTCCGCTGGAGGGGGTTTAAACTCAAAACCCCTTTGGTTACGCTCATAGCATTTTGAGTGCGTAATTTTCTTTTTTTTTCTTTAATATTGAAGAGGTTTTTTTTTTAAGCTTCAAACCCTGCTAAACGGGGGTTTAAACTAAAGAATTCATTGGGCTACACTCATAGAATTTTGAGTGTGTAATTTGCATTTTTAGCGGCCCCCGAAAGGGGAAAAGACGCTATTAGTTTTGTGTGAAATGTCTGTCCGTCCGTCCCGTTTAGATCTCGTTAACTAGAAAAGATATTGAAATCCGACATCACAATATTTTAGACCATTCAAAGTTCTGATGCAACGGCTACTTTTTTTTTTCTCAAAGCGAAAAATCAGTTATGCAAGCAGTTTTTTAAAGAGAAAAAGCTAATTAGTATGCATCTATACTAATAAAAGGCAAAGCCCTGACTCACTGACTCATCACTAATTCTGCAACTTCCCGTGTAGGTACAAGGGTGAAATTTGGCAGGCGCATTCCCTACAGCTTACTTACAAAAGTGCAGCAGGTTTCGTTTCCCAATCGTACGCGTAACGGTCGTAACGGTCGACAACGTCCGCTCTGTGCTACACATTGCACGGCCACAAAAAGTACGCAATCCACCACAGACGACTCTGTTAGCCTTCTTTGATCTTTGCAACCCGAACAACTCTGAATGTTACCACCTTCGATTGCTGCTCTACAAAATCATAGGTCCCACCTCTTTCGAATCTCTCAAAACAGTTGACGGTGTTGTCCATCCAACCTACAAGTCGGCCTGCAGGGCACTTGGTTTGTTACAGGACGAGGTCAACTGGGACGAGACTCTCCAGGAAGCTGCTCTGTCTCGCTCACCTCAAAAGATCCGTGAACTGTTCGCTGTAATGCTGGTCTTCTGCCAAATGGAGAACCCCTTAAATCTCTGGGAAAAACATAGAGACAGCATGGCAGAAGATGTTAGGAGACAGACTGAAAGAGATCATGGAGGAACAGAAGTCCAAACAGTGGTTGCCTATGATCTACAACAAGTGTCTTCAGTTGCTTGAGAACTACCTCATTGCTATCGGAGGTCTCTCTGTCGATCATTACGGGCTGCCTTCACATTCGAGAGAACTGGCAGAGGTTACGTCGAATCCCGAGTACTTGAGGGAAACCTCTTACGACACCTCGGAGTTGGCCAATGTAGTCTCAAACAACGAGCCTTTGCAGAATGGTGACCAAAAGAGAGTTTACGAGCAAGTCATGAGGAGCGTTGTCTCGGGCACTGGCACGGTGTTTTTTCTTGATGCTCCAGGAGGAACTGGCAAGACATTCCTCATAAACCTTCTGCTTGCGAAAGTCCGAGCGGAAGGTGACATTGCTGTAGCTGTGGCTTCTTCTGGCATTGCAGCAACTCTTCTTCAGGGTGGGAAAACTGCTCATTCAGCTTTCAAGCTACCTCTCAACCTCAGCCACACCACTGATTCGCCCTCCACGTGCAACATATCAAAGCAGAGCAACATGGCTGAAGAGCTAAGACAGTGCAAGCTGATTGTCTGGGATGAGTCCACCATGGCACACAGAAGGGGTGTCGAGGCTTTGGACAGGACCCCCCAAGACATCCGAAACACCACCACACGTATGGGAGGCTTGACAGTGTTGCTGGCTGGAGACTTTCGGCAAACCCTACCAGTCGTGCCCAGAGGAACACGCGCCGACGAAGTGAAAGCCTGTCTGAAGTCTTCGTACCTGTGGCGTCAAATCACTGTTGTCACTTTAAGAATAAACATGAGGGTTCATCTGAATGGCGACACAAGAGCCGAAGAGTTCTCTGATCTTCTGATGAGTATTGGTGATGGCAGCTTCAGTCAAGAAAATTCTAAAATAGCAATTCCCTCAAATCTCTGTCTCCTGGTGAAGACCTTGCAAAACCTTCGTTACAATGTTTATCCCAGTCTAAGAACTTTCCAGCATATAGACGTGTCATGGTTGAGGGAGAGAGCTATCCTAACACCACGAAACGACATGACCACGGCCATAAACCACGTTTTACTCCAAGAACTCCCCTCACAATCTAAAACATACCAGTCTATGGATTCAGTTGTGGAAATGGAAGACGCGGTGCACTATCCGGTAGAGTTTCTCAACTCTCTGAATCCTCCAGGCACTCCTGAGCATCGTCTCATTTTGAAGGTTGGGGCACCGATAATGTTGCTGAGGAACTTGCAGCCACCTAAACTGTGCAACGGCACCATACTTCAAGTCACGTCTCTGCAGAATAACCTCATTGAGGCAACTATTTTCACTGGCAGTGGCTCAGGAGAGACAGTTTTGATTCCTCGCATCCCCGTCATCCCCTCTGACCTCCCATTTCAATTCAAACGCCTCCAATTCCCAGTAAGGCTCTGCTTCGCCATGACAATCAACAAGTCTCAGGGACAGACACTACAAAAGGTTGGCATTGACTTGAGACAGGACTGCTTCTCACATGGGCAACTGTACGTCGCATGCTCAAGAGTAAGCTCGGCGCAGGGATTGGTCATACTGCAGCCGGAGGGCCGAACTGACAACGTGGTGTACAAAGAGATCCTCAACAAATAACTGTGTATTGGTACATGTATGTTTCTTCTCTATTTCAAAAGGTTTACTTTTCTTCTTAGTAATGAAATATTTAAGGCAGTACATATGACACATTATTTTTACTTATCGGACTAACATTGCAAAAAGCCACACAAAAACTGCGTTGTTCCGGTTATTCCAAAAATACATGCGCTACATTCCCTGCGGTAACACTCCTGGCACAAATTAGAATGTTTTGTTGTTACATGTAGGCCTATTAATTAAAGCAAATTTGAAATGTTAATGCAATAATCCTCCCGCTGCAAAGCGCGGGTATTTTGCTAGTTATAAATAAGACCTAAATTAAAACAAATACTAATCTTGTAAATTTCATTTTCGTTTACAAATTTTTAATTGCGTAATTTTTTTTTTTCTTTTTTTTTTTTTTTGAGCATTCGAAAAAGAGATTGAGCCTTTTCAAAACCATTAGATCAATTTAAATTATCATTTAGGCCAGGGGAGGCGCGGTGGCTGAGCGGTAAAGCGCTTGGCTTCTGAACCGGGGGTCTAGGGTTCCAATCCTGGTGAAGACTGGGATTTTCAACTTTGAGCGCCTCTGAGTCCACTCAGCTCTAATGGGTACCTGACATTAGTTGGGAAAAAGTAAAGGCGGTTGGTCGTTGTGCTGGCTACATGACACCCTCGTTAACCGTAGGCCACAAAAAACAGATGAACCATACATCATCTGCCCTATAGACCACAAGGTTAGGCCAGGTTCACATATAACTTTACATTCACTTGCACCTATCCTTTGATCTGCTGTACCGTTGGAGCACTACACAAGATCTGACAACCTTCTTTCTCCATTCGTATCTCTCATTTGTCTTTGATATAATTTCATTTGGATGTTCTTTCTGAAAATATTGAAGCCTGCCTGGGTGGACCATTTCGGGGGCCGATTTTGAGTTTGTGTTTCCACACAAACTGTCTTTTGTAACCTTGTTTATATTGAAGAGGTTTTTTTAGCTGCAAACCCTGCTGGAAGTGGAGGGTTTAAAACAAAACCCTTTTGGCTACGATCATAGCATTTTGAGTAATTTTCAATTTTTTTATATTGAAGAGATATTTTTTAGCTTCAAACCCCGCTGAAGAGGGTTTAAAGTAAAGAATCCATTTGGCTACGCTCATAGAATTTTGAGTGTGTAATTTTCTTTTTTCATATTGAAGATCTAGTTTTTAGCTGCAAACCCCGCTGGAGGCGGAAGCGGTTGAACACAAAACTCCTCTTTGCTAGAATCTGGTGACTGATGTATGGTTAGTCTTATGTTGAAGAGGTTTTTTTTATCGTAGATTTCGGAGGGGGGTTTAAAATCAATATCTTCCTTAGCTATGCTCTTGGATTTTGGGGATTGTCGTTTGCATTATTTTTGTTTTGTTTTGTTTTATAGAAGAGAGGGTTTTGATTGAAGGACCCCGTAACAGCTGGGTATGGGGCCTATATCTGCTACCCAGACCACGAACCAGACAAGCTGTCAGGCACATGTGGCCTCGCAGCATATAGATCTAGCTTTGACGCTGAACTCACGGCGATAACAACTTCACTCAAACATTTTCTCCAAAAACTGCGTAAAAACATAACCGTTGTGATTACCGTTGTAATGGTTACCGATTCCCAGTCCTGCCTCCAAACCATGGCTGGCTTAGGGGGAAAGTACCAACTGGTGGAAGAGGCATTAGGCGCCGCAAATAACATCCGCCTACTTATTGGGGCTGTCATCTTTATGCAGTGGGTGCCCTCGCACTGCGGCGTGACGGGCAATGCCGTGGCTGATGCTCTAGCACGAGAAGGAGCGCTGGCCGTGCCCACTTTCGAAACACCAAGTACGTTTCAACAGGCTACCACAGTTATACGAGAGTGGGTACATGACAAATGGTTGAAATCCTGAGATGACTCCGAAACTGCCAGGGGAGTCTGGAAGCATACGCGCCGCCCAAATCGAGAGGACCAGTGTTGGAGGCTAAAAACGTCGGAACAATCGATAATAGCGCAGTGGCGTACGGGACTCTGCTCCATTGGTGCGTACTTGAAAAGTTTAGGTGCAACGGCTACTTTTGTTTTTTTTAAAGCAAACCGTTTTATTTATAAAATTAATTATTCATGGGATTATTTCATAAAAATACACCAATTCTAAAACAATCACATAAATGTAATGGAGGTATGTTAACAAAGAATGGCAATGTTTTGTGTATTTACAGTATCACTATAAGTCGAATATATTTATTAAATGTACAAGAAATGTTCACAACAAATATAAATATTAGTTAAAGGTGTGTTTTTTTCTGGTCAACTAGCTGTTAATATTTAATGAAAGCATTTATTTTTGTTTATGAAGGCTAAGAATGCACTTTGTATGTAAATATCACATTTTTTAAAATGGGCTTTTTATGCAGCGACTGTCGTGCAGTAGCTAGCTTATCAAATAGAGGCAAAACATAGGCTACTACAAATCAGTTTCCTCAAAATTTTTAAAATAATCGCTTTTTTTTTGTGCGCTTTGTTTGCGGGTCGGTCTGTCACGTTTAGATAACAAATACAACTTCAAAATCTATTGAAAATTTGATTTAACCTTTAATGTTCCTTCTGAAACATCTCAAAAGTTTTAAGTATATATAATAGATTGTTCCGGATGTTTTTGTGAAAAAAAAAACAATGCCAACCAATGTTTGTTTGCTCTTCTGACTTATATTACATTTAATTGCTATGCTTAAACGTTGCAAAAACACATGATCAATTAATATGTTGTTCCGGGTTTTTAATGTAAATAGCATATAAATGCTAAATGAAAATCTCTATACTGACTTATATATTTCATTAACAATAAAGTTGTTTTGGATATTGTTTTATAAAAAATAAATTATGTCAAATGAGTGTTTGAAATCGCATAATTGACTAATATTACACTTATATTCTTTGACGATACGCACTATAGTTTAATTATCGATATCAAATTGTTCCGTATTTTCAACTTAAAACAAATCTATGTCAAATGACTTTATTTTTTTCAAAAATATCGACAATAGGTTGTTCAGGATTTTAAAATAAGAAAGTAATTTACTAGAAACGATTATTGAAAATCACTTTTTAGACTTATTCTACAGCTAGTTTTCGTGCCAAAACATAACAAAAGTTGTGTAATCGGGTAAAGAATGTTCCGGATTTTGTTATGAAAAAGAAATCGACCTACAGACTGTAATACAGAAAGCGTGTTACTGAAGCTTGCGATTGTTTATGAGAGTCACTTTAGTTTGTATAGGCAAATGATAGCTAGCTAGGCCTCACAAACTTCCTTCTCTTCATTGGCATGTATGAAAGCAACCATTCTGTCAAATTTATGACTAGAGATCTGGACCTTCTTTATTACATCTTATTTTTGTTCTATGTATCATCATTGCAGTGATGGATTGTGGTACATACGTAATACCTACGGAGTTTTTTTTCATCCTAGCCAGTGCAATGAACTTGATTCTATTAATCACCCCACCGATAGTCCCCTTTTCTATTTTTTTTTTAATCGGCCTATATCCATTTCCTCTACATAGACATTTCCACAATGTGCACGTTTATAATTGGAACGTTTCCATGAAAATAAAAGACGACAACGCGACGAGACAAACTTAATGATAGAAAGTGTGACATCGCAATAAACGGATAAAATGACCATGGCGAACCTTCGAGCAGAAGGGTAAGTGAGGAGCCATTCCTGGCTACTTAGAGAAAGATCAATAGATTTAAGGGCATTCGGCCGATTCCTGGTTCCAGGTTAGGTCTTGCCTTGTTATGTTGGATGCAAGCTTACGAAGGGTGTGACATTTCCATCTCCAGCATCACTGAAAGATATCTACTTCAATGAACTGCTACTTTGTTCTTTGCCTCAGTTCCCCATTCGAGATCTTGTCTGGCCAGCGGATCCTAAGAATCTTCCTCTAACTCCATCATAGGGCGGTCCCAAGCCCGGCTGAGAAAGGAGAAGGATATTGGACGTAGGGCTAGCTTACCTTGTAGATTTCTGTAGAAAAACCACTAGCTACAGAAACACCTAACAGCAAATCAACAGAAGATCGCATTTAAAGACACTAAATTATTAAAAGACACGGAGTTGAAAGCTCACATATAATGTATATTGAAGAATAAGAGCATTTAAACCTACATCTTTGTGGATAAGGGTTAATGTTTCTACGTTGTATTTTTTTTTAGGTTTTTACTGGGTTTTTTTTTTTTTTTGGTGATGGGATGGGGGAGTAGCAGGATATTATAGTGTAAGACTTAGTATTTGTGGCATCTGTTCATGTGTTGTGTGAATAACGAAAAATAACTAAGAATGGTTCATTTAACAATAGATTTATTGATATATGGTTCACGTACAATCTTGATTGACGTTTGGTCGACGTTCACACAAAAGTGGTTCTCAAAATCATAGGGCATTCACCGACACCCCCAATGTTCAAGAGGAAAACATTTATACAACAAAATATAGGCCTAAATTTAAAAAAAAAATCAAGTAGGCCTATTAAATAGCCTACAGCAGATTTCCTTTTTTAATAAAAAAAAAAACAACAACATTTTATTAATACTTGTAAGTGTGGCGCAGTGGCTGAGTGGTAAAGCGCTTAGTTTCCGAACCGGGGGTTAGAATCCTAGTGAAGACTGAGATTTTTAATTTCGGGATTCTTAAGGCGCCTCTGAGCTGGGGAAAAGTAAAGGCGGATGGTTGTTGCGTTGGCCACATAACACCCTCGTTAATCGTGGGCCACAGAAACAGATGAACTTTACATCATCTTCCCTATAGTCAGAAAGGGGAACTTTATTTTACTTACAGTAAGTTGAAGTGCGTGCCCAATTTATAACATGTGTGTATGTGACTTCTGTACCCCATAGTTTTTAAAAACTTCATTGGTTTAAGGTTACTTTCATTTAAAAGGCTTATGCCAGGAGATCCAGAGATACTAAATGTCCCGGCAGTCTCCAACATTGACGACTATCCGATTCTTCGCTCGGAAGTAGCAGCAGCAGTAAAAGCCCTGAAAAGGGGAAAATCGGCCGGAGTTGAAAACATTCCTGGTGAACTTCTTCAGGCGGGAGGAGAAACTATGATAAACGCACTCTATATTTCTTCTTCTTCTTCGTTCTCATTGATTATGTTGGAGTGTTCAGATGAGTAGACCAATACATGAGATGAAATGCGCAGTGGTTTCCAGATCAGGGAGCTCTCCATATAGTTTCTTTTCTATTGGGGTGATTTGGGGCCAATGTCTTATACGAGCCTCTTGGTATAGAGAGCAGTTTTGGAGGACGTGGTCTGTATTCTCTGGTGATTCTCCACATGGGCAGATTTCACTGGTTCCAATTTTGAGTTTCCGGTACATGTGTTGTCGCATTCTGTTGTGTCCGGTCCTGAGTCGAAAGATTAGACGTTGGTCTTGTCGGGATAGCTTATAGTAAGCGTCATCTTTCTTGTGATTTGGATGAGAGCTCGTCCATTTCTCATTTATTTTATTTACTATTAATTCCTTCAATTCTTCTGGATAGAGTGCAGAGTTTATTAGTGTGTTAATTCTCCCACTCTTGGCGAGTGAGTCAGCCTTCTCATTTCCTTCTAGTTCTATATGAGCTGGGATCCATTGAATTACAGTTTTTTTGCTATTGTTGTTGAGCTTTGTAAGTGCTGTTTTGAGGTTATTAGTATATGAGGAATCAGAGATTTGCAGGCTTTGGAGGGTTGTTTTTGCATCGGTTAGTAAGACAATCTGACTGTGTGGGGAACTTGGATGATTTGCTAGGATGGTAGCAGCTAGTGCTAGTGCTTCCCTTTCTGCTCTGTGACTGTCAGAGAGCTCTCCAGTTGCAATGGATTTTTCTAGTTTTCCTCCATCTGGCCATTCGATAAGTATTCCAGCTCCTCCATTTGTGGTGGCTTTGTGGGTTGAGCCATCCGTGTAAACTCTGATCCACTGATTGCTAGGATAATTATTATGTAGAAAACAGTTCACTATTTTCTTGAGCTCTGTTGGTCTGTAATCAGATTTTCTTTTAATGCTTTCAATATGGTCCCTTATAGTAGGAAGAGGGCTTTCGTCCCAGGGTGGGGATTCATTATAGTGTATCGAGGATTTCAGGGTAATATTTTCAAGTTGGTGTTTCTTTTTTAGGTTTAGAGATTCCTGTATGAAATTAGTCCTTTTGAGACGTTTTTTGGTGCCAGTTTTGAGGATTTTTGTTCTGAGTGGGTGCCTCTCCATGGTTTCCAATTTAGTGAATTGGGAAAGGATTTTTATTTCTCTTCTTTCATCCAGAGAGATCAGGGCAGCGGTTTCCTCCATAGCTCTTATGGGTGTTGTTTTGATTGCTCCTGTCATTATCCTTAGACCAATATTTTGAACCTTGTCTATTTTTCTTAGGTTGGTTTGGGCTGCTGAGCCCCATGCTGTGGCACCATATTCTAGTACAGGTCTCACGTAACTGGTATAGGTCTTTTTCAGGATGTTGTGATTTGCTCCCCAATCTGTGCCAGCTAATTTTTTCAAGAGGGATAGTCTCTGGATGCCTTTACTCTGTGTTTTATCTATTTGGCTTTTCCAGGTTAGTCTCGGGTCATAGGTGACTCCAAGGTATGTAGGGCTGTCATTTTTTTCTAAAGCTTCCTTATCTAATTTTAATTTTATTGTTTGCTGTTTTGTTGACAGTGAGAATATGGTATAGGTGGTCTTTTTTGTGTTAATGGACATGCCCCAGTCTTTGGACCAATTATTTAGTATATCGAGAGCATCTTGTAATCGGAATTTCGATGTTCCTACATATTCTTCTGTGCTAATTAAGGCAAGGTCATCTGCATACATGCTGCTTTTAACTTTTCTGGGTAGGTTTTGATTTAGATCGTTTATGAATATTAAGAAAAGTGTTGGGGATAGGACTCCTCCTTGGGGAACACCATTTTTAATACCCACTGTGTGGCTTCTTTGTCCTTGCATGCAAACAAAGGCTTTTCTATTATTTAGATATTCCTTTATCCAGTTGTACATTCTGTGGGATATGTGATGCTGGATTAGTTTGAGCAAGAGACCTTGTTCCCAGACTTTGTCAAATGCTTTTTCTAAGTCAACCCACACAATTGTTGTTGGTTTCTTTTCTTGAAAGCCATCTTCTATTTCTTGTGTGATAAAGGCGATTTGATCTTCTGTTGATCTGCCTTTTCTAAAGCCAGCCTGGGCTTCAGTGAGTAGGTTATTTGACTCAAGGATCCATGTCAGCCTTCTATTTATCACTCTTTCCATCAATTTGCAGGAACAGCTAGTGAGGCTGATGGGGCGGTAGCTATCCAGTTTGTTTCTTGGTTTGCCGTGCTTTAGTATAGGGATCATAATGGCTTTTTTCCAGATGTTTGGAATTCTGCCAGATTTCCAGCTAGCATTGAATATTTGTAGCAGTTTTCTTTTGGCTTGAGGACCCAAATGAAGAAGCATGTCATTAGATATTTTGTCTGGGCCCGGGGCTTGTTTTGGTTTGAGGACTTTTAGGGATTCATCAAGCTCCTTCATTTTAAGATTAGTGGTCATTCCCAAGGAGTAAGCTGGATTGTTTTCTTTAATTCTATCTTGGATTTCTGAGTTTACATCTTTATTTCTACTTTCACTGATTTGTATTTTTCCTACGCTTTGGAAAAACTTAATGAATTCATTTGCTGCTTCTTGGCCTTTCAGGGGTTTGTTGTCCTTTTCTATTACTATAGGAGTTGTTCTGTTTTCTTCCTGGTTGAGACATTTGGCTATACGCCAGAGTTTGTGGCCGTCTCTATCTACGTTTAGCCGTTCTGTTTTTTCATGCCAACTTTTCCTCATGGCGGAAAGGTAATTTTTCCTGAAAACTGCGTTAGCTGCTTTTAGATTTATGTTATTTTCTGTACAAGGGTTATTTTCTACTGTGTTTCTGGCTTCAATGGTGGCATTGTGGAGTTGTTGAAGGTGATCAGACCAGTTGGGAATATAATCTTTTCTTGCTCCTCTAGGAATTGATTCCTTAGCTGCTAGGAGGATTGCTTTGGAGAAAGCTGAGTATGACTTATTAACCTGATTTGATTTGCAGTTTATTGAAGTTGTGTATAGGTCTGTGAGCTTTGAGAATAGGTGCCAGTTGGCTTTTTTGTAGTTCCATCTGGGGATGGTGGAGTTTTCTGATATTTTGAAGGAGCTATCCATACTGATCAATATGGGTCTGTGGTCACTGGTGGCTAGCTGGTCTGCAACTTCTCTGGTGCACTTTTTGGATAAGTTGTCAGTTGCAAAGGCTAGATCTGGAGTGGTTGATGTTAGCCAGGCTCTTGAGAAAAATGTTGGTTTATCCTCAGGTTTGTTAAGTAGGATAAGTCTGTTCTCTGCTTGCCATTCTTCAATTTCTTCTCCCCTGGCATTTAGGTCTGGGTATCCCCAGCTCTGAGAGTGACTGTTCATATCTCCTAAGATAAGACAGTCTTCTTGGTCAGGTATTTGTATGTGATCAATCTCTATTTCCTTGTCTGGTGGGAAGTAGCAGTTAAAAAGATTAATATTTCCATCCGAAAGAATTAGCTTAGTTCCCATTATTTCTGATTCTGAGGAGCTGGGCATAGTTATGTCTGTGGTAGGGATGTCATTTTTAATGAGGGTGAGGATTCCTCCTTTGGGTCTGATTTCTCTATCTTGTCTGATGCAGGTGTAGCCTCTAATGGAGAAACGAAGATTACTGTTCAAATGAGTTTCTTGGATGCAAGCTACATCTATTTCTTTCTCATGCAGAAATATTTTTAGAGCTTCTTTTTTCTTTTGGATGCCCTCTGCGTTCCATTGTAGGATTTTTAAACTTTTGGTCTTGGAGTGTTGGCCAGTAGTATTTACTTTCTTGTCCCTGCTCCTGGCTCCACAGGCAGAGATAGAAGAACCACCAGCTCGCTTGTGTGGGCTCCTTCGAGGCGGAGAGCCCGGCCCCCTACCTGCGCGGCGGGATTCCACAGGCAGGACGCCACATCTATTAGAATCGTTACTGAACTCCAACATAGATGAGGTTGCGTGTCAATATGTTTTGCGCCAGGAGGCCCATTGACTCCGACTTCAGCCTGCTTTTCTTTCTGGGTGTGCTCCCATAGCCTTTGATCATCCAAGATCATCTGCAAGGCAGCAGGTGTTTATTTTCGGAGTTTTCTCTCCTAGATGAACTGCTATCCCTAGCTAACGAGTTTCATCTACCCGGGTTAAGGGTTAGAGCGCCCTATACTCGCTTTTTGCAATCATTTCCCTGGATTTCTGAGATGTTTTTAGTAAATATTCTAACCACTGGAATACTTCACCTCATCCTCCATGACTGCAAACCAGTTGGTCCGCGGCTGTTTATTTGCTATTCACAGCTAGCCCTTATATCTAAGGGTCTTTCCCCTATCCGCCACCTGGGGACGCGCTTGGTAGAAGGTGGTAGCTCCCCCAAGGCACTCTATATGATTTGCAACAAGATCTGGCAATCAGGAGAATGGCCCAAACCCTGGACCCAATCACTGTGACGAGATATTTAATTAGTTATTATTTAGCTTGTTTATTTAAGTCTAGGGGGAAATTTTATTAATTTATCCCGCTCACACATAAGATTTTGTACAAGCACACCGCAACTAACAGTAAGAACAGACCAGTATATTAAGTTTATAAATAAAATAATTTAATAAATGAAAGTTTACAAAAGATAAATGATCAGATAAAAGTATAATTAAGAAATGAAATGAAGGTGCTAATATCTAACATAACTGCTCATCATGGATTGCTAATTGGTGAGTGATTAGAAGAGAAGAATGTTCCTATGTCTGGCTACTTATTTTCTTAGCTGCTAGCCCGTGGGTCTTGGGTCGTCTTCTGGCGGTCGAAGGACTGGCACTCAGAAGGATGATTCATCCGGCTCTGTCTTAGGACGTCGGGATAGTCTCTATGCTGTAGGCAATCTGGCTTTAGGGTGAGACCGCTGCCTGTTTAGCAGTAGAGAGGGCTGGTGCTGCAGACTAAGTTGTAGGGGGCCGATCTCTCTGCTGTGATCTCTAGCTTGTAGAGAGCCGTGCTAACTCAACACCAGTTTATCTTCTGCAGCGAAGGTTGCTCTAATCAGTCGGCATTGTGCAATAGCTATTGGGCAGTGGACAGTTTGGGCCGGGTACTGGGCAGATGATACTGGGCAGTATAAGGCACTGTGGACACTGGGCAATATGTTAAGGCCAAGGAAAGTAGGCAATGCCTTCTTGCTAACAGGTATATAATGGGGGAGGGGAGGTACCTGGTGTGGTCTGCTCCGGTTACAGCTTTCTATGGAGATCTGGTAGTTGTAGCAATCGTGTGTAGCAACCAGGGGTATCAACCAGGCCGTTTGTCCCTAATGAAACCTCACAACTAAACTTCCTAACAGAGGAGACTGTATGAATCCAAGCGGGCCTAACTTAGAATGCTTTGGTCTCTCTATATATATAGTTGGGGCATTTTGTTTAACGGGTGGGGAAGATAGCTAGGTGATTTTCTCACATGTATCTATGTACTGGACATGCCAGGCGTCATGTCCGATTTATGGCCCGTACCGTGAGAATAGGGACTAAGGCGAATATGCATTTGTCCAGCCCGAGTGCAACGCTATTCTTAGAGCGATGCGTATTCTGCGGTTGAGAGGGGGGGGGGAAGAAATAGGTGTGAAAAGTTATTAGGCCGCTGCGTGTAGCGCTGTTTCAGCGACTATTGTGTGCTGGTCACCTGTCCAGCAGTCAAAAATTAAAAGTTAGTCTTGGAGAAGCTAGTTAATGTTTTATGTTGAGATTCGTCCGGTGAGAAACATTGCGAGGGGAGATAAATCCTAAAAGAAATTAGTTATGGGTGGACAAGAAAATACTTGTTTAAGTTGAAAATGAAAGTTTCCCTTGATTGGCTGGGAAAAACTCAAATGAACTTTTGCATGCAAGTTTCGTATCGTCACAATCACTCTTAATAACCCTTCCAAAAAAAGGCAACTTACAACTCTGTCAAAACTATCGCACCATCAGCCTCATAAGTCATCCCAGCAAAGTACTGTTAAAAATTATATTAAACCGTCAAAAACCGATAGCAGAGAACATCATATCAGAAGAACAAGTGGGTTTTAGACAAGGTCGCAGCACAACAGAACAAATCCTAAACCTCAGAATACTCTGTGAGAAATATCTCAACAGCAAGAGAATCTTTTCCATGTCTGTATTGATTTCAAGAAAGCTTTCGATCGAGTATGGCACGGAGCACTCTAGGCGACAATGGAAAAGTACAACATTAATAAAAACATAATCAAAGTTATCCAGAACTTCTACAAGGATGCCACCAGTGCGGTGTACTTCAACAATAATATTGGGGACTGGTTCAAAATCACAGTTGGAGTAAGACAAGGCTGCCTACTGTCACCAACACTCTTCAATATCTTCCTTGAAAGGATAATGGAAGATGCCCTCGAGGGCTATAAAGGTACTGTTAGCATTTGAGGAAGAAGAATTACAAACTTGCGCTTCGCAGATGACATTGACGGCCTAGCAGGGACAGAAGAAGAACTAGCTGACCTGGTGATGAGCATTGACAAGACTTCCGCAGTATATGGCATGCAAATAAATGCTGAAAAAACTCAAATTATGACCAATAGCCATCAGGGCTTTAAAAGAGGCATCAGTATTGGAGGTGAAAAGCTAACTAGTGTTAACAGCTTCAAATACCTCGGAGCTATTGTCTCAGATAAGGGAATAAAAACCCGAACTATTGACCCTAATAGCTAAGTCCACAGCAGCCCTTTAAAAACTTAAAATAATATGGAAAGATAAGGGCTTAGCCCTCGGCACCAAAATCAGACTGATGCGCTCCCTGGTCATGGCCACATTTTATATGCTCGCGAGTCGTGGACGTTGAATGCAGAGCTAAAGAGGAGGATCCTAGCAATGGAATTGAGATGCTACAGAAGGATCTTAGGCATCAAATTCAAAGACCGCATCACAAACCAAGAAATCAGAGACAGCGTTACTGCAGCGATCGGAGCCCATGACGACCTGCTAACTATTGTAAAAAGACGAAAGCTTAAAACCTATGGCCACATTACAAGATCTAAGGGGCTCGCAAAGACCTTCCTTCAGGGAACAGTGCCAGGAAAGAAGAAGAGGCAGACAGAAAAAGCGATGGAAGGACAACATTAAAGAATGGATGGGCCTGCCATTGAGAGAGGTTCTAAACAAGGCAAAAAAAAAAGGGGAGGAATGGAGAAAGACGGTCGACAAATCTTGCCTGGTGCCCCAACGGTCCAACAGACTAAGGGATAGGTAAAGGTAAAAGTAAATGCCACTTAGAGGATTACTAGACGTCGTGAGGGGTTGTGTCCTTCGTCCGACATTTGAATATGTCCGCCCTTTCACGCTATTATTTTCTGCTTTTGTGTACCATCCTTCAATCTTCTTTTCTTCATATCTTCTGGTTTAATTAAATAGGCAAACTCATACATACATATCACAAAGAAGACACTTTCTTGACAACCTCCTTCATTATGCTGTCTATATGTTCTTACTTCCTATAGGTCTATTCAAGAAAACAGTTATTCAGATCATCTTAATTAAGATCTGTGATTTTTTTCTTATTCAAAAGAATATGGCATTGTTTTTCAGTTCGAAGCTAGGGTTAGTGCAGTAAACTCTGTAGCAACCTGCAGACTTTGCCACACCAAGTCGTGCTGCAGTTGTCCGCCGGTGGTCTATTTAAATTCTCTTTTCGCACTTTGTGCCTGTCTTTTGATAAGGACTTTTATTTTGGTCGCAATAGGCCTAATAGTTTGGCCCAGATCGAGAGAATTCTCCCATCTGCTTTCTTGATAGCAAACTGACCACCAAGTAGATCATCTGGATATCTTGCTTCTGGAAGGAGGGCACCTCCATCTCTCATGCCGAATATTAAGCAGTGTTTCGGTATCCAGCAAAACATGGAAGCTACCATTAGTTAGTAGTTAGGGCACTAATTCCCGGCCATTAGAGCATATCCAGAAAGAAACAAAGGCTAAAGTAGGTCGAGTAATGGACATAAACGCTTTACAGCTTGGGACTAGGTCAATATACATTTAGGCTACACCTAGATCTAGACGTCTTTATCGTCTTTAGGACGTTTGTTCTTTAAATACATTGTAAACCTTGTATTAAGATATTCTTTTTGTCCTACTACACTCAAATCTCTTCCAGGACAAGTGCTCGTCTTATGTTTTCCTCTATTCCGCCATACTCCCAATAACAGGCGATCAAAAGCGATGTTGGCGTCAGCGAGTAGCAGGTTTTGTATTTCTCTAGACAGTGATGCATTGTTGGACATAGTGCCGCCGATGAAGAGGCAGATAGGCCTTCGTGAAATGGTCGACAACTTTCAGGAGATGGTCATTCAGACTGATTAGTGGAGTTGAGTTTTTTTGTTTTTTTTTGGGGGGGTGGGGGGGCTACTTATGAGGCATGACCTCTGTTTGTTTGTTTGTCTGTTTTCAGGTTGATAGACCAAACGTGACTGCAGAAAATTGTTTGACGACAAATTGATGTCCTACTCCGTGTGTAAGAAGGGTTTTTTTTACGCCTACCAACAAAAATCAATGTTTATAAAGCAATGGTTCTCACCACACTTTTGTATGGCTAATGGGTGATCTAAAGAAGGCATCTAACTTCTAAGGCTCATAGAACGCTGGCTTCCCTATATTATGGCTTTGCACTGGCGAGACTACTTTTGCTGGAGTTTTGCTGGAGGCCGGTGTAGAAAGTATAGATCGATGCACAATACTAACCATTTGAAAGCGATGATCTACCTGTATGGTATGAAATGCTTTCTAATAATTTCTATCATTAAAACAAGTAAAAATTTCTCTAATAATCATTTTCATTATTGCAAGGAATCTTTCTAGTGAGCTATGGCTATGCACAATCAAGTTCTTCTTTTAACAGTTGTTAGACACCATTAGTTTAGTTACTTGAGTTATGTATTATAGTAGACTGCCTGTGAACGAACATTTTATAGTGACAACATGGATGTTGGGGCTACAGATTAGTGTAGACTTTTAGATCAGCTATTGCTAGGCTCTCAAAGGGATAACATCGCTGTGTTGACTGACTCGACTTTTATATATATTTTCATCTGGAGTGACTTTGGTCATTGGGCCTTTGATCCTGTTTGTTATCTTATACTGTTTTGTGACGGATTGCATGAAGTACTCGCATATGTAATACTTGCAATACACCTTACAAGGTACTCACATCAAATTTCGAGGAAAATAAATCGTTAGAAGTGTTTGCATGCTAATAGGATTAATTTTAAAAAAAAAAAAGATTTATATAAATTCTAGAATCTAGATCCAAATATCTTAAATTGGCAACAGTTTTGTTTTGTAGGTCAGTGACCTATTTATAACGGGGCAGGTTGTAAAAATTTTCCGCAACTTTTAGTCAACGCGTTTTTGAACTGTTGCATCGTGAGAGACACATTTGTTAGAATTTAGATAAGCTAGATCTAAATCTAGCCGTATCGCAGGACTTTCCCATAGATTTAATAATGGCACAGGTTTTAAGTGGTACAAAAACTGCTAAGTAAGAACATCCGTAGATTAATATAGAGATCTAGTTCTACTGATCTAGATTCTAGACTTACACTTAAGACTCTAGATCTAGATTTTCTACTTCTAAATCTAACCTCTAAACATACTGTCACATTACAGTGACAGTCTGAGTTAGAGTCATTAGAGACTAGAGAGAGTAGTAGACGTTATTCAATTGATGTCGATGTAGACTGTGTAATAAGTGTAGACTCGAGACTGTAGTGATTAGATATTAGATTTCTAGTATCATTAGTTTATATAGATCTAAGAATCATCTGTCCTGTGACAGCTCGAGTTTGCATAACTCTGTAAAAAAATCAAATCCCTCCACTTTTCCCTTTCAGCAGCTGTTCTTAGGGTTAGGCACTTAGGGGGATATCAATACTCAAAACAGAGGCTGTTTGCTGCTGGTCCATTCTTTTGTTATCGAGCCAGCTTTTCTTTGGACTGACCCTTTTTACCCGCCTCTGTAGGTCTGTACCTTGAAGAATAACAATATGACGAAACCAGCTTTCGTCTCTTCACTGTATTGAGTTCTTCCTTTTTGCCAGCCAGAGACAGAGTGTTGACTTGTAAAAATACAAACTCATTTGTCTTCTTTTCCTGGTATCTGATACCCAGCATTTTTCTGTAGCATTCTTTTTCAGTCTCAGGATTCAGTGTCCAACTTTCAAAACCAAAATAGTACAGAAATCACTAGGGAAGAATACAGTTTTACTGGGAAGCTGATGTTACTCTTCTAGATCTAGTATTACTATATCTATACTTGGAATAGATGTAGTATTAAAAATTCATAATCTATTGTCATAGTCTGAATTTAGTCTGAACTATTGTATCATCTCTAGATAATAATTTAATTATATATATACTTTTTTAGAATCTAGCCCTAAGCCCTAGAATAAAAATACTTAAATAGAATGCCATGTGATTTCATTAGACTTGTCATTAAAATTAGTGATTTTTTACTATAGTATAAAATAAAAAGGGAAAGCTCTTTAGGACAGGATGTCACAGGGTAGTCGTTACTTTTGAGTGTACATAAAAATTGGTAGCGAAGGTACATTTATAATTGTCTTAGCTCAATTCATCAATTTACATTTGTTTGTCTTTGTCAAATTTTTATTGTAAAGAAAGTTTATTAAAAAAATTTGCATGAGCCACTAAGTTTTATTTATAGCCTAGTTAAGTCTGGTATGAGGGTGTACTGTGTCTTTTAAATTGTTACATTAAATTTTCTGCAAAAATTCCATTGTTTATAACCTGGCTTATAAGTTAACTATCTTTGGAGTATTCCTTCTATTTTGAGTGAAAATGAATGTACCCAGATTATTGCTTTTTAACACTGGAATACAGTACATTCCTGGGTCTTTGATAATGGAATCATGGGTTGCCTATGAGTCAGGGTCCCTCTGTTATGAGGCACCATTTTAGTTACAGGAGCTGTATCATAGTTGATTGTTCCAACGGTTAAGGGACTCAACACCTGATTTTTCAATGAGGTTGTCTCTTGAAGCCTTAGTAAAGGAATGTTAAGCATTTTATTAGGCGCCATCTTAGTTAAAGGAGCTGTTGGAGGGAAAATCATAGTTGATAATTCTGACGCAGGACTCCACAACTGATTTTTAAATGAGGTTGTCTCATGAAGTCTTGATAATGTTTGCAAGGCAGTAGGGGTTTGAGATGAAGTACCCCTCTCATTTATGAATTGGCCCTGCATGATGCATGAAGCTCCCCAAATACAAGTGAATTATAGTAAAGGAAAAAAGAAGATACTTTTGATTCACCCCAAAAAGGGAGGGACACAGTCTTACACTTTTTTTGCAGTGAAACACACTATTATAATTACTCACCCTCTTCCCCTATCTCAATATATGTTCAACACTATGGTACCTTGGTATATATTCTAATGGAGAATGGATAAGGCAACACTAGATAGTACTTAATGTGTTTGAAGTAAAATTGTATTAGGAATGAGAAAGTAATTAACATATCAATACATATTGCTGCCAAGCAAATGTAAGCATTGGCCTCCTTCAGTAATAGAATGACTAGGGTTCATCTTCTAAATCACTTTTTCATGGGAGCCCTATTCTGGAAGGCAATCCTGTACACCTACAATGCAGATTAAGTTGTCTGTTTTTGTTTTTTTTGTTTGGTTCACTTTTCTTCAGAGCTGAGGTCAATACTTTTTTAAAGGCCAGAAATTCAAAATCCCAGTCTTCACCAGGATTCGAATCTGAGACCCATTGGTTTGGAAGTCAAGCGCTATAGATACTACTCAGCCACTGAGTCAATAGTAAATATGATAATAAAAGTTGATGTTTATACATCCCAGCTGTGTAGACATATACCTTTAGCCAGGACTAAAAATGTGCTTTATCTTTTTGTCATTTTTAAGGTCATAAAAAAGTAAACTTACTAGATTGACATCTATAATATAGTACTAAAGTCTACTTTTTACTGGTGTCAACTGTCAATCTTAATATGAGACAGAAAACAAACAGCATCTCTGCTCATGCTACTGGGACTGTCATGATCATATTGATAGGATGGCTGCCTGGTTCCAGTGTATATTATATTTTATGTGCTTTTGACCACATAATGCTTGCATCATCCTGTAGAGGTATCCTCTTTTTAGAAGGAACATTTGGAATTTATATTTAGAAAAATAAAAGCAAAAAAAAAATAAATGCACAGCTTACAATA